>CAJHNH020002746.1:455000-472500 GCA_905116865.2 Candidula unifasciata
TTGGGAGGTCAGAGAGTGGATTTGAGACAAGCAATTCCACAACGATTGAGACAAATTTGTGTTGACAATGTGGTCCCATGACGATGGAGACAAATTTGTGTTGACAATATGTTCCCGTCTTTCTCATGAGTTGATAACAGTGTTGCCACTTTGGATCTTTTATATCCAAATTTAGATCTTTTTTCATTGCATTTAGATACTGTTTTTGACGTTTAGATCGTAAACATTTATCTAGACTCTTTTCATATGGAGTTAGATATTTTATAGATTTTTTTTTCTGTCATTGTCAATTTAATAATTACTGTGTAAAATATTTACTACAATATTTTTGTTTTGGTCTGGCACGTACATTGTGACAACTGCCATTACTTGAACTTTGAACTCTTACTGGGGTCAACGCACAAATATCTGGCAGCCCCGGTACTGATTAATAAAAAACGCGCGTAAATCATACTAACTTTGTTTCAACCGTATCCTCACTGTGCTGACTTTGCGTTTCTTTTTCAAGTGATTTAAAAAAAATAATTGCTCACCTTCTTATGTGGCTTTCACTTTGAAAAAACCTTTCGACATGCCAAAAGTAAATTATGAGCAAAATATTTGGAAAGAGTGGTTGCATGATGACAAAATTAAAAACTGGGGATATGACCAAAGCTTGTTGTAAGTACTGCAAGTGTGAAATTAAAGCGAAAATACAAAACTCAAAGAGTCATGCAGAGAATAAAAAAACATAAAACTGCAGTTTCATTTAAAGATATTACACCGCTGACATCTGTTTTCAGAACTATACTGATATATGAATCATCAAAAGTTGAAGTATCAGTCGCAATGTTTTTAATTTGTCACTGTGCAATTTCAAATTGTAACCATTAGATCGATTTGTAAAAAATCTTGGACTAGTTCAATTTGAAAAGTGTGATGTAGAAATTATAGTTTAGGAACTCAAGGACCTTTTAATCAGCAAACAGTTAGGCTTGAAGAATTTGGCTGTAATTGGTACTGATAATGCCTCAGTGATGGTTGGTATAAACAATGGCGTTTATGCCAAGTTGAAGGGAGCTAACCCAACGTTAATACTTATAAAATGTATGCGTCATTCATTGCAGCTAGCATTATCACATGCTTCATCTAAATATTTACTAAGTTTTCTATTTACTGGTTTTCTAAATCATTTGTCAGACAACAGCAATACAATACATTATTTACAGCCTTGAATGATGTGTCCACACCACAGAAAATTCTGCCAAATTGCAAAACTATATGGATATCAATTTAACCAGCTGTTGAAAGAATTATGAAGCAATGGCTGAAGTTAAAGACACACTTTAAAATAACAAGACAAAGTGAAAAGTGCTACACAGCTGAAATACTATATGGAATGTACAGTGATGAAAAAAAATTTGTCATTCATTCTCTTTTTATAACCTATTCTAATGGAAGTGCAAAAAGTTAATAAACTGTTCGAATCTAAACATGTTGATAAAGTTAAATTACTTGATGATCTCACTTTGCTATTTCACTCTGTAAAAGACTGGTGTTGCCAACTTCAAAAGCTGATTTGCTCACTTGCACTATAGAGAGCTATTTGGCTCCTAAGCCACACCTTGGATATTAAATCGAATCAAAAATTGATGATTTAAAAACAAAAGGACTGTTAACAAAGAATGAAGAGAACAACTTGAGAAAACGCTGACAAGATTTCCTTATCTCATTATTGAAGCAATTGAAGCAGAGACTTCCTGAAAATCTAGATGTTTTGAAAAATATTTCACTTTCTTCTGTGAGCAACACACTTCAGCCAATAAAGGACATACCTAAATATTGTAAAGTTATGAAATTTTTAGCGGCTACTGATAATAGTGTCGCGGAAGCAGAATATCAGTTAACCAAAAAAAAGTTAGCTGAATGGACAAACAAAACAGAAACTAAAGCGTTTTGAAGTGAAGTGAGACAATTTAAAGATGCCTCATCAAACAGCCCATTCTATAATCTCTTTAAAGTGCCATGTCTGCCATGATACTACCCCACTCAAATGCTGACGTAGAAAGAGTTTTCAGTGCTAGGAATTATATCAAATCTAACCTAAAAAACAGGATGAAATTTGACCTCTTAAATGCTATCGTGCCGTTAAAATTCGGCCTGATGAGACGAGAAATAAGCCTACTGTTCCACTTATAAAGAAATTTGAACAGCTAAAGCATACCAGGGTCATTTTGGATCTGAAGCTTCAACTTCATTATCCAAGCTAAGTTTATCCTGTGGATCTTGTGAGGCAGACATCAGTGAAGGTGAGGACATGATTATGTAGGGTAAGTCATAGCAAAAGCTATGTAATTTTTGACTTTTTCAATTTGGATGTTTTTTCTAGATCTTTTCCACGCAGATTTAGATCTTTGTAGATATTTTCTGACACCGTTTTGGATAGTTTTTGTCAAAGAAAAGTGGCAGCACTGGTTGATAACGAACTGGCAGAAATTCGTAAGCCAGATCTGGTGCTGTCTTCGTCGTCAATGCAGCAGTTAGTAAATGTGTTCTCTCTGTTATTTTGTTCCTAGTTGCTTCTGGATGGTACATGCCCTCCCTTGTGGGTGTGGGCGACAGGGGAGTGATTGTCATGCAAGGGCGGATGATTGAGTGAAGCCAACAGAAACAGACCAGGGCGTTGGGTGAGGGGGGGGGGGGGGGGTGGAGGGACTTAACATGTTGTGGTGCCCAGATATAATTTGTAAATTACTGTATAGGTATCATTATAATGTTGCTGTACAGGTATCCTTAGTATTTTAATACAAAGATTTCATTATTATTTTACTGTATATGTATCAATATTATGTTACTGTATAGGTATTTTTATTATGTTACATTATAGGTATCATTATTATGTTACTGTATAGGTAACATAAATATTTTAACATAAAGGTATCATTAATTATGTTAGTGTATATGTTTCATTATTATTTTACAGTATAGGTATCATTATTATTTTAATATAAAGGTATTATTATTTCTTTAATATAAAGGTATCATTATTTTTTTACAGTATAGGTATCAATATAATGTTACTGTATAGGTATCATTATTATTTTAATTTAGAGGTATCATTATTATTTTAATTTAAAAGTATCATTATTATGTTACTGTTTAGGTATCATTATTATTTTACAGTATATGTATCATTATTATTTTGATATAAAGGTATCAATATTATGTTACAGTATAGGTATCATCATGGAGTGACCATAACAGATAAGATCAGGAATGAGATCATAAGAGAACAAGTCGGCACAGAACCAATTCTGGATTACATACAAAGACAGCAAGTGAAATGGTTTGCCCAATTAGAGAGAATGCCTTGTGACACCATACCATACAAAGCATACATGGAAAGAGAAAAAGGACGTAGAGCACGGGGTAGACCAAGAACAAAATGGAAGGATAACATCAGAGAAACTCTACAACAGCACGATGTGCCTATGGTCGAGGCGGACAGAAGAGCTAGAAACAGAACCTTATATCTCCCTCGACACCCACAGCGGTAAAAGAGGAAGTGAAGAAGAAGAAGAAGATAGGTATCATTATTATTTTAATATAAAGGTATCATTATTATGTTACTGTTTAGGTATCATTATTATGTTAACGTACAAGTATCATTATTTACTTAATGTATATGTATCAATATTGTGTTACTGTACAGGTATTATTATTATGTTACTGTATAGGTATCATTATTATGTTACTGTATAGGTATCATTATTATGTTACTGTATAGGTATCATTATTATGTTACTGTATAGGTATCATTATTATGTTACTGTATAGGTATCATTATTATGTTACTGTACAGGTATTATTATTATGTTACTGTATAGGTATCATTATTATGTTACTGTATAGGTATCATTTTTATATTACTGTATAGGTATCATTATTATTTTATTGTATAGGTATCATTATTATTTTACTGTATATGTATCATTATTATTTTACTGTATAGGTATCATTATTATTTTACTGTATAGGTATCATTTTTATGTTACTGTACATATGTCTTATAATGATAGAAGCCAGTATAATGTAGGTTATCTCAGGATTAAGTCAATTTCAGAAAAATTTTCGGTACAGGGTGTTTCAGAGATTAGGTAAAGAAGTAAACTGACGTCGAGGGAATCTGGAAAGAATCGTGTGCAGAAGTTCTGGGAAATATGAAGCGTTAGTAACAACAGAAACTATTAAAATGATAGAAAAAAGGAAAAGAAAAGGGCATATTTAAACAATAGCAAAACTAGAGCTGCTAAAGCTAGAGTTCTGGAAAAATACGCAGAAGCCGATAAGGAAGTTAGGGGGCGATAAGGGCACATAAAGTGAAATATTTAAATAATCTAGCACAAGAAGCAGAGACAGCAGCAGCAAAAGGAAACCTCAGAGAACTTTACAGTAACACAAGAAAATTAGTAGTTAAATATAGTCAGCCAACTGGATCAATCAAAAATAGTCAAGGAAAAAGTACTTACTAACACTAAAAATCAAATGGACAGATGGGCTGAATATTTTTAAATTCTTCTAAACAGACCAGGCGCAGAGGTTTCTCTAGATATCCAGCCTCTAGAAATGGAACTGGATATCCAGCCTCTAGAAATGGAACTGGATATCCAGCCTCTAGAAATGGAACTGGATATCCAGCCTCTAGAAATGGAACTGGACATCCAGCCTCTAGAAATGGAACTGGATATCCAGCCTCTAGAAATGGAACTGGATATCCAGCCTCTAGAAATGGAACTGGATATCCAGCCTCTAGAAATGGAACTGGATATCAACTTTGGGATATTATCTAAAAAGGAAATGAGGAAAGCTATCTAAGGGAAGGAAAAGCAGAAGCTATTAGGGCCAATATAAAAACAACAACAGAACCGCTAAAAATATTATTGACTAAAGTCCGGGAGAGCGAACGAACGAACGAACGAACGAACAAACTTTATTTTCAATGGGCTAAGCATTGGGCACGCAGGCCCGTCTAACATTCTGCCCTACCACTCCGCTTCTTTCATACAATGTTTCCTTTTTACCCCATTTCATAGTTAATAATAATAATAATAATAATAATAATAATAATAATAATAATAATAATAATAATAATAATAATAATAATAATAAAAAGAGGAATGCACAATTAAAAATTTGAGAAATATAGAAAAGAAAAAAAAAAGAAAAAAAAAAGAGAAGTAAAAAAATTACAATATCTAAGTCTTAATTACAAATGCTGGAATGTGCTCTAATTTATACTGACATTACTTGAACGTTTTAAAGAGTATAATAATAAGCCTATTCCAAAAATGATGTAAGTCTTACAGGTTGCATAATATAAACATCATCAAAACCAATGAAATATTAGTTACAAATATTGGAATGCATTCGACTGACATCTTCAGTTTTAAACAATAATAAGCTTCAGTTTTCAACCCTCAAACCCTCCCCGACCCCCCCCCCCCCCCCCCCCCCCCCCCCCCCCCCCCCCCAAAAAAAAAAAAAAAAAAAACGTTAATAAGAAATACATCAAAGCCTTAACATACTATAATCTTTTTAGGGGGGCATATAATCTGTAGTGAGATAATAATCAAATAGTTTCCGATTCTATCTAAAGGGGTTATTGATATTTTTTATTTCCGGTGGAAGATTATTCCACAGCTGAGCTGCAGAGTACGCTAAGCTTGTTTTATATAGGTCTCTTCTAGGTTTAGAGATATGCAATATGTTAAGGCGTTTGCTATGTCTTCCATTGTATTTAAATAATGGCCAAAGGTAACATGGAGCATTTTTAGATATGATTTTCTTAATAAGTTTAGCCTTATTGAATAGTAGGCGTTCATGGAACGGTAATAGCATGAGTTCTTTATATAGGTGCGAACAGTCACTTTCATGACTATTAGCTATTAAACGAACAGCCCTTCTGTGTAGTGCTTTCAGCCGTTTGATGACTGAATTTGCACACCCATCCCATATTGTGGAGCAATAGTCTATGTGGGTCTGAATATGAGAAGTATAGAATAATTTCCTAGAGTTTTCATCCAGAAAGTTTTTTTATTTTTGCTAGTTGGTATACCTTTGTAGCAGTTTGCTTAACAAGTGTTTGCACATGGAAGTTGAAGGTAAGATTTCCATCGATGATCAGACCTAAAGTTTTGTGCTCAGTTACACTTTCTACTGGTGTGTTACCTAGGTAGAGTTGAAGGGTTCTATGAGAATTTAAAGTGCACAGTTTTTGTCTTGTTGTTATTAACATAGATTTTGTCTTACTCATGTTGATTTGCATGCGGTTTGCGTAGCTCCAACTAACTACATTGTTTAATTCTTGTTGCAAAGACAACTCTAGTATATTACAAGTTCGAGCATTTGAATGGATGGTACAGTCATCCGCGAATAAATCGCACGACGACGACAGACTTAAGGGCAGATCGTTTATGCAAATTGCCAATAGAAGAAATACCAGTAGACTGGAGAGAAGGATATCTTATGAAACTGCCCCCCCCCCCCCCCAAAAAAAATGTGATCTACAGGAGTGTGAAAACTATAGAGGAATTGTGTTGCTGTCAGTTCCTGGAAAAAATATTGGGTAGAATTATTTTAGAAAGACTAAAAGATTCTTTTAATAAAAAGCTAAGAGATAAACAGGCAGGTTTTCAGCTGAACAAATCCTGTACTGACCAGACAGTGTAACCATGACAGTCAGTACTGGAGTCTGTGTAACCATGTATTTCTGTGATAACAGTCAGTACCGCAGTCTATGTAACCATGTATTTCTGTGATAACAATCAGTACCGGAGTCTGTGTAACCATGTATTTCTGTGATAACAATCAGTACCGGAGTCTGTGTAATTATGTATTACTGAGATGACAGTCAGTACCGGAGTCTATGTAACCATGTATTACTGAGATGACAGTCAGTACCAGAGTCTGTGTAACCATGTATTATTGAGATGGCAGTCAGTACCGGAGTCTATGTAACCATGTATTTCTGTGATGACAGTCAGTACCGGAGTCTATGTAACCATGTATTATTGAGATGGCAGTCAGTACCGGAGTCTATGTAACCATGTATTTCTGTGATGACAGTCAGTACCGGAGTCTATGTAACCATGTATTACTGAGATGATAGTCAGTACCGGAGTCTATGTAACCATATATTTCTGTGATGATAGTCAGTACCGGAGTCTAGGTAACTGTGTATTAGTGAGATGACAGTCAGTACCGGAGTCTATGTAACCATGCATTATTGAGATGATAGTCAGTACCGGAGTCTACGTAACCATGTATTACTGAGATGATAGTCAGTACCGGAGTCTAGGTAACTGTGTATTAGTGAGATGACAGTCAGTACCAGAGTCTATGTAACCATGTATTACTGATATGATAGTCAGTACCGGAGTCTATGTAACCATGTATTACTGAGATGATAGTCGTTACCGGAGTCTACGTAACCATGTATTACTGAGATGATAGACAGTACTGGAGTCTATGTAACCATGTACTTCTGTGATGACAGTCAGTACCGGAGTCTATGTAACCATGTATTACTGAGATGATAGTCAGTACCGGAGTCTATGTAACCATGTATTTCTGTGATGACAGTCAGTACCGGAGTCTATGTAACCATGTATTACTAAGATGACAGTATGGGATTACGTGTGAACATTTATTATTGAGATGACAGTAAGTACGGGAGTTTGTGTGACCGTGTATGACTGTGATGAAAGTAAGTACGGGAGTTTGTGTGACCGTGTATGACTGTGATGAAAGTAAGTACGGGAGTTTGTGTGACCGTGTATGACTGTGATGAAAGTAAGTACGGGAGTTTGTGTGACCGTGTATGACTGTGATGACAGTAAGTACGGGAGTTTGTGTGACCGTGTATGACTGTGATGACACTAAGTACGGGAATTCGTGTGACCATGTGTTACTGGGCTGACAGTCAGGTTTTAAGTCAGCCAAGCGACACTTTATGGCTCCGCGTGTCTCATACACACAGATGAGCTCACAAAACGATTA
Organism: Candidula unifasciata; assembly: GCA_905116865.2. Taxonomy (NCBI): domain Eukaryota; kingdom Metazoa; phylum Mollusca; class Gastropoda; order Stylommatophora; family Geomitridae; genus Candidula; species Candidula unifasciata. Next base: position 463,038 of record CAJHNH020002746.1, read on the forward strand.
AATATGCAACGATTTTTCGACAACCTACTTCACGGCTGAGATTAATTAAGTTGGAAAGCTGACAGATTCCTGGGTCTCGGTTGACAAAAGGCACTCAAGTGGTTGAGGAGGTGCAGGGGGCGGGTCTACTGTCACTGGAGCTAGAGGCAGAGCTGAGGTCAATCAGGTGATCGTTGGTTGAGCTGCTTCAGGTGGCACGCAGTTGTGGATGTGGCTGATAGCAGTCAGAAGAGTCTGCTCGAGGAGTTGTTGGAAGAAATGTGTACACACAAGAGCTGTCTGCAGGCTCCAGCGATCCACGTGTACACACAAGAGCTGTCTGCGGGCTCCAGCGATCCATGTGTACACACAAGAGCTGTCTGCGGGCTCCAGCGATCCACGTGTACACACAAGAGCTGTCTGCGGGCTCCAGCGATCCATGTGTACACACAAGAGCTGTCTGCGGCTCCAGCGATCCATGTGTACACACAAGAGCTGTCTGCGGGCTCCAGCGACCCATGTGTACACACAAGAGCTGTCTGCGGGCTCCAGCGATCCACGTGTACACACAAGTGCTGTCTGCGGGCTCCAGCGATCCACGTGTACACACAAGTGCTGTCTGCGGGCTCCAGCGATCCATGTGTATCAGGAAGCAATGCGTACAGAAGAGAGCTGTCGCGGTCATGCATGTATGTACACGGATGTATGTATGTATCAATGGATGGATGGATGGACGGATGTATGTATGTATGTATGTATGTATGTATGTATGTATGTATGTATGTATGTATGTATGTATGTATGTATGTATGTATGTATGTATGTATGTATGTATGTATGTATGTATGTATGTATGTATGTATGTATGTATGTATGTATGTATGTATGTATGTATGTATGTATGTATGTATGTATGTATGTATGTATGTATGTATGTATGTATGATGTATGTATGTATGTACATGTATGTATGTATGTATGTATGTATGTATGTATGTATGTATGTATGTATGTATGTATGTATGTATGTATGTATGTATGTATGTATGTATGTATGTATGTATGTATGTATGTATGTATGTATGTATGTATGTATGTATGTATGTATGTATGTATGTATGTATGTATGTATGTATGTATGTATGTATGTATGATGTATGTAGTATGTATGTATGTATGTATGTATGTATGTATGTATGTATGTATGTATGTATGTATGTATGTATGTATGTATGTATGTATGTATGTATGTATGTATGTACTGTATGATGTATGTATGTATGTATGTATGTATGTATTTATGTATGTATGTTGTATGTATGTATGTATGTATGTATCAATGGATGGATGGATGGACGGATGTATGTATGTATGTATGTATGTATGTATGTATGTATGTATGTATGTATGTATGTATGTATGTATGTATGTATGTATGTATGTATGTATGTATGTATGTATGTATGTATGTATGTATGTATGTTTACATCAATGGATGGATGGATGGACGGATGGATCGATGGATGGGCAAATAGATGGATGGAGGGATTGGTGGATGGATGGGTGGAAGATTTTGTCAGCTACCTCACAAACAACGTTTAACTACCCATTGCCTCAAACCCTCACACTAAAAGCTCAACTACCGCCACACACTCGAGTACCCACACTTTCAATAGTCATCTACCAAAACACTCAGTTAATCCCATACTCAACTACTCACACACTTAACTACTCACACACTCAACTACTCACACACTCAACTACTCACACACTCAACTACTCACACACTCAACTACTCACACACTCAACTACTCACACACTTAACTACTCACACACTCAACTACTCACACACTCAACTACTCACACACTTAACTACTCACACACTCAACTACTCACACACTCAACTACTCACACACTCAACTACTCACACACTCAACTACTCACACACTCAACTACTCACACACTTAACTACTCACACACTTAACTACTCACACACTCAACTACTCACACACTCAACTAACCACACACTAAACTACCCACATTGATTAAATTAACTCATTAATTCCGAGCGGCCAAGTGAACAAAGGGCACTAACTCCCATATTTCCCAACTCGTCTTTCCCACAGTTCACTGGTGCACCGGATGTTTACTCTCGCGTGCCTATAGAAATCCTCATCTGTCTTTCCGGTAATGAAGTTCTCTCCACCAATTGATGAAGTCTCACCGGCCGCCATTGTTCTGCTGTTGTTTCACCAGGCACCAGTTCCCACGGCAGCCCGCCCCTCAGATGTAGATGATGTCAGTGAAGCAACATAGACGGTGATTAGGTCGCATGTGAGCTGCTTGGTTTCCGTGTGGAGTCTTTGACGGTTTCTGACGTGGACTGGTGGTAAAGCTAGCTTAGCCTACACTTGCAAGGTCTCGCCACTCCCAGCTTCAGGTGAGACCTGGAGATGTTCACGTGACCGACACACCTTCGTTGGCCTGCCGGAAGTTGTCCGATCCCCCCTCAGTGGTTCTCATGTGGAACTGCGTGGGAACAGTTGCAATAATTGTTTGAGAGTGCCGATCTTTGTGGAGAGGAGAACCGGGGGATAAGAGATGGAGGCAGCTGGACGAGAAGCAGAGTTGGGTGGGGGGGGGGGGGGTTTTGGGGCGGCGCTGGTAAAATAAGGAACGTGAGAAGAAAGATAAAATGAAAATACTATACATACATAAACCGACACAATAGTAGTAGTACAGAGAACAAACAGACAGGGAGAGTAGTATAGAGAACAAACAGACAGGGAGAGTAGTACAGAGAACAAACAGACAGGGAGAGTAGTACAGAGAACAAACAGACGGGGAGAGTAGTACAGAGAACAAACAGACAGGGAGGGTAGTACAGAGAACAAACAGACAGGGAGAGTAGTACAGAGAACAAACAGACGGGGAGAGTAGTACAGAGAACAAACAGACAGGGAGAGTAGTATAGAGAACAAACAGACAGGGAGAGTAGTACAGAGAACAAACAGACGGGGAGAGTAGTACAGAGAACAAACAGACGGGGAGAGTAGTATAGAGAACAAACAGACGGGGAGAGTAGTATAGAGAACAAACAGACGGGGAGAGTAGTACAGAGAACAAACAGACAGGGAGAGTAGTACAGAGAACAAACAGACGGGGGAGAGTAGTATAGAGAACAAACAGACAGGGAGAGTAGTACAGAGAACAAACAGACGGGGAGAGTAGTACAGAGAACAAACAGACGGGGAGAGTAGTATAGAGAACAAACAGACGGGGAGAGTAGTACAGAGAACAAACAGACGGGGAGAGTAGTATAGAGAACAAACAGACGGGGAGAGTAGTATAGAGAACAAACAGACAGGGAGAGTAGTACAGAGAACAAACAGACAGGGAGAGTAGTACAGAGAACAAACAGACGGGGAGAGTAGTATAGAGAAAAAACAGACGGGGAGAGTAGTATAGAGAACAAACAGACAGGGAGAGTAGTACAGAAAACAAACAGACAGGGAGAGTAGTACAGAGAACAAACAGACAGGGAGAGTAGTACAGAGAACAAACAGACGGGGAGAGTAGTATAGAGAACAAACAGACGGGGAGAGTAGTACAGAGAACAAACAGACGGGGAGAGTAGTATAGAGAACAAACAGACGGGGAGAGTAGTACAGAGAACAAACAGACAGGAAGAGTAGTACAGAGAACAAACAGACAGGGAGAGTAGTATAGAGAACAAACAGACGGGGAGAGTAGTACAGAGAACAAACAGACGGGGAGAGTAGTACAGAGAACAAACAGACGGGGAGAGTAGTATAGAGAACAAACAGACGGGGAGAGTAGTATAGAGAACAAACAGACAGGGAGAGTAGTACAGAGAACAAACAGACAGGGAGAGTAGTACAGAGAACAAACAGACGGGGAGAGTAGTATAGAGAAAAAACAGACGGGGAGAGTAGTATAGAGAACAAACAGACAGGGAGAGTAGTACAGAGAACAAACAGACAGGGAGAGTAGTACAGAGAACAAACAGACAGGGAGAGTAGTACAGAGAACAAACAGACGGGGAGAGTAGTATAGAGAACAAACAGACGGGGAGAGTAGTACAGAGAACAAACAGACGGGGAGAGTAGTATAGAGAACAAACAGACGGGGAGAGTAGTACAGAGAACAAACAGACAGGAAGAGTAGTACAGAGAACAAACAGACAGGGAGAGTAGTATAGAGAACAAACAGACGGGGAGAGTAGTATAGAGAACAAACAGACGGGGAGAGTAGTACAGAGAACAAACAGACGGGGAGAGTAGTACAGAGAACAAACAGACGGGGAGAGTAGTACAGAGAACAAACAGACAGGGAGAGTAGTACAGAGAACAAACAGACAGGGAGAGTAGAACAGAGAACAAACAGACAGGGAGAGTAGAACAGAGAACAAACAGACGGGGAGAGTAGTACAGAGAACAAACAGACGGGGAGAGTAGTACAGAGAACAAACAGACGGGGAGAGTAGTACAGAGAACAAACAGACGGGGAGAGTAGTATAGAGAACAAACAGACAGGGAGAGTAGTATAGAGAACAAACAGACAGGGAGAGTAGTACAGAGAACAAACAGACGGGGAGAGTAGTATAGAGAACAAACAGACGGGGAGAGTAGTATAGAGAACAAACAGACAGGGAGAGTAGTACAGAGAACAAACAGACAGGGAGAGTAGTACAGAGAACAAACAGACAGGGAGAGTAGTACAGAGAACAAACAGACGGGGAGAGTAGTATAGAGAACAAACAGACGGGGAGAGTAGTATAGAGAACAAACAGACGGGGAGAGTAGTACAGAGAACAAACAGACAGGGAGAGTAGTACAGAGAACAAACAGACGGGGAGAGTAGTATAGAGAACAAACAGACAGGGAGAGTAGTACAGAGAACAAACAGACGGGGAGAGTAGTACAGAGAACAAACAGACGGGGAGAGTAGTATAGAGAACAAACAGACGGGGAGAGTAGTACAGAGAACAAACAGACGGGGAGAGTAGTATAGAGAACAAACAGACGGGGAGAGTAGTATAGAGAACAAACAGACAGGGAGAGTAGTACAGAGAACAAACAGACAGGGAGAGTAGTACAGAGAACAAACAGACGGGGAGAGTAGTATAGAGAACAAACAGACGGGGAGAGTAGTATAGAGAACAAACAGACAGGGAGAGTAGTATAGAGAACAAACAGACAGGGAGAGTAGTACAGAGAACAAACAGACGGGGAGAGTAGTACAGAGAACAAACAGACGGGGAGAGTAGTACAGAGAACAAACAGACGGGGAGAGTAGTACAGAGAACAAAGAGACGGGGAGATCTTGAGGCCCTAGGAAAATGGTATCTGGCTGGCTTGCTTTGTGTTCACCGTTTGTAAACTGCGGCGAACAAACCTGGACTTTTGCTTAGTTCCAGGACCTGAGTTTTGCGCTTGCATCCGTTTTACAGATCTTGCTAATTTTCGTGCAGACTGTTGGTTCCATGCCTCTCAGGCAGATGCACTCCTACTTTAGAGGAAGCTCCCAATTTGTCGACTCCTACGACATGCTTGTTGGGGAGCTAGTAGGTCTGTTGACAATGGAACACCGGAATCAACACGGGGAGCATGTTATATGATACAGAAGTAGACATGTATTCCCCAACATCCACAGAGAGAAGTAGAAAGGTTGAACGACACAGTAGACAACAAGGAAATGCAAAGAGTTAGCATGCCTAGAAAAGTCCTAGGTGCAGGCAATCAAGTGAAGACAGTTTTCAGAAAATGTTGTCAATGTGTCAGTCGATGTTCAAATTGTTCTGATATTTGAGACAATAGTATAGGACAGCCCTGCTCTGTCTCAGATGTCTCCTGTCATCGCTTGTTATTACAGCCCTGCTCTGTCAGATGTCTCCTGTCATCGCTTGTTATCACAGCCCTGCTCTGTCTCAGATGTCTCCTGTCATCGCTTGTTATCACAGCCCTGCTCTGTCTCAGATGTCTCCTGTCATCGCTTGTTATCACAGCCCTGCTCTGTCTCAGGTGTCTCCTGTCATCGCTTGTTATCACAGCCCTGCTCTGTCTCAGATGTCTCCTGTCATCGCTTGTTATCACAGCCCTGCTCTGTCTCAGATGTCTCCTATCATCGCTTGTTATCACAGCCCTGCTCTGTCTCAGATGTCTCCTGTCATCGCTTGTTATCACAGCCCTGCTCTGTCTCAGATGTCTCCTGTCATCGCTTGTTATCACAGCCATGGACAATGAGGAACATAGATATCCATAAACACCAACAGAGACCCAGCCCCCACCTTCATGTCAGTGACGTCGCCGCAGAAACGGTCAGAGTAATCTACGCTGACCTTGACCCCCAGCTCTGCTGCCAAGGAAAGCCAAGATCCAGGGATCACCAGACGTGATAAATCTCGCCAAGGAACCGCGCCGTTCCGTTAATTGAGAAAATTAGCACATAAAAGTCGCAGACAATGAAGCCATATCGCAGCAGGTTGATAAGACACGCCAGCCGCTGATTGGTCCCAGGTGGCTTCAGGCCAGGTACCGATTGGGGACGAGGGGCCCATTACCTGGCAGCACATGGCGATAGTGTCGCCTGCAGGGCTTTTTACAGGGGCCGGTACCGACTTGGGGCAAGGGGCCTATAACATAGGGGCCTGCAGCACCTGGCAATAAGAAATTAAAGATCACTATCATCAGGTGCTGTGTCGACATTTCTCCACAGACATATATATTATCAGTCCTTCAGTCAGTCAGTCAGTCCCTACACCAGTCCGTCTGTCTGTCAGTCATTCAGTTAGTCAGTCCTTCAGTCAGTTAGTCAGTCAATTTTACATTCTCATAGAGATAAATGAGTCACACACAACGGAACACACTCTTGACCCCCCCCCCCCCCCCATGTCCCACCACCCCTCGCAATCCACTGATTTCCGCAGGGGATCCGCCCCTGGTGAACACAACCACCACCACCCCTGCCCCTCCCCAAGACACCCGCCCCTGAAGACCCAAACGCTGCCTTATCTCCAACGTGTCACAATGTTGACTATTCTAATGAGACCGGAAACAGACCGCCAGAGTTCCGTCATTTCCTCCCCGCCCGCCCACTACTAGTGTCAACAACATCATCAGTTGCTGTCTGTAGGCGGCGCCCAGTCGGGGCACATGAGTGCGCATCTATTGGGTGTCAATGACTAATACCCTGTCTATGTATCTCATCTTGTCAATTATGTGTGCATGATCTACTGAGGGTGACACGACAGTCGCCTGAAGCTCGGCAGTGTGTGTGTGTGTGTGTGTGTGGGGGGGGGGGTCGTGGTGGTTGTTACACCAGACACCTGCCCTCATGTTGAGCTTCTCCATCTCTGTGCGCAGACTTTGGCTGTCAGAGTGGTTAGTGCGGTATCTAAGCCTCAAGGTCCAGGTTCCATTCTCTGTTACAGTGACTGTCGTGCAACCCAACCACCCCCCCCCCCCCACCCACCACTCGGAGCTGGAACAGAGCCATTAAGGCGACACTTCAGAAGACTGGAGACATTTTCCGGGAAAAATTTTTCTAAGAATATAATTTCTCACCCTAGCTCTTTAAGTCATGCCCTGGAAGTGGCGAAGAACTGCCACTAAACAATCGCATAGCCCAAGTGTCACAAGGATCAACGGAGAGCCTGGCAGACAGTAGACACTGCTACCACATGACATGTCCCAGGTGACACAAAGATAAACGGAGAGCCTGGCAGACAGTAAACACTGCTGTCACATGACATGTCCCAGGTGACACAAGGATCCACGGAGAGCCTGGCAGACAGTAGACACTGCTGCCACATGACATGGCCCAGGTGACACAAGGATCCACGGAGAGCCTGGCAGACAGTAGACACTGCTGTCACACGACATGTCCCAGGTGACACTAGGATCCACGGAGAGCCTGGCAGATAGTAAACACTGCTGTCACATGACATGTCCCAGGTGACACAAGGATCCACGGAGAGCCTGGCAGACAGTAGACACTGCTACCACATAACATGGCCCAGGTGACACAAGGATCCACTGAGAGCCTGACAGACAGTAGACGCTGCTGCCACATGACATGTCCCAGGTGACACTAAGATCCACGGAGAGCCTGGCAGACAGTAAACACTGCTGTCACATGACATGGCCCAGGTGACACTAAGATCCACGGAGAGCCTGGCAGACAGTAAACACTGCTGTCACATGACATGGCCCAGGTGACACAAGGATCCACCGAGAGCCTGGCAGACAGTAGACACTGCTGTTACATGACATGGCCCAGGTGACACAAGGATCCACCGAGAGCCTGGCAGACAGTAGTCACTGCTGTCACACGACATGTCCCAGGTGACACAAGGATCCACTGAGAGCCTGGCAGACGGTAGACACTGCTGTCACATGACATGTCCCAGGTGACAAAAGGATCCACGGAGAGCCTGGCAGACAGTAGACACTGCTGTCACATGACATGGCCCAGGTGACACTAGGATCCACCGAGAGCCTGGCAGACAGTAAACACTGCTGTCACATGACATGGCCCGGTCGGCGCAAGGTATGAACATCTGGCCAGTCATGTGACTTGAATGTGAAAAAGGTGACCAGGTTACTTCGTCATCAATCTTCTTGTCTGCAATCATCAAAGTCAGGCATCAATGAAATAAACAAAGAGGACTTTTACAAGGACTACAGGACACATGCAGGGATATGTGGATATAGACTAGGACATAAGGACATAGAGTATGACAAGAGGACATAGAGCATGACAGTGGGACAAAGAGCTTGACAGTGGGACAAAGAGCTTGACAGTGGGACATAGAGCATGACAGTGGGACAAAGAGCTTGACAGGGGGAAATTAGAACATGATAGAAGGAAATAGAGCATGATACGCGGACATAGAACATGACAGGATGACATGGAACATGACAGTAGGACATAGAATATGACATAAGGGAAATATAGCATGACATGGGGACATAGAACATGACAGGAGGATATGGAACATGACATGAGGACATAGTGCACGACATGAGGACTTGAACATGTCAGGAATCCCTAGAGCAATACATGAGGACATAGAGCAATGCATGAGGACCTAGAGCAATACATGAGGACATAGAGCAATGCATGATTACCTAGAGCAATACATGAGGACATAGAGCAATGCATGAGGACATAGAGCAATGAATGAGGACATAGAGCAATACATGAGGACATAGAGCAATGCATGAGGACCTAGAGCAATACATGAGGACCTAGAGCAATACATGAGGACATAGAGCAAAACATGAGGACCTAGAGCAAAACATGAGGACCTAGAGCAATATATGAGGACATAGAGCAATACAAGAGCATGACAGGAGGACCTAGAGCGTAACAAGAGGGCATAGACCATGACAATAGGACTTAGACAATAACAAGAGGACACAGACCATGACAATAGGACTTAGACAATAATAAGAGGACA
>CAJHNH020002746.1:477500-486178 GCA_905116865.2 Candidula unifasciata
AGAGGGATAAACTGTGAGGTGTACACACATAATGAGGGAGGCACAGAGAGAGAGAGGGATAAACTGTGAGGTGTACACACATAATGAGGCACAGAGAGAGAGAGGGATAAGCTGTGAGGTGTACACACATAATGAGGCACAGAGAGAGAGGGATAAACTGTGAGGTGTACACACATAATGAGGCACATAGAGAGGGATAAACTGTTAGGTGTACACCCATAATGAGGCACAGAGAGAGGGAGAAACTGTGAGGTGTACACCCATAATGAGGCACAGAGAGAGGGAGAAACTGTGAGGTGTACACCCATAATGAGGCACAGAGAGAGGGAGAAACTGTGAGGTGTACACACATAATGAGGCACAGAGAGAGGGAAAAACTGTGAGGTGTACACCCATAATGAGGGACAGAGAGAGGGAGAAACTGTGAGGTGTACACCCATAATGAGGCACAGAGAGAGGGATAAACTGTGAGGTGTACACACATAATGAGACACTGAGAGAGGGAGAAACTGTGAGGTGTACACCCATAATGAGGCACAAAGAGAGGGATAAACTGTGAGGTGTACACACATAATGAGACACTGAGAGAGGGAGAAACTGTGAGGTGTTCACACATAATGAGGCACAGAGAGAGGGAGAAACTGTGAGGTGTACACACATAATGAGACACTGAGAAAGGGAGAAACTGTGAGGTGTACACACATAATGAGGCACAGAGAGAGGGAGAAACTGTGATGTGTACACACATAATGAGGCACAGACGGGGGGGGGAACTGAGAGAGGTAAACATACATAATTAGGCACAGAGAGAGAGAGAGAGAGAGAGGGGGGGGGGACTGAGAGAGGTAAACATACATAATAAGGCACAGAGAGAGGGAGAAAATGTGAGGTGTACACACATAATGATGCACAGAGAGAGGGATAAACTGTGAGGTGTACACACATAATGAGGCACACAGAGAGGGATAAACTGTGAGGTGTACACCCATAATGAGGCACAGAGAGAGAGGGATAAACTGTGAGGTGTACACACATAATGAGACACAGAAAGAGAGGGATAAACTGTGAGGTGTACACACATAATGAGGCACAGAGAGAGAGGGATAAACTGTGAGGTGTACACACATAATGAGGCACAGAGAGAGAGGGATAAACTGTGAGGTGTACACACATAATGAGGCACACAGAGAGAGAGAGGGATAAACTGTGAGGTGTACACACATAATGAGGGAGGCACAGAGAGAGAGAGGGATAAACTGTGAGGTGTACACACATAATGAGGCACAGAGAGAGAGAGGGATAAGCTGTGAGGTGTACACACATAATGAGGCACAGAGAGAGAGGGATAAACTGTAAGGTGTACACACATAATGAGGCACAGAGAGAGGGATAAACTGTTAGGTGTACACCCATAATGAGGCACAGAGAGAGTGAGAAACTGTGAGGTGTACACCCATAATGAGGCACAGAGAGAGGGAGAAACTGTGAGGTGTACACCCATAATGAGGCACAGAGAGAGGGAGAAACTGTGAGGTGTACACACATAATGAGGCACAGAGAGAGGGAAAAACTGTGAGGTGTACACCCATAATGAGGGACAGAGAGAGGGAGAAACTGTGAGGTGTACACCCATAATGAGGCACAGAGAGAGGGATAAACTGAGAGAGGTATACTTACAAAGTCAGGCACACAGAGAGGGAGAAAGTGAGAGATGCAGAGAGACTGAAATAGTGAGACACGGAGAGAGAGAGAGAGAGAGAGAGAGAGAGAAAGAGAGAGAGAGAGAGACAAAGAGAGAGAGAGTGAAACTGAGAGATGCAGACAGAGAGAGGCAGAGAGAGGGATACACTGAGTGAAGCATATAGACATGAACCCGTTAAGCACAGAGAGAGAAAGAGAGAGAGAGAGAGAGAGAGAAAGAGAGAGAAAGAGCGAGAGAGAGAGACAGAGAGAGACAGAGAGAGAGAGAAACTTATATAAATAGAGAGAAACTGAGAGATTTAGAGAGAGAAACTGAGAGATATAGAGAGAGAAACTGAGAGATATAGAGAGAGAAACTGAGAGATATAGAGAGAGAAACTGAGAGATATAGAGAGAGAAACTGAGAGATATATATAGAGAAACTGAGAGATATATAGAGAGAAACTAAGAGATATATATAGAGAGAAACTGAGAGATATATAGAGAGAAACTGAGAGATATAGAGAGAGAAACTGAGAGATATAGAGAGAGAAACTGAGAGATATAGAGAGAGAAACTGAGAGATATAGAGAGAGAAACTGAGAGATATAGAGAGAGAAACTGAGAGATATAGAGAGAGAAACTGAGAGATATAGAGAGATAAACTGAGAGATATATAGAGAGAAACTGAGAGATATATATAGAGAGAAACTGAGAGATATAGAGAGAGAGAAACTGAGAGATATATAGAGAGAGAAACTGAGAGATATATAGAGAGAGAAACTGAGAGATATAGAGAGAGAGAAACTGAGAGATATATATAGAGAGAGAGAAACTGAGAGATATATAGAGTGAGAAACTGAGAGATATATAGAGAGAGAAACTGAGAGATATAGAGAGAGAGAAACTGAGAGATATAGAGAGAGAGAAACTGAGAGATATAGAGAGAGAGAGAAACTGAGAGATATAGAGAGAGAAACTGAGAGATATATATAGAGAGAAACTGAGAGATATAGAGAGAGAAACTGAGAGATATATAGAGAGAGAAACTGAGAGATATATATAGAGAGAAACTGAGAGATATAGAGAGAGAAACTGAGAGATATAGAGAGAGAAACTGAGAGATATATATAGAGAGAGAAACTGAGAGATATATATAGAGAGAAACTGAGATATATAGAGAGAGAGAAACTGAGAGATATATAGAGAGAGAAACTGAGAGATATATAGAGAGAGAAACTGAGAGATATATAGAGAGAGAAACTGAGAGATATATATAGAGAGAGAAACTGAGAGATATATAGAGTGAGAAACTGAGAGATATATAGAGAGAGAAACTGAGAGATATAGAGAGAGAGAAACTGAGAGATATAGAGAGAGAGAAACTGAGAGATATATAGAGAGAAACTGAGAGATATATATAGAGAGAAACTGAGAGATATAGAGAGAGAAACTGAGAGATATAGAGAGAGAGTGAACGGGAGAAACTGGGGAAGACGGCAAAAGACAATGAGACACTAAACAGGTAGAGATAAACAGACATATTAACAGAGAGAGAGAGAGAGAGAGAGAGAAGGAGAGAGAGAGAGAGAGACTGATCGAGAGATTATCTCGAAGGAGTTAGCCCTCAGACAATGGAGGTAAGTCATCTGTCTCACAGTCTCATCTGTTGACCACTACCAGAGAAGCCACACATGAACAGTGCCTGTCTACAACACCGCTGCCTTCCGCTAGTTCAGCATGTTTAATTAGTGAAACTTTTAATGTTATACATTTATGGACAGAGGCTAGTATTGGACACAAACATGGTGTGTCTAGCCGAGTCCACTGCAACAATGACGATAAAGACAAATCATTGGCACCACGCCTGAGTCACCCAAGCGTTACATTCATGTTTATGGAAGTTGACCGGTGAGCCTGGAGATCTCCGCAAAAACTTGGTGGTTGATGGACAAGTCCTGTTTGCAGCCGGAATTCACATGTGTACATTAGGCATACTGTCAAGTGGCAATGAACAACCCTGAAAATGCACTCGGGTGAAGACTGCATACAGTCGCACAGATGACAACGATGAACAAGATGATAGTGTCGCTTACAAAACTTCATGTCCGCATAAGGTCACGTCGGTACAGTCGCATTCATGTTCTTGACTGAAGCGTGGTTGTTTCAGCAAAAGTCAACTGTGTTTCTAAATCTGTCGCAGTTCCAAGGCAGGGCACGCCCGGAGACACGGCAAAACGCCATAGCAACATCCCAGCGATGGCGCCCGCCACGGGAACCCGATACGCTTTAGGAAACGTCCCGCAGAGTTGAGATTTGTGAACAGGAAGCCACAAGGTAATGAGAACGACAAACTGTGTGAACGTGGACAGGTAATAAAAGGGCCATTTGAAATAAGGCACCGCGATACACATCAGACATATTTAGGGAAATGTCATCTGTGGTAGCCGAGCTGTCGCCGCCATGCACAGGCAGCCAGCTCGATGCTGCGGCGGCGGTTCAAGTCTGAGGGAGAGGCCGCTGTGATGGCACAACAAATGGACCTCATAAACCGCGTGAGACCAGGCAGCCACAAGATTTACTGGGCAATAGAATGAGGATGACCCCAATGACTGGTTCCGGTTCACCACAGATCCCGGCATGCCTTCAGTCATTCTGACTTCCTCGTGTGCTTGCCGCCTTTATCATCTGTCTTATCCTTCCCATCTTTGTCTTATCCTTTCCATCTTTGTCTTCTCCTTCCCATCTTGGTCTTATCCTTCCCATCTTTGTCTTATCCTTCCCATCTTTGTCTTATCCTTCCCATCTTTGTCTTATCCTTCCCATCTTTGTCTTATCCTTCCCATCTTTGTCTTATCCTTCCCATCTTTGTCTTATCCTTCCCATCTTTGTCTTATCCTTCCAATCTTTGTCTTATCCTTCCCATCTTTGTCTTATCCTCCTCATTTTCATCCAAACCTCATTCTGTGCACCTCCTCGCTTATCTTCTAATCAATTCCCTGTTGCCTTCCTCCTCTTCTTCCTCTACTTCTTCTTTTCTCCTTCCTTTACTACATCTTTTTCTCCACGTTCTCCTTCTTTTTATCCTCTTTTTCTTCTTCTTCTTCTTCTTCTTCTTCTTCTTCTTCTTCTTCTTCTTCTTCTTCTTCTTCTTCTTCTTCTTCTTCTTCTTCTTCTTCTTCTTCTTTTTTTCCTTCTTCGTCTACTATTGCTGCTGCAGCTGCTGCGACTACTGCTGTGCTCCTAAACATTTCCTCACTTTTGTTCCGATGTTTTGAGACCAGCTGTGCGATATCTGACTTTTGTTCCGATGTTTTGAGACCAGCTGTGCGATATCTGACTTTTGTTCCGATGTTTTGAGACCAGCTATGCGATATCTGACTTTTGTTCCGATGTTTTGAGACCAGCTATGCGATATCTGACTTTTGTTCCGATGTTTTGAGACCAGCTATGCGATATCTCACTTTTGTTCCGATGTTTTGAGACCAGCTATGCGATATCTGACTTTTGTTCCGATGTTTTGAGACCAGCTGTGCGATATCTGACTTTTGTTCCGATGTTTTGAGACCAGCTGTGCGATATCTGACTTTTGTTCCGATGTTTTGAGACCAGCTGTGCGATATCTGACTTTTGTTCCGATGTTTTGAGACCAGCTGTGCGATATCTCACTTTTGTTCCGATGTTTTGAGACCAGCTATGCGATATCTGACTTTTGTTCCGATGTTTTGAGACCAGCTATGCGATATCTGACTTTTGTTCCGATGTTTTGAGACCAGCTGTGCGATATCTGACTTTTGTTCCGATGTTTTTGAGACCAGCTGTGCGATATCTGACTTTTGTTCCGATGTTTTTGAGACCAGCTGTGCGATATCTCACTTTTGTTCCGATGTTTTGAGACCAGCTGTGCGATATCTGACTTTTGTTCCGATGTTTTGAGACCAGCTATGCGATATCTGACTTTTTGTTCCGATGTTTTGAGACCAGCTATGCGATATCTCACTTTTGTTCCGATGTTTTGAGACCAGCTATGCGATATCTGACTTTTGTTCCGATGTTTTGAGACCAGCTGTGCGATATCTGACTTTTGTTCCGATGTTTTGAGACCAGCTGTGCGATATCTGACTTTTGTTCCGATGTTTTGAGACCAGCTGTGCGATATCTGACTTTTGTTCCGATGTTTTGAGACCAGCTGTGCGATATCTGACTTTTGTTCCGATGTTTTGAGACCAGCTATGCGATATCTGACTTTTGTTCCGATGTTTTGAGACCAGCTATGCGATATCTCACTTTTGTTCCGATGTTTTGAGACCAGCTATGCGATATCTGACTTTTGTTCCGATGTTTTGAGACCAGCTGTGCGATATCTGACTTTTGTTCCGATGTTTTGAGACCAGCTGTGCGATATCTGACTTTTGTTCCGATGTTTTGAGACCAGCTGTGCGATATCTGACTTTTGTTCCGATGTTTTGAGACCAGCTGTGCGATATCTCACTTTTGTTCCGAGGTTTTGAGACCAGCTATGCGATATCTGACTTTTGTTCCGATGTTTTGAGACCAGCTGTGCGATATCTGACTTTTGTTCCGATGTTTTGAGACCAGCTGTGCGATATCTGACTTTTGTTCCGATGTTTTGAGACCAGCTGTGCGATATCTGACTTTTGTTCCGATGTTTTGAGACCAGCTGTGCGATATCTCACTTTTGTTCCGATGTTTTGAGACCAGCTATGCGATATCTGACTTTTGTTCCGATGTTTTGAGACCAGCTATGCGATATCTCACTTTTGTTCCGATGTTTTGAGACCAGCTATGCGATATCTGACTTTTGTTCCGATGTTTTGAGACCAACTGTGCGATATCTGACTTTTGTTCCGATGTTTTGAGACCAGCTGTGCGATATCTGACTTTTGTTCCGATGTTTTGAGACCAGCTGTGCGATATCTGACTTTTGTTCCGATGTTTTGAGACCAGCTGTGCGATATCTCACTTTTGTTCCGATGTTTTGAGACCAGCTATGCGATATCTGACTTTTGTTCCGATGTTTTGAGACCAGCTATGCGATATCTGCTGTTTCACAGCCGACTGGCGGCCCGCGGGTCAAATCTTTCCCGTGAAGGCCTAGCAAGTGGCCCGCAGATCATTGCCAGTTGCATTGTACTAATTATCTGTCTATGGTGTGACTTTGGC
Source organism: Candidula unifasciata (assembly GCA_905116865.2). NCBI lineage: Eukaryota > Metazoa > Mollusca > Gastropoda > Stylommatophora > Geomitridae > Candidula > Candidula unifasciata. Next base: position 484,365 of record CAJHNH020002746.1, read on the forward strand.
TTCTGGCCCCTGCTGATTTCCGTTTTCCAACATTTTGGCGCTGACCAGGTCACGTGGACGTGTCAATCTTGGTGTGGCTGCCATAGCTTCCGATTGTAAATATTTAATTCTGAGATGTCTAGTTTGTCGTTCCCGTCACTTGTGGGATGCCTAGTTTGTTGTTCCCGTCACTTGTGGGATGCCTAGTTTGTTGTTCCCGTCACTTGAGAGATGCCTAGTTTGTCGTTCCCGTCACTTGAGAGATGCCTAGTTTGTTGTTCCCGTCACTTGAGAGATGCCTAGTTTGTCGTTCCCGTCACTTGAGAGATGCCTAGTTTGTCGTTCCCGTCACTTGTGGGATGCCTAGTTTGTCGTTCCCGTCACTTGAGAGATGCCTAGTTTGTTGTTCCCGTCACTTGAGAGATGCCTAGTTTGTCGTTCCCGTCACTTGTGGGATGCCTAGTTTGTCGTTCCCGTCACTTGTGGGATGCCTAGTTTATTGTTCCCGTCACTTGAGAGATGCCTAGTTTATTGTTCCCGTCACTTGAGAGATGCCTAGTTTATTGTTCCCGTCACTTGTGGGATGCCTAGTTTGTTGTTCCCGTCACTTGAGAGATGCCTAGTTTGTTGTTCCCGTCACTTGAGAGATGCCTAGTTTGTCGTTCCCGTCACTTGAGAGATGCCTAGTTTATTGTTACGGTCACTTGTGGGATGCCTAGTTTGTTGTTCCCGTCACTTGAGAGATGCCTAGTTTATTGTTACGGTCACTTGTGGGATGCCTAGTTTGTTGTTCCCGTCACTTGAGAGATGCCTAGTTCGTCGTTCCCGTCACTTGAGAGATGCCTAGTTTGTCGTTTCCGTCACATGTGAGATGCCTAGTTTGTCGTGATCTGTTTGCTGACGACTGTACAATATATACTAGTCATGACAATTGTAATGAATTAGAACGTTCTTTACAGAAAGAAATTGATAATCTCATAGAATGGAGCAATGATAATCGCATGCAAAATAACATTAATAAAACTAAATCTATGGTGATAACAACTAGGCAAAAGCTACAAACATTAGCTGTACACAAGCCGCCGCTTAAGCTCTTCATTGACAAGCTACCTATTGTTAATGTAGTTGAACACAAAACATTTGGTGTTTTAATTGACAGCCATCTAACTTGGAGTTCCCATGTTCATGCCATGACCAAAAAAAGTAGCACAAAAAGTATATCAACTTGGAAAAATTCAGCACTTTCTGGACGAAAATACACGTAAAATATTTTACGTATCCTACATTTAAACGCATTTTGACTATTGTTCCACAATTTGGGATGGCTGCTCCAAATTTTATGGTCTAACGGCTGAGTATTCTATAAAATAGAAACTACGTCGAGAAAAACCTTTTATACGGACATCTAAGGCTTCTGCCATTTAGCAAACGTTAAATTTTTAGTAAGGCCAAATTCATTCACAAAATCCTTTCTAAAGATACTTCAAATTACATCGACCGATTTATTCAATCTAATCCTAAGAATAGCAAGCGACTAGGTTTATTACATTTGCCTAAACCCAGAATTGATTTATTTAAAACAAGTCTATCATATTCTGCTGCTCATTTATGGAACCATCTTCCACTCGATCTGAAAACTACAAAAAGTCCCTACTCATTTAACCGCAAACTCTTTCATTTCATGATTACCAGTGATTATATGCCACCTTAAATGTAGTTAATAATCCACAATGCATTACTAGTTATAATTAATTACAGTGTGTATGATCTGTTTGTATGCGTAAATGTGTGACATGCAGGCGTGTGTAGGCGTGTTTGTGTATGTATGATTTTGT
>CAJHNH020002746.1:494937-587620 GCA_905116865.2 Candidula unifasciata
ATAATAACTTGTTCTGATCTGTCCAAAATAAAATAATCGTCTTGTGCTGGGGCTGGTGGTTTCCTGATTCATTTAATGATTCTTTTCTTTTGGTGGTATGTGACTGGTACATCCGGTTGCTCTTTTGTCGCACCTTCCCCTGCCAGTTGATCAGCTATCTATTTCCAGGCAGTCCACAATGAGATGGTATCCACTGCATTACAACTCTTTGCTGAAGGCTGAGTTGTGTCAGCAGTGTTTGCAATTCTGGTTGTTTCCTAGACTGGAGTGCTTCAAGTACTGACTTTGCATCTGTCAGCATTACCACATACTGGGAGCCAAGATTGGTATTTAGCAGTTTCTCTGTTGCTATCTTGATAACCTGAGTTTCTGCATCATAGTTATGGCAGTACTTCCCGGTTGGTACGCTGGACTTATCCCTAGTACCATCTGGGAATTCGATGTACACTCCAGCACCACCATTTCTAACTGCGCTTTCTGCCGACCCATCTGTGAACGAAACAAGTACTTGGTGGATTCGTTGGAACGGAATGCCATAGACCGTGTTGCACGTAAAAAAGAAAAGGGTGGGAGATGTTCTATACCAATGTCCCTATACGGCATTCTGTAGCAATGTCCTTATACGGCAACTGTTCTGTACCAATGTCCCTATACGGCAACTGTTCTGTACCAATGTCCCTATACGGCAACTGTTCTGTAGCAATGTCCCTATACGGTAACTGTTCTGTAGCAATGTCCCTATACGGCAACTGTTCTGTAGCAATGTCCCTATACGGCAACTGTTCTGTAGCAATGTCCCTATACGGCAACTGTTCTGTACCAATGTTCCTATACGGCAACTGTTCTGTAACAATGTCCCTATACGGCAACTGTTCTGTAACAATGTCCCTATACGGCAACTGTTCTGTAACAATGTCCCTATACGGCAACTGTTCTGTAACAATGTCCCTATACGGCAACTTTTCTGTAACAATGTCCCCCCCCCCCCCCTAATACGGCAACTGTACTTTAACAATGTCCCCCCTTTACAGCAACTGTTCTTTAACAATGTCCCCCCTATACGGGAACTGTTCTGTAACAATGTCCCTATACTGCAACTGTTCTGTAACAATGTACCCCAACCCCCTCCCCCTATACGGCAACTGTACTTTAACAAGGTCCCTCCTATACGGCAACTGTTCTTTAACAATGTTCCCCCCTATACGTGAACTGTTCTGTAACAATGTCCCTATACGGCAACTGTTCTTGTGTATTTTTCAAGGGTGACATGTAGGTAATGTGAGTCCATAAATAGTCCAGGTTGCTATAAGAAACATATTGACCTGCAGAACGCCACTCTGGGAGTACAATAGTTAGCGAGGCCCTGAGTTCAAGTATTTAAAACAAAGTAACCAATACGGTTTGCCATACCCAGCTCATTGTTTCTACGGAATACCAACGATGTCAGTGTCAGCCAACACGGACTGTCTGGTATGTGTTTATGCCGGTTAGCGTGTCTGACACTGACATCCCTGGATGGGTCATCGACAAGTCACCGACATGAACCTCGGCCTGGTCAGGAGATATTGGATATCTACAAGACGCCCGGTCAACGCTAACCTGGAGGTTAGCGGCCAAGAAAATATGTCACCCACAGAGACAGACTGACCGCCAGACAGACAGACCGCCAGACAGACAGCAGCAGATTTATCTTCGGATGTAGACAGTTGACCATGCGAGGGTGGACACTGGCCAGTGGTCAGTTTGTACGCGGACATCCGATTCTATGGAATCTGTACAGTATGTACACGGACATCCGAAAATCTGGAATCTGTACAGTTTGTTCGCGCACACAGGATTATATGGAATCTGGACAATATCCTTGTCACTGAGAGTTGGAAAAAGAATTCTTGCTTGCTTGCTACGTACATCCAGTTTTAACATATGGCTGATCCTGGGCAATCGGTAGGCAGGCCAAACAATTTCATGAGGCCTCAGAGATGTGGTTTTACAGAAGAATGCTTAGAATACCTTGGACAGCCAAAAAGAGCAACCAAGAGGTTTTGAAAGAGGCGGGAGCCCGAAGACAACTTATCACAGACATCAGAAGGAGACAGTCATCATTTTTCAGCCATGTTATGAGAAGAGAGAAAATAGAACATGTTGTGACCACTGGAAAGATCTGTGGAAGGAGGGATAGAGGGAGAAAAAGAGAGAAGATTCTTGACAGTCTTGTTGCATGGCATGGGAGTGTGTCAGCACATGAACTAATACATGCTGCAAGAGATCGCAGACTGTGGCGGGGCATGATCGCCCACACCAATCGGCAAGGCACCTGATGATAATGATTTCTTTTTCACTATGTGTTTGTTATTATTACATCATATTTTTTGTGTACTGTGTTTTGTACTGTGGTGTTTTGTACTATGTTTTGTACTGTGCTTTGTAGTGTTTTGTACTGTGTTTTGTACTGTGTTTTCTACTGTGTTTTGTAGTGTTTTGTACTGTGTTTTGTACCATGTTTTGTACTGTGTTTTGTACTGTGTTTTCTACTGTGTTTTGTAGTGTTTTGTACTGTGCTTTGTAGTGTTTTGTACTGTGTTTTGTACTGTGTTTTCTACTGTGTTTTGTAGTGTTTTGTACTGTGTTTTGTACCATGTTTTGTACTGTGTTTTGTACTGTGTTTTCTACTGTGTTTTGTAGTGTTTTGTACTGTGTTTTGTACCATGTTTTGTACTGTGTTTTGTAGTGTGTTTTCTACTGTGTTTTGTAGTGTGTTTTGTACTGTGTTTTGTAGTGTGTTTTGTACTGTGTTTTGTACCATGTTTTGTACTGTGTTTTGTACCATGTTTTGTACTGTGTTTTGTACCATGTTTTGTACTGTGTTTTGTAGTGTGTTTTCTACTGTGTTTTGTAGTGTGTTTTGTACTGTGTTTTGTACCATGTTTTGTACTGTGTTTTGTACCATGTTTTGCACTGTGTTTTGTAGTGTTTTGTACTGTGTTTTGTACTGTGTTTTGTACCATGTTTTGTACTGTGTTTTAGTGATTCTATCCAGCCTGAGGGCAATCAAGTGGTGAAGAAGTCTGAACCAATTGTGCCCCAAAAAATCTGGGGAAATTCTGTGGAGCCAATAATGGAGTGGTGTTGGGTGGAGTCTGCAGCTACCTCATTCCTGAAGTGGTGTTGGGTGGGGTCTGAAGCTACCCCGTTACTGGAGCGGTGTTTGGTGGAGTCTGGAGCTACTTCATTACTGGAGTGGTGTTGGGTGGGGTCTGGAACTACCTCATTACTGGAGTGGGGTTGGGTGGAGTCAGGAACTACATCATTACTGGAGTGGTGTTGGGTGGAGTCTGGAGCTACCTCATTACTGGAGTGGTGTTGGGTGGAGTCAGATATAGTTGTCAGGTATCAACAGAGATAGTTGTCAGGCATCAACATATATAGTTGTCATGTATCAACAGATATAGTTTGTCAGGTATCAACAGAGATAGTTGTCAGGTATCAACAGGTATAGTTGTCAGGTATCAACAGAGATAGTTGTCAGGTATCAACAGAGATAGTTGTCATGTATCAACAGATATAGTTTGTCAGGTATCAACAGAGATAGTTGTCAGGTATCAACAGGTATAGTTGTCAGGTATCAACATAGATAGTTTTCAGGTATCAACAGATATAGTTGTCAGGTATCAACAGATATAGTTGTCAGGTATCAACATAGATAGTTTTCAGGTATCAACAGATATAGTTGTCAGGTATCAACAAATATAGTTGTCAGGTTTTTATCAGCAATCAAAGACATTTGCCAGTTGTCCAAAATCAAAGACATTTAACCTTTATCCAAGAAGTCAGTTGTCAGTTATCCGCAATCAAAGACAGCTGCCAGTTACCTGGAATCAAAGATAGTTGTCAGTTATCCACAATAAAAGACAGTTGTTAGGTATTTGCAATCAAAGACAATTGATAGTTGTACGCATTCAAAGACAGTTGCCAGTTATCCACAATTGAAGGCATTGAATTTTTATTTGAGAAGTCAGTTATCCTCAAAGACATTTGTCAATTATCCGCAATCAAAGACAGTTGTCAGTTATCTGCGATCAAAGACAGTTGTCAGTTGTCTGCGATCAAAGACAGTTGTCAGTTATCTGCGATCAAAGACAGTTGTCAGTTATCCACAATCAAAGACAGTTGTCAGTTATCTGCGATCAAAGACAGTTGTCAGTTATCCACAATCAAAGACAGTTGTCAGTTATCCACAATCAAAGACAATTGTCAGTTATCTGCGTCCAAAGACAATTGTCAGTTATCTGCAATCAAAGACAATTGTCAGTTATCCACAATCAAAGACAATTGTCAGTTATCCACAATCAAAGACAATTGTCAGTTATCCACAATCAAAGACAATTGTCAGTTATCCACAATCAAAGACAGTTGTCAGTTATCCACAATCAAAGACAATTGTCAGTTATCTGCGATCATAGACAATTGTCAGTTATCTGCAATCAAAGACAATTGTCAGTTATCCACAATCAAAGACAATTGTCAGTTATCCACAATCAAAGACAATTGTCAGTTATCCACAATCCAAGACAGTCGTCAGTTATCCGCAATCAAAGGCAATTGTCAGTTATCCACAATCAAAGACAATTGTCAGTTATCCACAATCCAAGACAGTCGTCAGTTATCCGCAATCAAAGGCAGTTGTCAGTTATCCGCAATCAAGGACAATTGTCAGTTATCCGCAATCAAAGACAGTTGTCAGTTATCCGCAATCAAAGACAGTTGTCAGTTATCCGCGATTAAAGACAGTTGTCAGTTATCCGCAATCAAAGACTGTTGTCAGTTATCCACAATCAAAGACTGTTGTCAGTTATCCACAATCAAAGACTGTTGTCAGTTATCCGCAATCAAAGACAGTTGTCAGTTATCCGCAATCAAAGACATTTGTCATCCGCATTCCTTAAATAACATTAACAGTTACCGTCCACACGACGCCTGCAGCTGCACGCATGCGCTCTGGCATCCCCAACAAACAACAGCAATTTATTCAAAACACCCTACCCCCCCCCCCCCCCCCCCCCCCCCCCCCCCCCCCCCCCCCCCCCCCCCCCCCCAAAAAAAAATGTCTGGGACAAACAGAAAACTGCCACAGAGCAAAGAGAAATCATAGAACGATACCAAAGTGGCGCTAATCGACAAGCAGGCTGCCGAAGGGGTACACAGAGCATAATAGGACGAGAAATTCAATAGGTAATTTCCCCAGATAAAAAGCAGCATAGAATGGCGGCGTATCAAACAGAGACACGCCTGAGTGAGTGTAACTGTTGCACCCGGCTCCTTGATTGACTGACACAGACCACTATTCACCAGGCAGCTACAGGTAAACGCATGCCTATCATCTCCTGATATGCGGCCATTAGGGCAGCAGTTCAAAGACAAGCAGGGAAACATTGCCTCATTTGAGAATATTTGAGTAACCCTATTGATGTGGAGCAGCCACAAACGGCTCTAATAACCAGTCATCAACTGTTTGCCGGCGAGACTTGGGCACAGCTTCCGGTCTGTAAGAAGCGTTTCCATGTTCCTCTACAGCTCAAGCTCTGCCAGCCTACACTTTTGTTTCTCACAACTCTACAGGGCAAAGGTCGGATTGTGAAATCAATATGTAAAGGTGAAAGGTTAGTTGATTAAATTATTAACAGCTTGTTTCATTGACTAAAGGTAGAGTTGTACACTTGATGTCTTGTATCCACCAGATGTCCTCACAGACTGTTTCATTGAATGAAATTAAATTTGTACACCTGACGTCTTGTATCAACCAGATGTCCTCACAGACTGTTTCATTGACTAGAGATAAAGTGTACACTTGACGTCTTGTATCAACCAGATATCCTCACAGACTGCTTCATTGACTAGAGGTAAAGTGTACACTTAACGTCTTGTATCCACCAGCTGTCCTCACAGACTGTTTCATTGACTAGAGATAAAGTGTACACTTGACGTCTTGAGTCAACCAGCTGTCATCACAGACTGTTTCATTGACTAGAGATAAAGTGTACATTTAACGTCTTGTATCCACCAGCTGTCCTCACAGACTGTTTCATTGACCAGAGGTAAAGTGTACACTTAACGTCTTGTATCCACCAGCTGTCCTCACAGACTGTTTCATTGACCAGAGGTAAAGTGTACACTTAACGTCTTGTATCCACCAGCTGTCCTCACAGACTGTTTCATTGACTAGAGATAAAGTCAACACCTGACGTCTTGTATCCACCAGCTGTCCTCACATACTGTTTCATTGGCTAGAGATAAAGTGTACACTTAACGTCTTGTTTCAACCAGATGTCCTCACAGACTGTTTCATTGACTAGAGATAAAGTGTACACTTAACGTCTTGTTTCAACCAGATGTTCTCATAGACTGTTTCATTGACTAGAGGTAAAGTTTACACTTGACGTCTTGTATCAACCAGATGTCCTCACAGACTGTTTCATTGACTAGAGATAAAGTGTGCACTTGACGTCTTGTATCATCCAGATGTCCTCACATACTGTTTCATTGGCTAGAGATAAAGTGTACACTTAACGTCTTGTTTCAACTAGATGTCCTCACAGACTGTTTCATTGACTAGAGATAAAGTGTACATTTAACGTCTTGTTTCAACCAGATGTCCTCACAGACTGTTTCATTGACTAGAGATAAAGTGTACACTTAACGTCTTGTTTCAACCAGATGTCCTCACAGACTGTTTCATTGACTAGAGATAAAGTGTGCACTTGACGTCTTGTATCATCCAGATGTCCTCACAGACTGTTTCATTGACTAGAGATAAAGTGTACACTTGACGTCTTGAGTCAACCAGCTGTCCACACAGACTGTTTTATTGACTAGAGATAAAGTGTACATTTGACGTCTTGTATCACCCAGATGTCCTCACAGACTGTTTCATTCACTAGAGGTAAAGTGTACACTTAACGTCTTGTATCCACCAGCTGTCCTCACAGACTGTTTCATTGGCTAGAGGTAAAGTGTACACTTGACGTCTTGTATCCACCAGCTGTCTTCACAGACTGTTTCATTGACTAGAGATAAAGTGTACACTTGACGTCTTGTATCCACCAGCTGTCCTCACAGACTGTTTCATTGACTAGAGATAAAGTGTACACTTGACGTCTTGTATCCACCAGCTGTCCTCACAGACTGTTTCATTGACCAGAGGTAAAGTGTACACTTAACGTCTTGTATCCACCAGCTGTCCTCACAGACTGTTTCATTGACCAGAGGTAAAGTGTACACTTAATGTCTTGTATCCACCAACTGTCCTCACAGACTGTTTCATTGACTAGAGATAAAGTCAACACCTGAAGTCTTGTATCCACCAGCTGTCCTCACATACTGTTTCATTGGCTAGAGGTAAAGTGTACACTTGACGTCTTGTATCCACCAGCTGTCCTCACAGACTGTTTCATTGATTAGAGACAAAATGTACACTTAACGTCTTGTATCCACCAGCTGTCCTCACATACTGTTTCATTGGCTAGAGGTAAAGTGTACACTTCCAGTCTTGTATCAACCAGCTGTCCCCACAGACTGTTTCATTGACTAGAGATCAAGTCAACACCCGACGTCTTGTATCCACCAGCTGTCCTCACATACTGTTTCATTGGCTAGAGGTAAAGTGTACACTTAACGTCTTGTATCAACCAGATGTCCTTACAGACTGTTTCATTGACTAGAGATAAAGTGTACACTTGACGTCTTGTACGAGTTGTCCTCACAGATTGTTTCATTGACTAGAGATAAAGTCAACACCTGAAGTCTTTTATCAGCCAGATATCATCACAGACTGTTTCATTGACTAGAGATAAATAGTACACTTAACGTCTTGTATCAACCAGATGTCTTCGCAACCTGTTTCATTGACTGAAGGTAGATTTGTACAGTTCACGTCTTGTACATCTACTGTATGTAATGTGTGGAAAATTGTGCGTTGCATGTGGAATATTGTATGTCATATGTGGAATATTGAATGTCATGTTTGAAATACTTATGTAATGTTTGGAATATTTGTAGAACACTGTATGTCATGTATATAATATTGTGTGTTATAAATGGAATATTGTGCGTTAGCTGTGGAATATTGTAAGTTATATTTGAAATATTGAGTGTCATGTGTGAAATATTGACTGTCATCTGTGGAATTTTGCGTGTTATGTGTGGAATATTGTATGCTACGTGTGGAATATAGTATGTTATGTGTCAAATATTGCGTGTTAGGTGTGGAGTAATTCATGTTATCTGTCGAATATTGAAGGTTATGTGTGGAGCAATTCATGTTATATGTCGAATATTGCATGTTATTTGTGAAGCAATTCATGTTGTGTGTCGAATATTGCGTGTTGTGTTGGGTACCAGCGCCATGTCTCTCAGGGGCGTCTCCTCATCTCCCATCGACAGTACCAGCGCCACGTCTCTCAGGGGCGTTTCCTCAGTTCCCATCGACAGTACCAGCGCCATGTCACTCAGGGGCGTTTCCTCAGCTCCCATCGACAGTACCAGGGCCACGTCTCTCAGGGGCGTCTCCTCAGCTCCCATCGACAGTACCAGCGCGTTTTGACAGGGGCGGCAATCGACCCTCAATTGACACACGAGATAGGGGCAACATTGTTTGGCACATTCGACACAAGGACGGATAATTGGCTTATTAAAATGCGACAGTAAAACTATCGGCGCTGTCAGTCGCGGGTTAGAGTTGCCGGGCCAAAACAAACACGGGGCCGGAGATGAGGTGGCACAAACTGGCAGATAGGACAGTTAGGGCTCACTCCAAGACAGTCGCTGGGTGAATCCAGGGGGAGACATTAGCATACCTATCTGTTTGTCCTGCATATGATCAGGTGTGGTCTTGTCGGTGATCAGGTTTATGTCTACATGATACCTAACAGATTTGAGTTGCATCCTGATAGAAGTCGGGTGAGGAGGGGGGGGGGGTGTTTGTAATAGATATATCTATCAGATGTAAGAAGAAACAAAAAGGGTGGGGAGGGGGATGGTCATGTGTGATAAAAATATAAGAGGGATGACACATTAGATGTGAGAGTGTCATAACAGATGTAAGAGGGAGGACATAACAGATGTGAAAAGGAAGACACAATCGACGTGAGAGTGTCATAACATATGTAAGAGGGAAGACATAATAGAGGTGAGAGGGAAGACATAAGAGATGTGAGAGGGAAGACATGACAGATGTGAGAGGGAAGACATAATAGATGTGAGAGTGTCACAACAGATGTAAGAGGGAAGAAATAGATGTGAGAGCGAAGACATAGATGTGAGAGGGAAGACATGACAGATGTGAGAGGAAAAACATAAGAGATGTGAGAGGGAAGACATGACAGATGTGAGAGGGAAGACATGACAGATGTGAGAGGGAACACACAATAGATGTGAGAGTGTCACAACAGATGTAAGAGGGAAGACAAAGATGTGAGAGAGAAGACATGACAGATATGAGAGGGAATACACAACAGATGTGAGAGTTTCATAACAGATGTGAGCTGGAAAACATTAAAGATCTAAGAGAGAAGACTTGACAGATGTGAGAGGGAAGACATATTAGATGTGAGAGGGAAGGCATAACAGATGTAAGAGGGAAGACAACATATGTGAGAAGGAAGACATAAGAGATGAGAGAAAGAAGACATAACAGATGTGAGAGTGTCATAACTGATGTAAGAGGGAAGACATAAGAGATGTGAGAGGGAAGACATGACGGATGTGAGAGGGAAGACACAATAGACGTGAGAGTGTCATAACATATGTAAGAGGGAAGACATAACATATGTGGAAGGGAAAACATAACAGATGTTGGAAAGCTCGTTCCAGACTGAACTCTAGAGAAATGTTGCACATGGACCACCATTCAGCCTGTGACCAAGCGATAGGATTCCGGTGACAACCATTCAGCCTGTGACCAAGCGATAGGATTCCAGTGACAACCATTCAGCCTGTGACCAAGCGATAGGATTCCAGTGACCACCATTTAGCCTGTGACCAAGCGATAGGATTCCAGTGACAACCATTCAGCCTGTGACCAAGCGATAGGATTCCAGTGACAACCATTCAGCCTGTGACCAAGCGATAGGATTCCAGTGACCACCATTCAGCCTGTGACCAAGCGATAGGATTCCAGTGACCACCATTCAGCCTGTGACCAAGCGATAGGATTCCAGTGACCACCATCCAGCCTGTGACCAAGCGATAGGATTCCAGTGACCACCATTCAGCCTGTGACCAAGCGATAGGATTCCAGTGACCACCATTCAGCCTGTGACCAAGCGATAGGATTCCAGTGACCACCATTCAGCCTGTGACCAAGCGATAGGATTCCAGTGACCACCATTCAGCCTGTGACCAAGCGATGGTATTCCCATCACGAAGATCTCGTTGGCACATAAGATGCGGGGTTCAGCAGCTGCGGTTTAAGAGACAGTCGACCGATTGTCACTTGTAGTCACAGTCACAGTTACAGTTACAGTCACAGTTACAGTCACAGTTACAGTTACAGTCACAGTTACAGTTACAGTCACAGTTACAGTCACAGTTACAGTCACAGTCACAGTCACAGTCACAGTCACAAATACAGTCACAGTCACAGTTACAGTCAAAGTCACAGTCACAGTTACAGTTACAGTTACAGTTACAGTCACAGTTACAGTTACAGTTACTGTCACAGTCACAGTTACAGTCACAGTTACAGTCACAGTCACAGCCACAGTTACAGTTACTGTCAGTCACAGTTACTGTCACAGTCACAGTTACTGTCACATTCACAGTTACAGTCACAGTTACAGTCACAGTTACTGTCACAGTCACAGTTACTGTCACAGTCACAGTTACTGTCACAGTTACTGTCACAGTCACAGTTACAGTCACAGTCACAGTCACACTTACAGTCACAGTCACAGTCACAGTCACAGTTACAGTTACAGTTACAGTTACAGTCACAGTCACAGTTACAGTCACAGTTACTAAAAGCCATTGTGTGCCCACATGACATGAGACAGTCACAGTTACTGACGGCCATTGTGTGCCCACATGACATGAGACAGTCACAGTTACTGACAACCATTGTGTGCAAACATGACATGAGACAGTTACAGTTACCGACAACCATTGTGTGCCAACATGACATGAGACAGGCACAGTTACTGACAGCCATTGTGTGCCCACATGACATGAGACAGTCACAGTTACTGACAACCATTGTGTGCCCACATGACATGAGACAGGCACAGTTACTGACAGCCATTGTGTGCCCACATGACATGAGACAGTCACAGTTACTGACAACCAGTGTGTGCCCACATGACATGAGACAGTCACAGTTACTGACAACCATTGTGTGCCCACATGACATGAGACAGTCACAGTTACTGACGGCCATTGTGTGCCCACATGACATGAGACAGTCACAGTTAGTGACAACCATTGTGTGCCCACTTGACATGAGACAGTTACTGACAACCATTGTGTGCTCACATGACATGAGACAGTTACAGTTACTGACAGCCACTGTGTGTCCACATGACACGAGACAGGCACAGTTACTGAAAGCCATTGTGTGCCCACATGACATGAGACAGTCACAGTTACAGACAGCCACTGTGTGCCCACATGACATGAGACAGGCACAGTTACTGACAGCCACTGTGTGCCCACATGACATGAGACAGTCACAGTTACTCACGGCCATTGTGTGCCCACATGACATGAGACAGTCACAGTTACTGACAACCATTGTGTGCCCACATGACATGAGACAGTCACAGTTACTCACGGCCATTGTGTGCCCACATGACATGAGACAGTCACAGTTAATGACGGCCATTGTGTGCCCACATGACATGAGACAGTCACAGTTACTGACAACCATTGTGTGCTCACATGACATGAGACAGTCACAGTTACTGACACACAGTTACTGACAACCATTGTGTGCCCACATGACATGAGACAGTCACAGTTACTGACAGCCACTGTGTGTCCACATGACACAAGACAGTTACAGTTACTGACAGCCATTGTGTGTCCACATGACATGAGACAGTCACAGTTACTGACGGCCATTGTGTGCCCACATGACATGAGACAGTTATTGACAACCATTGTGTGCCCACATGACATGAGACAGTCACAGTTACTGACAGCCATTGTGTGCCCACATGACATGAGACAGTCACAGTTACTGACAGCCATTGTGTGTCCACATGACATGAGACAGTCACAGTTACTGACAGCCATTGTGTGCCCACATGACATGAGACAGTCACAGTTACTGACAGCCATTGTGTGCCCACATGACATGAGACTGTCACAGTTACTGACAGCCATTGTGTGCCCACATGACATGAGACAGTCACAGTTACTGACAGCCATTGTGTGTGCACATGAGATGGGACATAGGATTTTGATTGAGGTTATAAAGCCCCCCCCCCCCACCCCTTTTCCCCCTCCATCGTTAGAAGATTGACTGATACAGCAAAGTGCCGGCATTGTTAGGAGATTGACTGAGACAACAAAGTGCCGGCATCGTTAGGAGATTGACTGAGACAACAAAGTGCCGGCATTGTTAGGAGATTGACTGAGACAACAAAGTGCCGGCATCGCCAGAAGATTGACTGAGACAACAAAGTGCCGGCATCGTTAGGAGATTGACTGAGACAACAAAGTGCCACCATCGTTAGGAGATTGACTGAGACAACAAAGTGCCACCATCGTTAGGAGATTGACTGAGACAACAAAGTGCCGGCATCGTTAGGAGGTTGACTGAGACAACATAGTGCCACCATCGTTAGGAGATTGACTGAGGCAACAAAGTGCCGGCATCGTTAGGAGATTGACTGAGACAACAAAGTGCCGCCATCGCCAGGAGATTGACTGAGACAACAAAGTGCTGGCACCAGGGACCTTCTAACAGTGGACAAGCTCAGGGTTCTGTCTGACAAACTGCTGCACATCCTGGGGACCTGTGAGATACCGGTCTCTTGTCACCTCGCCTTGACGACGACAGCCAGTTCTGAAAACTTGGCCAAGATTGACAGAAATGTGTCAACCTTGTCACCTGGTGGCCCAGATCCAATCATAACAAACATTGCCTGTCAAATTTAACTAAGACTAGGCAGCGGGTTGTAGCTGTGACATTTGCCTGTCAAGTTTAACTAGGACTAGGCCGCAGGCTGTAGCTGTGACATTTGCCTGTCAAGTTTAACTAGGACTAGGCCGCAGGCTGTAGCTGTGACATTTGCCTGTCAAGTTTAACTAAGACTAGGCAGCGGGCAGCAGCTGTGACATTTGCCTGTCAAGTTTAACTAGGACTAGGCCGAGGGCTGAAGCTGTGACATTTGCCTGTCAAGTTTAACTAGGACTAGGCCGCGGGCTGAAGCTGTGACATTTGCCTGGCGATACCGCCTTAGATACATCACCACTGGCATCGATTTACCTCACCAGATCTAATTGTACAATTAGAAAAAAAGGGGCATCTGTTGAAGGCCTAAACCTAAACATGGGACAGGAAATATAGGAACTGTTACATGGGACAGGGAATTTAGGAACTGTTACATGGGACAGGAAATATAGGAACTGTTACATGGGACAGGGAATATAGGAACTGTTACATGGGACAGGGATTATAGGAACTGTTACATGGGACAGGGAATATGAGAACTGTTACATGGGACAGGGAATATGAGAACTGTCACATGGGATAGGGAATATGAGAACTGTCACATGGGATAGGGAATATGAGAACTGTCACATGGGATAGGGAATATGAGAACTGTCACATGGGATAGGGAATATGAGAACTGTAACATGGGATAGTGAATATGAGAACTGTCACACGGGATAGGGAATATGAGAACTGTCACATGGGATAGGGAATATGAGAACTGTCACATGGGATAGAGAATATGAGAACAGTCACATGGGATAGGGAATATGAGAACTGTCACATGGGATAGGGAATATGAGAACTGTCACATGGGATAGGGAATATGAGAACTGTTACATGGGATAGGGAATATGAGCAGTGTCACACATAGACATGGAATATGAGAACTGTTACATGGGATAGGGAATATGAGAACTGTTACATGGGAAAGAGAATATGCGAAGTGTCACATGGGACAGGGAATTTGAGAAGTTTTACACTTAGACTGCGGATAGGAGAACTGTCACATGAAGCAGGGAATATGAAAAGTGTCACACTTAGACTGCGGATAGGAGAACTGTCACATGTCTGAGGGAATATGAAAAGTGTCACACTTAGACTGGGGATAGGAGAACTGTCACATGAGGCAGGGAATATGAAAAGTGTCACACTTAGACTGGGGATAGGAGAACTGTCACATGAGGCAGGGAATATGAAAAGTGTCACACTTAGACTGCGGATAGGAGAACTGTCACGTGAAGCAGGGAATATGAAAAGTGTCACACTTAGACTGGGGATAGGAGAACTGTCACGTGAAGCAGGGAATATGAAAAGTGTCACACTTAGACTGCGGATAGGAGAACTGTCACATGAGGCAGGTAATATAAGAAGTGACACACTTAGACTGGGGATAGGAGAACTGTCACATGAGGCAGGGAACATGAGAAGTGTCACTCTTAGACTGGGGATAGTAGAACTGTCACATGAGGCAGGGAATATGAGAAGTGTCACTCTTAGACTGGGGATAGGAGAACTGTTACATGAGGCAGGGAATATGAGAAGTGTCACTCTTAGACTGGGAATTGGAGAACTGTTACATGAGGCAGGGAATATAAGAAGTGTCACAATTAGACTGGGGATAGGAGAACTGTTACATGAGGCAGGGAATATGAAAAGTGTCACACTTAGACTGGGGATAGGAGAACTGTCACGTGAAGCAGGGAATATGAAAAGTGTCACACTTAGACTGCGGATAGGAGAACTGTCACATGAAGCAGGTAATATAAGAAGTGACACACTTAGACTGGGGATAGGAGAACTGTCACATGAGGCAGGGAACATGAGAAGTGTCACTCTTAGACTGGGGATAGTAGAACTGTCACATGAGGCAGGGAATATGAGAAGTGTCACTCTTAGACTGGGGATAGGAGAACTGTTACATGAGGCAGGGAATATGAGAAGTGTCACTCTTAGACTGGGAATTGGAGAACTGTTACATGAGGCAGGGAATATAAGAAGTGTCACAATTAGACTGGGGATAGGAGAACTGTTACATGAGGCAGGGAATATGAAAAGTGTCACACTTAGACTGGAGATAGGAGAATTGTTACATGAGGCAGAAAATAAGAGAAGTGTCACACATTGACTGGAGATAAGAGAACTGTCACACGAGGCAGGGAATTTGAGAAGTGTCACACTTAGAATGGAGATAGAAGAACCGTCACATGAGGCCGGTAATTTCAGAAGTGATATGCGGACTTGAAAAATGAAAACTGTCATGTTGAGGACAGAAAAGATCAGAATGTCACATGGGCACTTTGAATATGACAATATGAGACCTGTCAAATGTGACAAGGAATATAAGAACGGTCACATATAGAGAAGGAATATAAGAACTGTCACATATAGAGAATGAATATAAGAACTGTCACATATAGAGAAGGAATAAAAGAACTGTCACACATAGAGAAATAATATAAGAACTGTCACATATAGAGAAGGAATATAAGAACTGTCACATATAGAGAATGAATATGAGAACTGTCACATATAGAGAATGAATATAAGAACTGTCACATATAGAAAATGAATATAACAAATGTCACATATAGAGAATGAATATAAGAACTGTCACATATAGAGAAGGAATATGAGAACTGTCACATACAGAGAAGGAATATGAGAACTGTCACATATAGAGAATGAATATGAGAACTGTCACATATAGAGAATGAATATGAGAACTATCATATATAGAGAATGAATATGAGAACTATCACACATAGAGAAGGAATATGACAACTATCACATATAGAGAAGGAATATGAGAACTGTCACATATAGAGAATGAATATGAGAACTGTCACATATAGAGAAGGAATATGACAACTATCACATATAGAGAAGGAATATGAGAACTGTCACATATAGAGAATGAATATGAGAACTGTCACATATAGAGAATGAATATGAGAACTGTCACATATAGAGAAGGAATATGAGAACTGTCACATATAAAGAATGAATATAAAAACTGTCACACACAAAGAATGAATATAAAAACTGTCACATATAGGGAATGAATATAAGAACTGTCACATATAGAGAATGAATATGAGAACAATCACATATAGAGAAGGAATATGAGAACTGTCACATACAGAGAAGGAATATGAGAACTGTCACATATAGAGAATGAATATGAGAACTGTCACATATAGAGAATGAATATGAGAACTGTCACATATAGAGAAGGAATATAAGAACTGTCACATATAAAGAATGAATATAAGAACTGTCACACATAGAGAATGAATATAAGAACTGTCACATATAGGGAATGAATATAAGAACTCTCACATATAGAGAATTAATATGAGAACTATCACAAATAGAGAAGGAATATGAGAACTGTCACATATAGAGAATGAATATGAGAACTGTCACACATAGAGAATGAATATAAGAACTGTCACCTATAGAAAAGGAATGTGAGAACTGTCACATATAGAGAATGAATATAAGAACTGTAACATATAGAGAAGGAATATGAGAACTGTCACATATAGAGAATGAATATGAGAACTGTCACATATAGAGAATGAATATGAGAACTGTCACATACAGAGAAGGAATATGAGAACTGTTACATATAGAGAATGAATATAAGAACTGTCACATATAGAGAATGAATAAAAGAACTGTCACATATAGAGAATGAATATGAGAACTGTCACATATAGAGAATAAATATGAGAACTGTCACATACAAAGAAGGAATATGAGAACTGTCACTTATGGAGAAGGAATATGAGAACTGTCACATATAGAGAATGAATATAAGAACTGTCACATATAGAGAATGAATATAAGAACTGTCACATATAGAGAATGAATATATCAAATGTCACATATAGAGAATGGATATAAGAACTGTTACATATAGAGAAGGAATATGAGAACTGTCACATACAGAGAAGGAATATGAGAACTGTCACATATAGAGAATGAAAATGAGAACTGTCACATATAGAGAATGAATATGAGAACTGTCATATATATATAGAGAAATGAATATGAGAACTATCACACACAGAGAAGGAATATGACAACTATCACAAATAGAGAAGGAATATGAGAACTGTCACATATAGAGAAGGAATATGAGAACTGTCACATATAGAGAATGAATATGAGAACTGTCACATATAGAGAAGGAATATGAGAACTGTCACATATAAAGAATGAATATAAGAACTGTCACATATAGAGAATGAATATAAGAACTGTCACATATAGGGAATGAATATAAGAATTGTCACATATAGAGAATTAATATGAGAACTATCACATATAGAGAAGGAATATGAGAACTGTCACATAGAGAGAATGAACATGAGAACTGTCACACATAGAGAATGAATATAAGAACTGTCACATATAGAGAAGGAATATGAGAACTGTCACATATAGAGAATGAATATAAGAACTGTCACATATAGAGAAGGAATATGAGAACTGTCACATATAGAGAATGAATATAAAAACTGTCACATATAGAGAAGGAATATGAGAACTGTCACATATAGAGAATGAATATGAGAACTGTCACATATAGAGAATGAATATGAGAACTGTCACATATAGATAATGAATATGAGAACTGTCACATATAGAGAATGAATATGAGAACTGTCACATACAAAGAAGGAATGTGAGAACTGTCACTTATGGAGAAGGAATATGAGAACTGTCACATACAGAGAAGGAATATAAGAACTGTCACATACAGAGAAGGAATATGAGAACTGTCACATATAGAGAATGAATATAAGAACTGTCACATATAGAGAAGGAATATGAGAACTGTCACATATAGAGAAGGAATATAAGAACTGTCACATATAGAGAAGGAATATAAGAACTATCACATATAGAGAATGAATATAAGAACTGTCACATATAGAGAAGGAATATGAGAACTGTCACATATAGAGAATGAATATAAGAACTGTCACATATAGAGAAGGAATATAAGAACTGTCACATATAGAGAATGAATATAAGAACTGTCACATATAGAGAATGAATATAAGAACTGTCACATATAGAGAATGAATATAAGAACTGTCACATATAGAGAATGAATATGAGAACTGTCACATATAGAGAATGAATATGAGAACTGTCACATATAGAGAATGAATATGAGAACTGTCACATATAGAGAATGAATATGAGAAATGTCACATATAGAGAATGAATTTGAGAACTGTCACATATAGAGAATGAATATGAGAAATGTCACATATAGAGAATGAATATGAGAACTGTCACATGGAGACAAGGGGGAAAACAAAGACATGGCACATGCAGATAAGAAATAATGAGAACTGCTACACGGAGACGGGAACATGAGGATATGAGAATTGTCTCACGGAGACAAAATGGTGTGAAAATATGAGAGCTGGCGCACGGAGACAAAATGGTGTGAAAATATGAGAGCTGGCGCACGGAGACAAAATGGTGTGAAAATATGAGAGCTGACGCACGGAGACAAAATGGTGTGAAAATATGAGAGCTGGCGCACGGAGACAAAAAGGTGTGAAAATATGAGAGCTGGCGCACGGAGACAAAATGGTGTGAAAATATGAGAGCTGGCGCACGGAGACGGAAAATAGGAGAATATGAGAGCTGACACATAGAAGACAAGGAATTAACAGCTGACACACAGAGACAGGGAATTTCAGAATTGACATATGGAGACAGAAGTATAAGAACAGGAGGGCTGACATATAAAAACATGGAATATGAAAGCTGACATATGGAAACATAGAATATGAGAGCCGACACATAGAAACATTGAATATGTAAGCTGACATATTAAAACATGAAATATGATAGTGTCATGTTTTGTCTGAGCATCCCTAAAACGTCTTAATCTGCCTCTTGTTATTTCATGCCATTTCTCCGCCCGCCACCCCTTCCTCCGCCCTCTACTCCCCATTCCCTCCTGCCCTAATGTTGACAGCTCATGCTCGTGCATCTTCTGACTCTGTCACTGCCCAGACAACATCAGACTTGGCAGCAGACAGCAGGCTATCTACTGATACCGCCCAGGTAATTGTAATGCTGTGTGACACCCTAGGTGCCGCCCGTTCACGGGGATGGTAGATCGTGCTGCTCCCTTTTGCTGTCAGCTTGGCTGTAACTACAGACTGCGATGGGGCGGTCAGGGCAGGAAACAATCAGCCGAGAAGGAAATCCTGTTAGATTTGCCACTTTCTAGTCTGCATTAGATTTGCCACTTTCTAGTCTGCATTAGATTTGCCAGCTAATGTTCTTAACTACTGATCCCCTTTCCTGGCTCGTCTTGGGTTGACAGGGGCGCACCACTCCAGGTTAAACAAGTTATCTACGCCTTTGGGTTGTCCAGGCTGGGCACTCACAGAGAAGACAACAATTTAACAAACATAAACAAGGCCAGACGGTCACAGACAAAGAAGACAACACTTTAACAAACATAAACAAGGCTAGACGGTCACAGACGGAGAAGACAACACTTTAACAAACATAAACAAGGCCAGACGGTCACAGACAAAGAAGACAACACTTTAACAAACATAAACAAGGCTAGACGGTCACAGACAGATAAGACAACACTTTAACAAACATAAACAAGGCTAGACGGTCACAGACGGAGAAGACAACACTTTAACAAACATAAACAAGGCTAGACGGTCACAGACGGAGAAGACAACACTTTAACAAACATAAACAAGGCTAGACGGTCACAGACGGAGAAGACAACACTTTAACAAACATAAACAAGGCTAGACGGTCACAGACGGAGAAGACAACACTTTAACAAACATAAACAAAGCCAGACAGTCACAGATAGAGAAGACAACACTTTAACAAACATAAACAAGGCCAGACAGTCACAGACAAAGAAGACAACACTTTAACAAACATAAACAAAGCCTGACAGTCACAGACAAAGAAGACAACACTTTAACAAACATAAACAAGGCCAGACAGTCACAGACAGAGAAGACAACACTTTAACAAACATAAACAAAGCCAGACAGTCACAGACAGAGAAGACAACACTTTAACAAACATAAACAAAGCCAGACAGTCACAGACAGAGAAGACAACACTTTAACAAACATAAACAAAGCCAGACAGTCACAGACAGAGAAGACAACACTTTAACAAACATAAACAAGGCTAGACGGTCACAGACAAAGAAGACAACACTTTAACAAACATAAACAAGGCCAGATGGTCACAGACAAAGAAGACAACACTTTAACAAACATAAACAAGGCCAGACAGTCACAGACAGAGAAGACAACACTTTAACAAACATAAACAAGGCCAGACAGTCACAGACAGAGAAGACAACACTTTAACAAACATAAACAAAGCCAGACAGTCACAGACAGAGAAGACAACACTTTAACAAACATAAACAAAGCCAGACAGTCACAGACAGAGAAGACAACACTTTAACAAACATAAACAAGGCCAGAAAGCCACAGACAGAGAAGACAACACTTTAACAAACATAAACAAGGCTAGACGGTCACAGACAGAGAAGACAACACTTTAACAAACATAAACAAGGCCAGACAGTCACAGACAGAGAAGACAACACTTTAACAAACATAAACAAAGCCAGACAGTCACAGACAGAGAAGACGACACTTTAACAAACATAAACAAAGTCAGACAGTCACAGACAAAGAAGACAACACTTTAACAAACATAAACAAAGCCAGACAGTCACAGACAGAGAAGACAACACTTTAACAAACATAAACAAAGCCAGACAGTCACAGACAGAGAAGACAACACTTTAACAAACATAAACAAAGCCAGACAGTCACAGACAGAGAAGACAACACTTTAACAAACATAAACAAAGCCAGACAGTCACAGACAAAGAAGACAACACTTTAACAAACATAAACAAAGCCAGACAGTCACAGACAGAGAAGACAACACTTTAACAAACATAAACAAGGCCAGACAGTCACAGACAGAGAAGACAACACTTTAACAAACATAAACAAGGCCAGAAAGCCACAGACAGAGAAGACAACACTTTAAGAAATACACCCTAGTCTAGACAATCACAGACATACAAGGCAACACTTCAATAAACACACACCAGGCTAAACAGTCACAGACAGACAAGACAAAACGTCAACCTTAGCAAATACATACCCAGTTAAACAGTAAGAGACAGAACTCAGCTGAATATTAAATGTTGAATGAGGAATCGATATTACTAGAGACACTCACATAAGCTTTCTGCCCCCATCTTCAGCAGCAGGCGAAGAGTTCTAATTCCGATGGCACCAGTATCTGTCAGATTGTATATCAGTATCTGTCAGATTGTATATGTGACAGTACCCACCTATTTGGCCGCCGGTGTGTCCACAGCTACGTCTGATGACCACTGACGGACACAGTTTGCTGTGATGCAACAATATATGAGGCATCCGTTAACGACAAACAGGCACACAGACGTTAAGCCGCGATTCACTGATCGATTAACTTCTTTTGTGAAAACGAATCTTGCGCACAGGACACTCAGCGACGTAACACCAAGTAGGCATACAGTGTGAGACTTGTCACTCCTAATTTAATGATGAAAATCATCAATGTTAAGAACGTGAATTTGTTAAAGTGTTGTCTTCACTATTTTCTTGCACAATGCTAGATTAATATTGTAGAAAGGCTCTTTACCATAAAACCTAATAAATTATGTCGAGAACTCGTCCGTCCCATCTCATACGATGTTTTTTACAAGCATGTCGTAATGCTGCTCCACGGTAGGTTGGTCAACCTTATTTCTCATATAATCTTCCCTACTAACTGCCATGGTTTTCTTCGAAGTCTCCCGTCAAGAATCCTATTCAAAGATGTTTAACAAAATCTGTCCTCAAAAAGTCTGTCAGCGGTCTGTCGTCCAGTTCAGTCTCAGAATAAAATCTGAAGTTGACTGTCCATCTCAAAGTGCAGGTGTTGTTTGTATAGACTGGGTCCTCCTGGTGATGTAAAGGTTCCTCCTGGTGATGTAAAGGGCCCTCCTGGTGATGTAAAGGTTCCTCCTGGTGATGTAAAGGTTCCTCCTCGTGATGTAAAGGTTCCTCCTGGTGATGTAAAGGTTCCTCCTGGTGATGTAAAGGTTCCTCCTGGTGATGTAAAGGTTCCTCCTGGTGATGTAAAGGTTCCTCCTGGTGATGTAAAGGTTCCTCCTGGTGATGTAAAGGTTCCTTCTGGTGATGTAAAGGTTCCTTCTAGTGATGTAAAGGGGCTCCTAGTGATGTAAAGGTTCCTCCTGGTGATGTAAAGGATCCTCCTGGTGATGTAAAGGTTCCTTCTGGTGATGTAAAGGGCCCTCCTGGTGATGTAAAGGATCCTCCTGGTGATGTAAATGGCCCTCCTGGTGATGTAAAGTTTCCTCCTGGTGATTTAAAGGTTCCTCATGGTGATGTAAAGGCCCCTCCTGGTGATGTAAAGGTTCCTCCTGGTTATGTAAAGGTTCTTCCTGGTGATGTAAAGGTTCCTCCTGGCAAAGTAAAGGGCCCTCCTGGTGATGTAAAGGGCCCTCCTGGTGATGTAAAGGGTCCTTTTGGTGATGTAAAGGGTCCTTCTGGTGATGTAAAGGTTCCTCCTGGTGATGTAAAGGTTCCTTCTGGTGATTTAAAGGTTCCTCCTAGTGATGTAAAGGTTCCTCCTGGTGATGTAAAGGTTCCTCCTGGTGATGTAAAGGTTCCTTCTGGTGATGTAAAGGTTCCTCCTGGTGATGTAAAGGTTCCTCCTGGTGATGTAAAGGATCCTCCTGGTGATGTAAAGGTTCCTTCTGGTGATGTAAAGGGCCCTCCTGGTGATGTAAAGGATCCTCCTGGTGATGTAAATGGCCCTCCTGGTGATGTAAAGTTTCCTCCGGGTGATGTAAAGGTTCCTCCTGGTGATGTAAAGGGCCCTCCTGGTGATGCAAAGGACCCTCCTGGTGATGTAAAGGGCCCTCTTGGGGATGTAAAGGGCCCTCCTGGTGATGTAAAGGGCCCTTCTGGTGATGTAAAGGGCCCTCCTGGTGATGTAAAGGGTCTTCCTGTTGATGCAAAGGGCACTCCTGGTGATGTAAAGGATCCTCCTTGTGATGTAAAGGTTCCTTATGGTGATGTAAAGGATCCTCCTGGTGATGTAAAGGGCCCTCCTGGTGACGTAAAGGTTCCTTCTGGTGATGTAAAGGTTCCTTCTGGTGATGTAAAGGATCCTCCTGGTGATGTAAAGGATTCTCCTGGTGATGTAAAGGATCCTCCTGGTGATGTAAAGGTTCCTTCTGGTGATGTAAAGGTTCCTTCTGGTGATGTAAAGGGCCCTCCCGGTGATGTAAATGGCCCTCCTGGTGATGTAAAGGGCCCTCCTGGTGACGTAAAGGTTCCTTCTGGTGATGTGAAGGGCCCTCCTGGTGACGTAAAGGTTCCTCCTGGTGATTTAAAAGGCCTTCCTGGTGATGTAAAGGTTCCTCCTGGTGATGTAAAGGGCCCCTCCTGGTGATGTAAAGGGCCCCTCCTGGTGATGAAAAGGTTCCTCCTGGTGATGTAAAGGGCCCTCCTGGTGATTTAAATTTCCTCCTGGTGATTTAAAGGGCCCTCCTGGTGATGTAAAGGTTCCTCCTGGTGATTTAAAGGTTCCTCCTGGTTATGTAAAGGGCCCTCCTTGTGATGTAAAGGGCCCCCCCCCCCTGGTGATGTAAAGGTTTCTCCTGGTGATGTAAAGGGCCCTCCTGGTGATGTAAAGGCAACTCCTGGTGATGTAAAGGTTCCTCCTGGTGATGTAAAGGTTCCTCCTGGTGATGTAAAGGTTCCCCCTGGTGATGTAAAGGGCCCTCCTGGTGATTTAAAGGTTCCTCCTGGTGATGTAAAGGCCCCTCCTGGTGATGTAAAGGTTCCTCCTGGTGATGTAAAGGTTTCTCCTGGTGATGTAAAGGTTCCTCCTGGTGATGTAAAGGGCCCTCCTGGTGATGTAAAGGTTCCTCCTGGTGATGTAAAGGTTCCTCCTGGTGATGTAAAGGTTCCTCCTGGTGATGTAAAGTTTCCTCCTGGTGATGTAAAGGGCCCTCCTGGTGATTTAAAGGTTCCTCATGGTGATGTAAAGGCCCCTCCTGGTGATGTAAAGGTTCCTCCTGGTTGTGTAAAGGTTCTTCCTGGTGATGTAAAGGTTCCTCCTGGTGATGTAAAGGGCCCTCCTGGTGATGTAAAGGTTCCTCCTGGCGATGTAAAGGTTCCTTCTGGTGATGTAAAGGTTCCTCCTGGTGATGTAAAGGGCCCTCCTAGTGATGTAAAGGTTCATCCTGGTGATGTAAAGGTTCCTCCTGGTGATGTAAAGGGTCCCTCGTGGTGATGTAAAGGGCACTGAGTGTTATCCCATTCTAGTTTTCTACTGAATGTGTAGAGGAACAGTTTTACTTAGTCCAGAATCTTCTCCAAACTTTGGCCTCCGCCTGTAGATCATAGGTGTGACGTGAATGATACCAAAGTTCTAGGTGTGACGTGAATGATATCAAAGTTCTATGTGTGAAATAAATGATATCAAAGTTATAGGTGTGAAGTGAATGATATCGAAGTTCTATGTGTGAAGTAAATGATATCAAAGTTATGTGTGTGACGTGAATGATATCAAAGTTCTATATGTGAAGTTAATGCTATCAAACTTCTATGAGTGAAGTGAACGATATCAAAGTTCTATGTGTAAAGTAAATGATATATAAGTTCTAGGTGTGAAGTAAATAATGTCAAAGTTCTAGGTATGAAGTAAATAATATCAAAGTGTTAGGTGTGAAGTAAATGATATCAAAGTTCTAGGTGTGAAGTGAATGATTTCAAAGTTCTAGGTGAGAAGTGAATGATATCAAAGTTCTAGGTGTGAAGTAAATGATGTCAAAGTTTTAGTTTGAATTAAATAATATCAAAGTTCTAGGTGTGAAGTAAATGATATCAAAGTTATAGGTGTGAAGTAAATGATATGAAAGTTCTGTGTGTGAAGTGAATGATATCAAAGTTCTAGGTGTGAAGAAAATGATGTGAAAGTTCTAGGTGTGAAGTAAATTATAGCAAAGTTCTAGGTGTGAAGTAAATGATATCAAGGTTGTGTGTGTGAAGTGAATGATATCAAAGTTTTTGGTGTGAAGTGAATGATATCAAAGTTCTAGGTGTGAAGAAAATGATGTCAAAGTTCTAGGTGTGAAGTAAATAATGTCAAAGTTCTAGGTGTGAAGTAAATAATATCAAAGTGTTAGGTGTAAATTGAATGATGTCAAAGTTCTAGGTGTGAAGGAAATGATATCAAAGTTTTAGGTGTGAAGTAAATAATGTCATAGTTCTAGGTGTGAAGTAAATAATGTCAAAGTTCTAGGTGTGAAGGGAATAATGTCAAAATTCTAGGTGTGAAGGGAATGATATTAAAGTTCTAGGTGTGAAGTAAATGATAACAAAAGTTATGTGTGTAAAGTAAATGATATCAATGTTTTATGTGTGAAGTAAATGATATCAAAGATCTGGCTGTAGACAAATGATGTCAAGTAATCCAACTTATTCTTCTGCGTCAGGGACGATCTGACACTTGCTCAGACTAGTGGCCATGTTTGCTGGTCCCAGGCACCAAGGCTTGTCACACCACCGGATTATTGTTGGGATGTTCTCAATAACAAGGTGTTTGGTTTGCAATTGTAGTTACCTGAGCCTCGTTGACTAACATTCACGCGATGTGGCTTTTGTTAGCGCACAACATCACCGTTTACTACGTGAGAGAATCAAATCTTTTAACCAACGCTTTCACGTGAAGATCCCTGTGGAGTATTGGAGTTGCAGTTTTATTAGATCAATTTAATGTTTAAGACTTGGGCCATTCTAACTCTATGAGATCCGACTCTACCTGGCCAGGGTAGCACTTGTGTGTTCTTTCAAACAATTACAGGATACACTAATTACTGAGATGAAAGTCCGCAGTCCTGCAAGTCTTTTCATCCAGATTATTCATGTATCATTCACATAGTCTGGCATTTTATATCTCCCAAGTAAATAGAAGATGAATTCTTAGTTCATCATCATCATTTCCACTGACCTTCAAAGTTGGCAACAGCTAGCACTCACTTGTCATTTATTACTTGACGGACAAGACAACACTTTAACAAACACACACCAGGCCAGACAGTCACAGAAAGACAAGACAGCACTTTAACAAAAGCACACCAGGCCAGCCAGTCTCAGACAGACAAGGCAACACTTTAACAAATACACACCAGGCCAGACAGTCTCAGACAGACAAGGCAACACTTTAACAAATACACACCAGGCCAGACAGTCTCAGACAGACAAGGCAACACTTTAACAAATACACACCAGGCCAGACAGTCACAGAAAGACAAGACAGCACTTTAACAAAAGCACACCAGGCCAGCCAGTCTCAGACAGACAAGGCAACACTTTAACAAATACACACCAGGCCAGACAGTCTCAGACAGACAAGGCAACACTTTAACAAATACACACCAGGCCAGACAGTCTCAGACAGACAAGGCAACACTTTAACAAATACACACCAGGCCAGACAGTCTCAGACAGACAAGACAACACTTTAACAAATACTCACCAGGCCAGACAGTCTCAGACAGACAAGGCAACACTTTAACAAATACACACCAGGCCAGACAGTCTCAGACAGACAAGACAACACTTTAACAAATACTCACCAGGCCAGACAGTCTCAGACAGACAAGACAACACTTTAACAAATACACACCAGGAACAATTTAAATATGACAGTCACCGCATGCATTATTTGTGTAATCAACAGGGCTTTTTTGGGGGAAGGGTCGCTCGCTAGTCAATTTCTGATCATGTTGTCACCAGGTTATCAGGCTAGCTCAAATAGTTTCACCGTGTCTGACATAGCACATCGTGCCTGACATAGCACATCGTTTCTGACATAGCACATCGTTTCTGACATAGCACATCGTTTCTGACATAGCACATCGTGTCTGACATAGCACATCGTTTCTGACATAGCACATTGTGTCTGACATAGCACATCGTGTCTGACATAGCACATCGTTTCTGACATAGCACATCGTTTCTGACATAGCACATCGTTTCTGACATAGCACATTGTATCTGACATAGCACATCGTGTCTGACTTAGCACATCGTGTCTGACATAGCACATCGTTTCTGACATAGCACGTCATGTATGACATAGCACATCGTGTCTGACATAGCACATCGTTTCTGACATAGCACGTCGTGTATGACATAGCACATCGTTTCTGACATAGCACATCGTGTCTGACATAGCACATCGTTTCTGACATAGCACATCGTGTCTGACATAGCACATCGTTTCTGACATAGCACATCGTGTCTGACATAGCCCATCGTGCCTGACATAGCACATCGTGCCTGACATAGCACATCGTTTCTGACATAGCACATCGTGTCTGACATAGCACATCGTGCCTGACATAGCACATCGTTTCTGACATAGCACATCATGTCTGACATAGCACATCGTGTCTGACATAGCACATCGTTTCTGACATAGCACATCGTGTCTGACATAGCACATCGTTTCTGACATAGCACATCGTGTCTGACATAGCACATATTTTCTGACATAGCACTTTCTATCAGGTTTAACTTAAGGACTATAGGCCGGCCTTTCTACCGTAATTCGCCTAAACCTGTCTCCTTTTAGGCCCTCATTTTAATAAGTGTCGTCTTTCACTTTAGCCTAACTGGCTTTGGTAATGATTCAATTTTCGTTGACTTTTTTCTTCTTCGGTATCATTTCTGTCACCTCATATTTGTTACTTCTGATTAGTTATCCAAATCCTCAGCCATACGAATAAGATCTAACAATATGTGTTACAATGCAAGGCAAAAACAGACTCACGCTGATTCTGGGAAAGAACAAATATGGAAAGTTGACAAAGTGCTAACCACAATGTTTCATCACTGCTCGTTGCTATAACTGAACTTGATGTTCGATAGAATGTTGCTTCTACCAATCGCACTATTTCTGTGCTCCCCGACTCACTCAGAACCAAATTGTAGACTCTTCATGATCTCCAATATTGTCAACACTATTTCTTGTTTGGTTCCATTCA
This sequence comes from Candidula unifasciata, assembly GCA_905116865.2. NCBI lineage: Eukaryota > Metazoa > Mollusca > Gastropoda > Stylommatophora > Geomitridae > Candidula > Candidula unifasciata. Next base: position 523,314 of record CAJHNH020002746.1, read on the forward strand.
TGAAAGTAATGTCCTTACAATGATTGTTCCTACATTATTAGACAGTATTTGAGTATTGTCTTCAATCGAGCTGACATCAGAATCACTAGCTGATCCAAACGGAAATCTCAATGCGTCGCCAGTGAATAATACCGATCTGTGACAGCGTTTGATTGTCCTGAAACGAGTCATTAGTGAATTCACAGATTCTTCTAGACTGATTTTTGTGTGTGTCTTAAAATCTTCAAAAGTTGCACGTGTAAGCTTTAATGGGCCGTACATTTCAACATGACAGTTATGACGTCTGTGTTTGATTGTTGTACATTTCCCTTGACTGTCCCGGAGGCTGCTTCAAAGGGTTGAATTTCTATGATTTTACATTAAATAACGCTTTTACTTTTGTGAATATCACATTCTCATTCTCTAATTGCTGGTCTACCGTCAGCTGATCAGCTGTCACAACGCTACAGAACAATGTCCCTATTTTTGTCATCTGTATGATACGGAGAGGCATGATCGCCCACGCCAGTCGGCAAGGCACCTGATGATGATGGTGTATGATACGATTCAAACAATTAATTGCAGAAAATTAATGTCAATCACACAACTCAGTAACACAACAATTAGTTCTCCATAAGCGATAGCATCTTCACCATTATGTTTCTAGTTTGATCTCTCTCTTCTGCGGTACGATAGCGCCACTAGTTATCACTATAACCTATCCTCTACTTACCTACCATCCTCCAATCATTAGTGCCCAAATTATTCTCTTCAGGCATCTCTTCATCCTTGAGGCTGACCCTGTCACCTGCACGATTGTCTCTGAACCTCCTCTAGTGGCTTACAGACATTCTAGTCAAGAGTAGGTTACGTCCTGCCTCAGAATCCCACTTCGGCACGGTCTCTTGCCACAGACCTGTATGCATGACTTGTCCATATGTAGTTCAGGGAACAAGTCTGGAATTCTCGAATTTGCCATACGTGAGGCATTCTAATGCACAAGCCGCAATGTCATTGACTCTATCTGTGACTGGCTGACAGGTTCAGACATCTTTTCAGTGTGCAGAATGGTGCCCTGAAACCAGTACCGTTGCACTTTAATTCACAGGAACACCAAGGTGTCCACCACATGGAGGCGACAGCTATCAAATCTAGCCACTCCAGCGACAGAGTCCACAGGTCTTTTGAAAATCGCTTTATTTTCACGTTAGATACCCTAACACCTATGGGAATGAACTGCTTACACAGCTTCATCTAAATTTCTCAAGTTACGGCACTTGGTATTTCCCGACTATGCATTCTCGGGCCGAACGTGTCGCCTCATTCCTCCGGCAAGACATGAAAGTTGCTGCTTCTCGATACTTAGGAGATTTTATGTATTCACCTGATTTTGTTTGATTTCTGTATGTGCTTATGAAGGCTCTATAACCAAGTTTTACTTTTGTTTGTCATTTTGTGAATCTCGCTGATCGACTTTTTGTTCGGCCTTAAATCTTTCCATTATATTCTAGTTTTACAGATATGCAATTTGTTAAGACATTTGCAATGCCCCCTCCCCTCCCCCCCCCCCCCCCCACCTAAATTGTATTTTAATAATGGCCAAAAGTAACATGGAGAATTTTTCTATGTGATGTTATAAATAAGTTCAGCTGTACTTATTATCAGGCGTTCCCAGAGCGGTAATAGTATTAGTTCTTTATACAGGTGGGAACAGTCGCTTCCATTAATATTGGTTCTTTATATAGGTGGGAACAGTCACTTCCATTAGTATTGGTTCTTTATATAGGTCGAAACAGTCGATTTCATTAGTATTGGTTCTTTGTATAGGTGGGAACAGTCGCTTCCATTAGTATTGGTTCTTTATATAGGTGGGAACAGTCGCTTCCATTAGTATTGGTTCTTTGTATAGGTGGGAACAGTCACTTCCATTAGTATTGGTTCTTTGTATAGGTGAGAACAGTCACTTCCATTAGTATTGGTTCTTTATATAGGTGGGAACAGTCACTTCCATTAGTATTGGTTCTTTATATAGGTGGGAACAGTCACTTCCATTAGTATTGGTTCTTTGTATAGGTGGGAACAGTCGCTTCCATTAATATTGGTTCCTTATATAGGTGGGAACAGTCACTTCCATTAGTATTGGTTCTTTATATAGGTGGAAACAGTCGATTTCATTAGTATTGGTTCTTTGTATAGGTGGGAACAGTCGCTTCCATTAGTATTGGTTCTTTATATAGGTGGGAACAGTCGCTTCCATTAGTATTGGTTCTTTGTATAGGTGGGAACAGTCACTTCCATTAGTATTGGTTCTTTGTATAGGTGAGAACAGTCACTTCCATTAGTATTGGTTCTTTATATAGGTGGGAACAGTCACTTCCATTAGTATTGGTTCTTTATATAGGTGGGAACAGTCACTTCCATTAGTATTGGTTCTTTATATAGGTGGGAACAGTCACTTCCATTAGTATTGGTTCTTTATATAGGTGGGAACAGTCGCTTCCATTAGTATTGGTTCTTTATATAGGTGGGAACAGTCGCTTCCATTAGTATTGGTTCTTTGTATAGGTGGGAACAGTCACTTCCATTAGTATTGGTTCTTTGTATAGGTGAGAACAGTCACTTCCATTAGTATTGGTTCTTTATATAGGTGGGAACAGTCGATTTCATTAGTATTGGTTCTTTGTATAGGTGGGAACAGTCACTTCCATTAGTATTGGTTCTTTGTATAGGTGGGAACAGTCGCTTCCATTAGTATTGGTTCTTTGTATAGGTGGGAACAGTCACTTCCATTAGTATTGGTTCTTTGTATAGGTGAGAACAGTCACTTCCATTAGTATTGGTTCTTTGTATAGGTGGGAACAGTAGATTTCATTAGTATTGGTTCTTTAGGTGGGAACAGTCGCTTCCATTAGTATTGGTTCTTTATATAGGTGGGAACAGTCGCTTCCATTAGTATTGGTTCTTTGTATAGGTGGGAACAGTCACTTCCATTAGTATTGGTTCTTTGTATAGGTGAGAACAGTCACTTCCATTAGTATTGGTTCTTTATATAGGTGGGAACAGTCACTTCCATTAGTATTGGTTCTTTTGTATAGGTGAGAACAGTCACTTCCATTAGTATTGGTTCTTTGTATAGGTGGGAACAGTCGATTCCATTAGTATTGGTTCTCTTAAATGCACAACCCTTATTTTGAGTGCTTTCAGTGGTTTGATGACTGCATTTGTACTCCCATCCCATATTGTGGAGCAAGAGTCTGCACATCCATCCCATATTGTGGAGCAATAGTCTATGTGGCTCTAAATATGAGAAGTATAGAATAAATTCCTAGCTTTTCATCCAGAAAGTGTTTAATTTTTACTAGTTGGTATAAGTTTTTTAGCAGTTTGCTTAACAAGTATTTGCACACGGCAGTTTGAGATAAGATTTATATCGATGATGAGTCCTAAAGTTGTGTGCTCAGTGACACTTTCTACTGACGTGTTACTGGTGTAGAGTTTGAGATCAGATTTATATCGATGATGAGTCCTAAAGTTGTGTGCTCAGTGACACTTTCTACTGGTGTGTTACTGGTGTAGAGTTTGAGATCAGATTTATATCGATGATGAGTCCTAAAGTTGTGTGCTCAGTGACACTTTCTACTGGTGTGTTAGTGGTGTAGAGTTTGAGATCAGATTTATATCGATGATGAGTCCTAAAGTTGTGTGCTCAGTGACACTTTCTACTGGTGTGTTACTGGTGTAGAGTTGAAGGGTTCTATGTGACTATAAAGTGTAGTTGATGTTTGTTGTCATTAACAAATATTTTGTCTTACTTACGTTGATATGCATGCGGTCTGCATTGCTCCAACTTACTACATTGTTTATTTCTTGTTGCAAAACAACTCTAGTCCATTACAGCTGTGAGCATTTGTATCAATGGTGCAATCGTCAGCAAATAAATCGCACTACGACATTGGGGCAGATCATTTATCGTGGACAATCTGGAAATGAGCGAGTGGACCAACTGGCAATCACTGCACTAATGATTATGGGAAAAAGCATGGATCCGTGAAGCGCGGATCAAGGTCAGCATGGGCATACACAGCGCAAAGAAGGGGGAAAACAATACATGAGGACAGCGACGCTTATCAGACATCCACGTCAAGTATGACAATGGAAATAGTCGCTGCTTCTAGAGCTTTAGCATGGGTATCCGAGCAAACAGCCACACAGGTAGTAATTGTCTCAGACTCAATGAATATGCTTCAGAAGATAGTAACAGGCAGTATGCGCTCTGAATGGATAGAAAGCATTCGGAAATCGAACTTAACCTCCGTAATCTGGATCTACACACCGGGTCATGCGGGGGTAAAGGGAAATGAGCGAGCGGACCAACTGGCAAGCACTGCACTAAAGATTGCGAGAAAAAGCATGGACAGAGCAGAGATCGTCAACGCTGTGCGGGCTGGGCTAGTGGATAATCAGGAATCCCTGACACTAACACGATTGCGTGACATGGGAGTTAAGCATGGTGATGCACGTCTTTGCCGTCTTCGAGGTCGAGAAAGGAGACGATATAACCAGCCTCTCATGGGGACAATTAGTAGAAGTACTTTGGAGTGGCTGCTGCTTCAGAGAACTGAGCACGCATGGGTATGCCCAAAGTGCAGTGACATCAAGTGTAATAACAAAACATAAAATAACATCTTGTAGTGAGTCGGCAGTCCGAAACCCAAGTTCAAGGTGTCTCCTTCGTGCCAAAGAACTGCATGGCTGTTGGGTGAACAGTCGTTAACGAATGCAGGCAGGTCGTTGTAGGGGCGACGCCTGCTGGTGGGTGTAATGTCCTAAGTCCCTTCCCCAGCTAATAATGAGGGTACTGCTGGGGTGACCGTTTATTAACCCTCATATAATGCTTCAGGTCAAAATGGACGCTAGGCACGGCCACCTTTTTTCCCTCCCAAGCGGTGGCTGTTGCATTTTTAGATAGATAGATAGATAGATAGATAGATAGATAGATAGATAGATAGATAGATAGATAGATAGATAGATAGATAGATAGATAGATAGATAGATAGATAGATAGATAGATAGATAGATAGATAGATAGATAGATAGATAGATAGATAGATAGATAGATAGATAGATAGATAGATAGATAGATAGATAGATAGATAGATAGATAGATAGATAGATAGATAGATAGATAGATAGATAGATAGATAGATAGATAGATAGATAGATAGATAGATAGATAGATAGATAGATAGATAGATAGATAGATAGATAGATAGATAGATAGATAGATAGATAGATAGATAGATAGATAGATAGATAGATAGATAGATAGATAGATAGATAGATAGATAGATAGATAGATAGATTAGAATGAACGAACGAACAAACTGTTTTTCAAAGAGATATGATAGATAGACAGACAGACAGACAGACAGACAGACAGACAGACAGACAGACAGACAGACAGACAGACAGACAGACAGACAGACAGACAGACAGACAGACAAACTAATAAAAAGAGATAGAAGGAGAAAACTGATTGCAAGATTCAACATGATAACAGTGACGATTTGCTGGTGGCTATAAGAAATATTCCAGCCATATTCTCCCAACTGCCAATTAAAGCTGCCTGTAGTGTGGCCGGCAGCAGTCACATCTGGCAGGTGGAGACAACCCGAGGGTGTCAGCAAACATCGCAACCCAAACGTTGTATCCACAAACCGGATTTTCCTTTTTTCGATGACGGAGCTACAGTTTCTGGCAACAATAGGCACCAGTGGTTGCCAGCATAACATTGTCAATGGGCCTTGTGAGCTCGCTGTTGCCACTTGACAACCCTCTGCTGCAACATCTAACAAACATCGTGGCTAATTAACATTTCTTTCCTCAACAGTATCCGCCTTGTGGCCAGAATTTCCTAGTTTGACACTTCTCGTTGACAAATACTTGTCTTGTTTCCATTTGACTGCTCTCACTCCAAGTTTTTTCGTCTAGAGTCGGTTGCCACGACTTTCACGCTCGCGACGAGTCCAGTTAGGATGGCGGAAGGGATGCTCCCACTGGTCGGCATTATCCGGCTCTAGCTACTTGTGAAATCTATGAGAGTCTGCAAGTGTCTAAGCGAGTCTGCAAGTGTCTATGAGTGTCTGCAAGTGTCTATGAGTGTCTGCAAGTGTCTATGGGTGTCTGCAAGTGTCTATGAGTGTCTGCAAGTGTCTATGAATGTCTGCAAGTGTCTATGAGTGTCTGCAAGTGTCTATGAGTATCTGCAAGTAGCCAGAAAGAATCCAACCAAAACGGTTAGATGTCAGAGGGCTACTGAAGAGATAAAAGTGGAACAAAAACGTAACATATAGAACATGACATATACAACTTGACACACAGAAACATGACATATACAACTTGACACACAGAAACATGACATATACAACTTAACACACAGAAACCTGGCATACACAACTTGACACACAGAAACATGACATACAAAACTTGACACACAGAAACCTGGCATACACAACTTGACACACAGAAACATGACATATACAACTTGACACACAGAAACATGACATATACAACTTGACACACAGAAACATGACATATACAACTTGACACACAGAAACCTGGCACATACAACTTGACACACAGAAACCTGGCATACAGAACTTGACACACAGAAACATGACATATACAACTTGACATACAGAAACCTGGCATACAGAACTTGACACACAGAAACATGACATACACAACTTGACACACGGAAACATGACATATACAACTTGACACACAGAAACCTGGCATACACAACTTGACATACAGAAACATGACATATACAACTTGACACACAGAAACATGACACACACAACTTGACACACAGAAACATGACATATACAACTTGACACACAGAAACATGACATATACAACTTGACACACAGAAACCTGGCACATACAACTTGACACACATAAACCTGGCATACACAACTTGACACACAGAAACATGACATATACAACTTGACACACAGAAACCTGGCATATACAACTTGACACACAGAAACCTGGCATATACAACTTGACACACAGAAACATGGCATACACAACTTGACACACAGAAACCTGGCATACACAACTTGACACACAGAAATCTGGCATACACAACTTGACGTACACAACTTTACATATAAAACGTGGATCATTTAGCTTGACATACATAACATGGCATTCATAACTTGACATACAGAACGAAGTATATATATTATGACATACATAACATGACATACACAACTTGACATACAGAACATGACATATACAACTTGATATACAGAACTTGACATACAAAACCTGATATACAGAACCTGATATACAGAGCCTGACATACAGAACATTACATACACAACTTGATATACACAACTTGACATACAGAACCTGACAAACAGAACCTGACATAGATAACCTGACATGCAGAAATTAGGATACATAACCCCACATACAGAACCGAACATATAGAACATGACATTATATCATATGACGCGTCAGTTGCATCATTTTTTTAAGGTTTCCTATAATAATAATAGACACTCTGAAATTACTTTATGTTAAGATGATGGCTCGTATTGGTCTAAAAGGTACTCAGAACCTAGTATACAAAACCTAATATACAAGACCTGACATACAGAACCTATTAAACAGAACCTGATATTCACAACCTGATATACTGAGCCTAATATACAGAACGTGACATACAGAACCTGACATACAGAAACTGACATACAGAACCTAATATACTTAATCTAATATACAGAAACAGACATATATAATAACCTAATATACAGAACATAATATACTTAACCTGACATACATAACCTAATTTACAGAACCTGACCTACATAACCTAATATACTGAGCAGAATGTACAGTCTAATATTCAATATCAAATACAGCCTGTATTACGTCAGGATGATCTGTTGATGATCTGTCATCAAAAAGAGTCGCCACGGATCGATGTGCTCGTAGAAACATTTTTCTTGGTGCCACTAATCGCTCAGACGCACATCCATACAGTTAGACGACAGCCCCCAACCCTTCCTCTCCCCCCTCGCCTTGCCCCCTCCTGCCTCCCCCGATACCGTCTCTTGTGTGCCAGCAAAGACAACATACTGGGGTCCCAATTAAGCAAAGATGTGCCATTCCCAGGGCCACACAGATGGGCAGTATGGAACCTCCCAGGTCCTCTCTCTGTTCTGCAAATACTGGAGCAGCAGACGACCAAACAGAGATGGACAATGGCACAGGTACGATGTTATGATTTGTTGAACTGCATTTTCACTGAATGTTTATCCTAGGCACGACTATGCTTTTTAATTAATGTTTACAGGAGGTATAAGTTTTGTGTAGGAGCTCTGGCTGTTAGCTGGATAATGGGTTGTCTGGGGGCTCTGTCTGTTGGCTGGATGATGGGTTTTCTGGGAGCTCTGTCTGTTGGCTGGATGATGGGTTGTCTGGCAGCTCTGTCTGTTGGCTAGATGATGGGTTGTCTGGGAGCTCTGTCTGTTGCCTGGATGATGGGTTGTCTGGGAGCTCTAGTTGTAGACTGGATGATGGGTTGTCTAGGAGCTCTGTCTGGTTGTTGGCTGGATGATGGGTTGTCTGGCAAATCTGTCTGTTGGCCGGATGATGGGTTGTCTGGGAGCTCTGTCTGTTATCTGGATGATGGGTTGTCTGGGAGCTCTGTCTGTTGGCTGAATGATGGGTTGTCTGGCAGCTTTGTCTGTTGGCCGGATGATGGGTTGTCTGGGAGCTCTGTCTGTTATCTGGATGATGGGTTGTCTGGGAGCTCTGTCTGTTGGCTGAATGATGGGTTGTCTGGCAGCTTTGTCTGTTGGCTGGATGATGGGTTGTCTGGGAGCTCTGTCTGGTTGTTGGCTGGATGATCGGTTGTCTGGCAGCTCTGGTTGTTAGCTAGATAATGGGTTGTCTGGCAGCTATGTCTGTTGGCTGGATGATGGGTTGTCTGGCAGCTCTGTCTGTTGGCTGGATGATGGGTTGTCTGGCAGCTCTGTCTGTTGGCTGGATGATGGGTTGTCTGGCAGCTCTGTCTGTTGGCTGGATGATGGGTTGTCTGGCAACTCTGTCTGTTGGCTGGATGATGGGTTGTCTGGCAGCTCTGTCTGTTGGCTGGATGATGGGTTGTCTGGCAGCTCTAGTTGTTGGCTGGATGATGGGTTGTCTGGGAGCTCTAGTTGTAGACTGGATGATGGGTTGTCTAGGAGCTCTGTCTGGTTGTTGGCTGGATGATGGGTTGTCTGGCAGCTCTGTCTGTTGGCTGGATGATGGGTGGTCTGGCAGCTCTAGTTGTTGGCTGGATGATGGGTTGTCTGGGAGCTCTAGTTGTAGACTGGATGATGGGTTGTCTAGGAGCTCTGATTGTAGCTGGATGATGGGTTGTCTGGGAGCTCTGATTGTAGCTGGATGATGGGTTGTCTGGGAGCTCTGTCTGTTGGATGAATGATGGGTTGTCTAGGAGCTCTGATTGTAGCTGGATGATGGGTTGTCTGGGAGCTCTGTCTGTTGGATGAATGATGGGTTGTCTGGCAGCTCTGTCTGTTGGCTGGATGATGGGTTATCTGGGAGCTCTGTCTGGTTGTTGGCTGGATGATGGGTTGTCTAGTAGCTCTGTCTGGTTGTTAGCTGGATGATGGGTTGTCTAGTAGCTCTGTCTGGTTGTTAGCTGGATGATGGGTTGTCTGGGAGCTCTGTCTGTTGGCTGGATGATGGGTTGTCTGGGAGCTCTGTCTGTTGGCTGGATGATGGGTTGTCTAGTAGCTCTGTCTTGTTGTTAGCTGGATGATGGGTTGTCTGGGAGCTCTGTCTGTTAGCTGGATGATGGGTTGTCTGGGAGTTCTGTCTGGTTGTTGGCTGGATGATGGGTTGTCTGGCAGCTCTAGTTGTTAGCTGGATAATGGGTTGTCTAGGAGCTCTGTCTGGTTGTTAGCTGGATGATGGGTTGTCTGGAAGCTCTGTCTGTTGGCTGAATGATGGGTTGTCTGGGAGCTCTGGTTGTTAGCTGGATGATGGGTTGTCTGGAAGCTCTGTCTGTTGGCTGAATGATGGGTTGTCTGGGAGCTCTGGTTGTTAGCTGGATGATGGGTTGTCTGGCAGCTCTAGTTGTTGGCTGGATGATTTGTTGTCTGGGAGCTCTGGTTGTTGGCTGGATGATGTGTTGTCTGGCAGCTCTAGTTGTTAGCGGGATGATGGGTTGTCTGGCAGCTCTAGTTGTTAGCTTGATGATGTTTTGTCTGGGAGCTCTGTCTGGTTGTTGGCTGGATGATGGGTTGTCTGGCAAATCTGTCTGTTGGCCGGATGATGTGTTGTCTGGGAGCTCTGTCTGTTGGCTGGATGAGGGGTTGTCTGGGAGCTCTGTCTGTTGGCTGGATGATGGGTTGTCTAGGAGCTCTGTCTGGTTGTTGGCTGGATGATGGGTTGTCTGGGAGCTCTGTCTGTTGGCTGGATGATGGGTTGTCTGGGAGCTGTGTCTGTTGGCTGGATGATGGGTTGTCTGGGAGCTCTGTCTGGTTGTTGGCTGGATGATGGGTTGTCCGGCAGCTCTGGTTGTTAGCTGGATGATGGGCTGTCTAGGAGCTCTGTCTGTTGGCTGGATGATGGGTTGTCTGGGAGCTCAATTTGTAAGCTGGATTATGGGTTGTCTGGCAGCTCTAGTTGTTAGCTGGATAATGGGTTGTCAGGCAGCTCTGTCTGTTAGCTGGATGATTGGTTGTCTGGCAGCTCTAGTTGTTAGCTGGATGATGGGTTGTCTGGCAGCTCTGTCTGTCAGCTGGATGATGGGTTGTCTGGCAGCTCTAGTTGTTAGCTGGATGATGGGTTGTCTGGCAGCTCTGTCTGTTAGCTGGATGATGGGTTGTCTGGCAGCTCTAGTTGTTAGCTGGATGATGGGTTGTCTGGCAGCTCTGTCTGTCATCTGGATAATGGGTTGTCTGGCAGCTTTAGTTGTTAGCTGGATGATGGGTTGTCTGGGAGCTCTGTCTGGTTGTTGGCTGGATGATGGGTTGTCTGGCAGCTCTAGTTGTTAGCTGGATGAGGGGTTGTCTGGCAGCTCTGTCTGTTGGCTGGATGATGGGTTGTCTGGCAGCTCTAGTTGTTAGCTGGATGATGGGTTGTCTGGCAGCTCTGTCTGTTGGCTGGATGATGGGTTGTCTGGGAGCTCTAGGTGTTAGCTAGATGATGGGTTGTCTGGCAGCTCTGTCTGTTGGCTGGATGATAGGTTGTCTGGGAGCTCTAGTTGTTAGCTGGATGATAGGTTGTCTGGCAGCTCTAGTTGTTAGCTGGATGATGGGTTGTCTGGGAGCTCTAGTTGTTAGCTGGATGATGGGTTGTCTGGCAGCTCTAGTTGTTAGCTAGATGATGGGTTGTCTGGGAGCTCTAGTTGTTAGCCGGATGATGTGTTGTCTGTGAGCTCTAGTTGTTAGCTGGATGATGGGTTGTCTGGCAGCTCTGATTGTTAGCTGGATGATGGGTTGTCTGGGAGCTCTGGTTGTAGCTGGATGATGGGTTGTCTGGGAGCTCTGGTTGTAGCTGGATGATGGGTTGTCTGGGAGCTCTGGTTGTAGCTGGATGATGGGTTGTCTGGGAGCTCTGGTTGTAGCTGGATTATGGGTTGTCTGGAAGCTCTGGTTGTAGCTGGATGATGGGTTGTCTGGGAGCTCTGTCTGTTGCTGGATGATGGGTTGTCTGGGAGCTCTGGTTGTCTGTTGGTTATTGGTATGAGTCAGCTGTCGCCAGCAAGGATTGCCACACTGACCACTTAATCTGTCAACAGTTCATGACATCATTGCGCATAAACTCTGTTATCTGTTCATGACATCAGTACCTATAGACTCTGTCATCAGTTAATGACATCATTGCCCATAAACTCTGTTATCAGTTAATGACATCATTGCCCATAAACTCTGTCATCAGTTAATGACATCATTGCCCATAAACTATGTCATCAGTTAATGACATCATTGCCCATAAACTCTGTCATCTGGTCACGAAATCATTGCCCATAGACTCTGTCATCAGTTCCTGACATCAACTAGTTTGACTATTCTCTGTCTGCACCCTGTCCTTTTCTCTGTCTCTCTCTTCCCTCCCTTTATGCACCGGCCTCTTTCTGTCTCTCTCTTCCCTCCCTCTCTGAGGTGAAACAGAACAAGCAACACGAAATTTTCAGCCCTCCTCCGTCAGAGTTGAGCATTGGTTCCTGTCGTCAGAGTTGAGCATTTATCCCCTGATGTCAGTGTTGAGCATTGGTCCCTGTCGTCAGTGTTGAGCATTGATCCCCTTATGTCAGTGTTGAGCATTGATCCCTGTCGTCAGTGTTGAGCATTGATCCCTGTCGTCAGTGTTGAGCATTGATCCCCTGATGTCAGTGTTGAGCATTGATCCCCTGATGTCAGTGTTGAGCATTGATCCCCTGATGTCAGTGTTGAGCATTGGTCCCCTGCCATCAGTGTTGAGCATTGGTCCCTGTCGTCAGTGTTGAGCATTGATCCCCTTATGTCAGTGTTGAGCATTGATCCCTGTCGTCAGTGTTGAGCATTGATCCCTGTCGTCAGTGTTGAGCATTGATCCCCTGATGTCAGTGTTGAGCATTGATCCCCTGATGTCAGTGTTGAGCATTGATCCCCTGCCATCAGTGTTGAGCATTGGTCCCCTGCCATCAGTGTCCCACAGCCAGATCGATAGCTTCCCATAGTTGTCGGTTGACGACCCCACTATCTGACATCTAGTTCCAGGGGCTGGCGTCTCGCCATTGTTGGGCTGTTATTACCAACTGTAACAAACACACCCGAGACTCACTTCTGATAGAAAACATCCTGTAAAAGCTGTATTTTGCTGTAATGATAGAAAATCAGCTCTCTGGCCCAGCACGTTGGGGCCGAAGCTGCGCTAATTGCTCTAATTACTGTTGGCGACAAGTGGAGCTTTCCCGCCACTTTTGATTCACACACAAAAAATAATATCACAGGTAATTATAGGTGGCGGGCTGGCTACATGAAAACCTGGCGTTGAACATTGATGTTGGATAGTCAGAAGAGGGAACAATGGAACCCAGACACTTGCCGCGCTTAGCCGCAGCTGTAGCGCTTCTTCTAGCAGACACAGCACCGACAGGCGTCTCGTTTTCATGGTCATGACCTCAGAGTAGACACGGGTCGATGTACTTGAGATGTGTCAATAATCACCGAGAGGCGGGAAACTGAGCACTTGTGTAGGCAGTCGGAGAGACTATCACGTGGGACATTGGACAGTCAGGCAATCTATCGACGGAACGTAGAGCAGTCGGTTAAACTATTGCCGTACAGCAGACAGTCGGGGAATCTATCGACGGAACATAGGGCAGTCGGTTAAACTATTGCCGTACAGCAGACAGTCGGTTAAACTATTGCCGTACAACAGACAGTCGGTTAAACTATTGCCGTACAACAGACAGTCGGAAAACTTTTGCTGTACAACAGACAGTCGGTTAAACTATTGCTGTACAACAGACAGTCGGTTAAACTATTGCCGTACAACAGACAGTCGGAAAACTATTGCCGTACAACAGACAGTCGGTTAAACTATTGCTGTACAACAGACAGTCGATAGATCTATTGCCGAGAGTTCCGGAGGTCGGGGAATCTATTGCCGTACATGAGAAATTCGCTCAAACTATTGCCGTACGTCAGACAGTCGGGAAATCTATTGCCGTACATCAGACAGTCGGGAAATCTATTGCCGTACATCAGACAGTCGGGGAATCTATTGCCGTACATCAGACAGTCGTGAAATCTATTGCCGTACATCAGACTGTCGGGGAATCTATTGCCGTACATCAGACAGTCGGGGAATCTATTGCCGTACATCAGACAGTCGGGAAATCTTTTGTCGTACATCAGACAGTCGGGAAATCTATTGCCGTACATCAGACAGTCGGGGAATCTATTGCCGTACATCAGACAGTCGGGGAATCTATTGTCGTACATCAGACAGTCGGGAAATCTATTGCCGTACATCAGACAGTCGGGGAATCTATTGCCGTACATCAGACAGTCGGGGAATCTATTGCCGTACATCAGACAGTCAGGGAATCTATTGCCGTACATCAGACAGTCGGGGAATCTATTGCCGTACATCAGACAGTCGGGGAATCTATTGCCGTACATCAGACAGTCGGGAAATCTATTGCCGTACATCAGACAGACAGATAATCTATTGCCGTACATCAGACAGACAGATAATCTATTGCCGTACATCAGACAGTCAGATAATCTATTGCCGTACATCAGACAGTCAGATAATCTATTGCCGTACATCAGACAGACAGATAATCTATTGCCGTACATCCGACAGTCGGGGAATCGGATACATGTGATGAGAAAAGGTAGGTATGGGTTGAGATTGGGAGTGGGGGGAAGGGGGGAGGGTGTGGGTATATATGGTGTAATATAGGAGAGAGGTATGAGATAGGGAGAGATAGTCATGGTGTGAGACGGGGAGAGGTCGGTATAGTGTGAGATGTGGAGATATGGGCATTGTGTGAGATGGGGGAGAGGTAGGCTTAATGTGAGATGGGGAGAGGTAGGCATGGTGTGAGATAAGGAGAGGTAGGTATGGTGTGAAACGGGGAGAAGTCGGTATGGTGTGAGATGGAAGAGGTCGGCATGGTGTGCGATGGAGAGAGGTAGGCATGGTGTGAGATGGAGAGAGGTAGGTATGGTGTGAGATGGGGAGAGGTAGGCATGGTGTGAGATGGGGAGAGGTAGGTATGGTGTGAGATGGGGAGAGGTAGGTTTGGTGTAAGATGGAGAGAGGTAGGCATGGTGTAAGATGGAGAGGGGTAGGTATGGTGTGAGATAGGGAGAGGTAGGTATGGTGTGAGATGGAGAGAGGTAGGCATGGTGTGAGATGGGGAGAGATCGGTATGGTGTGAGATGGGGAGAGGTAGGCATGGTGTTAGATGGGGAGAGGTAGGCATGGTGTAAGATGGGAGAGGCCGCTACGGTGTGAGATGGGGAGAGGTCGGTATGGTGTGAGATGGGGAGAGGTAGGCATGGTGTAAGATGGAGAGAGTTAGGCATGGTGTAAGATGGAGAGGGGTAGGTATGGTGTGAGATAGGGAGAGGTAGGTATGGTGTGAGATAGGGAGAGGTCGGTATGGTGTGAGATGGGGAGAGGTCGGTATGGTGTGAGATAGGGAGAGGTCGGTATGGTGTGAGATGGGGAGGGGTAGGTATGGTGTGAGATTGGGAGGGGTGGGTATGGTGTGAGATGGTGAGAGGTAGGCATGGTGTGAGATGGGGAGAGGTAGGTATGGTGTGAGATAGGCAAAGGTAGGTATGGTGTGAGATAGGGAGAGGTAGGTATGGTGTGAGATGGGGAGAGGTAGGGATGGTGTGAGATGGGGAGAGGTAGGTATGGTGTGAGATAGGAAGAGGTAGGCTTGGTGTGATATAGGGAGAGGTAGGTATGGTGTGAGATGGGGAGAGGTAGGTATGGTGTAAGATAGGTAGAGGTAGGTATGGTGTGAGAAAGGTAGAGGTAGGTAGGTGTGAGATGGGGGAGAGGTAGGTATGGTGTGAGATAGGGAGAGGTAGGCTTGGTGTGAGATAGGGAGGGGTAGTTATGGTGTGAGATGGGGAGAGGTAGGTATGGTGTGAGATAGGGAGAGGTAGGCTTGGTGTGAGATAGGGAGAGGTCGGTATGGTGTGAGATAGGGAGAGGTAGGTATAGTGTGAGATAGGGAGAGGTAGGTATGGTGTGAGATAGGGAGAGGTAGGTATGGTGTGAGATGGGGAGAAGTAGATATGGTGTGAGATGGGGTGAGGTAGTATGGTGTGAGATAGGGAGAGGTAGGCTTTATTAGGAGATGGAGAGAGGTAGGTATGGTTTGAGATAGGGAGAGGTAGGCTTGGTGTGATATGGGGAGAGGTAGGCTTGGTGTAAGATGGGGAGAGGTAGGCATGGTGTGAGATGGGGAGAGGCAGGCATGGTATGAGATGGTGAGATGCAGGCATAGTGTGAGATGGTGAGAGGCAGGCATAGTGTGAGATAGGGAGAGGTAGGCTTATTGTGAGATAGGGAGAGGTAGGCATGGTGTGAGATGGGGAGAGGTCGGTATGGTGTGAGATGGGGAGAGGTAGGCATGGTGTAAGATGGAGAGAGTTAGGCATGGTGTAAGATGGAGAGGGGTAGGTATGGTGTGAGATAGGGAGAGGTAGGTATGGTGTGAGATAGGGAGAGGTCGGTATGGTGTGAGATGGGGAGAGGTAGGTTTGGTGTGAGATAGGGAGAGGTAGGTATGGTGTGAGATGGGGAGAGGTAGGGATGGTGTGAGAAAGGTAGAGGTAGGTATGGTGTGAGATGGGGAGAGGTAGGTATGGTGTAAGATAGGTAGAGGTAGGTATGGTGTGAGAAAGGTAGAGGTAGGTAGGTGTGAGATGGGGGAGAGGTAGGTATGGTGTGAGATAGGGAGAGGTAGTTATGGTGTGAGATGGGGAGAGGTAGGTATGGTGTGAGATAGGGAGAGGTAGGTATGGTGTGAGATAGGGAGAGGTAGGCTTGGTGTGAGATAGGTAGAGGTCGGTATGGTGTGAGATAGGGAGAGGTAGGTATAGTGTGAGATAGGGAGAGGTAGGTATGGTGTGAGATAGGGAGAGGTAGGTATTGTGTGAGATGGGGAGAAGTAGATATGGTGTGAGATGGGGTGAGGTAGTATGGTGTGAGATAGGGAGAGGTAGGCTTTATTGGGAGATGGGGAGAGGTAGGTATGGTGTGAGATAGGGAGAGGTAGGCTTGGTGTGATATGTGGAGAGGTAGGCTTGGTGTAAGATGGGGAGAGGTAGGCATGGTGTGAGATGGGGAGAGGCAGGCATGGTATGAGATGGTGAGAGGCAGGCATAGTGTGAGATGGTGAGAGGCAGGCATGGTATGAGATGTTGAGAGGTATTCTTGGTGTTAGATGGGGAGAGGTAGGCATCATGTGAGATAAGAGAGAGGTAGGCTTGGTGTGAGATTGGGGAGATGTCGGTGTTGCTTGAGACAGGGGTGGGGGAGATGATGCAGAACCTGAGGTGTGGGAGAGTGGCGCAAGTAAACTGTGGTGAACCTGTCTGGTATTACCCCCTGCCACGCACGCCCATCCCCTGCCCCCACCCCCTACAGTTGATGCACACGCAACAGCTTCTTTGAAAGACTTCTTACCCTAGCCCGTTTGCTGCTGCTGATGATATTAATGAGCTTTCTTATTTGGCGCAACCAGCTCGTGCCTACAGCTTGGGCAGGCGGATTAGCGGTATTAACATTCCACGGGATCTAGAATGTTCTAATTGTCCTGTCTTGAATGGGTTTCATTTTAGGGGGAAAGCTCTAGTGTTGAGCCAAATCATCTCCTCAATTGCGCTTTGATAGCAGGACAGGATTTTGCTAAAATTTCACGTCATTCGCGATAGGATTTGGTTTGTACGGGCGACAATTGTGTACTTACATCTCAGTGACAAATCCGCGAGCAACCACATCAAAGGCGCGCAGCGGCAACCGACAAAAGACGGTGTTTTGACAGCACTAATGCTCAGTTTAAATTAAAATATATTTTTACTGCCGAAATTTGATTTTAAAAAAAAAAGAATTAATACAAGCAGCACTTTTGACGAAGAGAGTATCTGAGATAATTACCTCTACAATTATTCATTGAAGCCGCTCTCAGTTCTTCAATGAAGGTGAACAACTTTCCGAGCGGACGCCATCCGTGGCGCTGTCTCGCCTCCAGCATATAAACAGACAGAACAACTGGTCTGTCTTCCCTTCCCGGTTGGTCTATTGTGTCTTTACCGTCTGCCTTAGGCACAGTTCGCCGCAGAATACAGCCTTCCTATCGACACGGCTCATCACAGACATTTGGTTGGAAATTAAGTCATTTTAGTTCCTTTTTGAGTTCATTTACTTGTCCTTCCTGGCAAAGTTAGCAGCAATTTCCCGCCACAAAAGCATCTTGACGTACGATAAGTACGTGGCTGAGGTGTGTGGTCCTCGGTGGACCCCTGGTGTCAGTCAACAGTTAGTGCGCTGACTTGTTGGCCGGTGTGATTACCTGCCAGTCTGCAGGACTACACCAGACAGAACAGTGCCCAAGTCTGCAGGACTACACCAGACACAACAGTGCTCAAGTCTGCAGGACTACACCAGAAACAACAGTGCTCAAGTCTGCAGGACTGCACCAGACACAACAGTGCTCATGTCTGCAGGAGTACACCAGACACAACAGTGCTCAAGTCTGCAGGACTGCACCAGACACAACAGTGCTCATGTCTGCAGGAGTACACCAGACACAACAGTGCCCAAGTCTGCAGGACTACACCAGAAACAACAGTGCTCAAGTCTGCAGGACTGCACCAGACACAACAGTGCTCAAGTCTGTAGGAGTACACCAGACACAACAGTGCTTAAGTCTGCAGGACTGCACCAGACACAACAGTGCCCAAGTTTGCAGGATTACACCCGACACAACAGTGCCCAAGTCTGCAGGAGTACACCAGACACAACAGTGCTCAAGGCTGCAGGAGTACACCAGACACAACAGTGCCCAAGTCTGCAGAAACCCCCGCACATTATTACAGTGCTGACTGTATAATAAAAAGATAGAAACCAAGGCGTATCTCGTCAGACAGACTGTAGCAGATAGCCACATGTAAGGAGACAGATTGTATCAGATAGCTTCATGTAATAAGACAGATTGTAGCAAATAGCCACACGTAAGGAGACGGATTGTAACAGATAGCCACATGTAAGGAGACAGAATGTAGCAGATAGCCACAAGCAAGGAGACGGATTGTAGCAGATAGCCACATGTAAGGAGACCGATTGTAGCAGATAGCTAAAGATAAGGAGACACATTGTAGCAGATAGTTCGTTACACCCTCATGAGGGGTCCAGCCTCCGCCCTGTTGGCTCGCTACTAGATAATCTAGTTGTGCATCAGCACTGTTGGCTCGCTACCAGATAATCTAGTTGTGCATCAGCACTGTTCACTCGCTACCAAATAATCTAGTTGTGCATCAGCACTGTTCACTCGCTACCAGATAATCTTGTTGTGCATCAGCACTCTTCATTCGCTATTAGATAATCTAGTTGTGAATCAGCATTGTTCACTCGTTCCATTACAACACCTAGCGTGTGCATCATTTACCGCCAAGTCTAGCTGAGTCACAAGTCTAGCTGAGTCACAAGTCTAGCTGAGTCACAAGTTTAGCTGAGTCACAAGTCTAGCTGAGCCACAAGTTTAGCTCAGTTACAAGTTTAGTTGAGTCACAAGTCTAGCTGAGTCACAAGTCTAGCTGAGTCACAAGTTTAGCTGAGTCACAAGTCTAGCTGAGTCACAAGTCTAGCTGAGTCACAAGTCTAGCTGAGTCACAAGTCTAGCTGAGTCACAAGCCTAGCTGAGTCACAAGTTTAGCTGAGTCACAAGTCTAGCTGAGCCACAAGTTTAGCTGAGTTACAAGTTTAGCTGAGTCACAAGTCTAGCTGAGTCACAAGTTTAGCTGAGCCACAAGTTTAGCTGAGCCACAAGTTTAGCTGAGTTACAAGTTTAGCTGAGTCACAAGTCTAGCTGAGTCACAAGTTTAGCTGAGTCACAAGTCTAGCTGAGTCACAAGTCTAGCTGAGTCACAAGTTTAGCTGAGTCACAAGTCTAGCTGAGCCACAAGTCTAGCTGAGTCACAAGTTTAGCTGACTCACAAGTCTAGCTGAGTCACAAGTTTAGCTGAGTCACAAGTCTAGCTGAGTCACAAGTCTAGCTGAGTCACAAGTTTAGCTGAGTCACAAGTCTAGCTGAGTCACAAGTCTAGCTGAGTCACAAGTTTAGCTGACTCACAAGTCTAGCTGAGTCACAAGTTTAGCTGACTCACAAGTTTAGCCGAGTCACAAGTCTAGCTGAGTCACAAGTTTAGCTGAGTCACAAGTCTAGCTGAGTCACAAGTTTAGCTGACTCACAAGTCTAGCTGAGTCACAAGTTTAGCTGACTCACACGTCTAGCTGAGTCACAAGTTTAGCTGACTCACAAGTTTAGCCGAGTCACAAGTCTAGCTGAATCACAAGTTTAGCTGAGTTACAAGTCTAGCTGAGTCACAAGTTTAGCTGAGTCACAAGTCTAGCTGACTCACAAGTTTAGCTGAGTCACAAGTTTAGCTGAGTCACAAATTTAGCTGAGTCACAAGTTTAGCTGAGTCACAAGTTTAGCTGAGTGACAAGTTTAGCTGAGTCACAAGTCTAGCTGAGCCACAAGTTTAGCTGAGTCACAAGTTGAGATTTCTCAAAGTGAATCCACAATCTGAAAGACACTTCGTCTTGACGGTATAATTGCCAATGCCAACCAACATGCACTGGATCGTAAATTATTCCTCCCCACGGCGCCTAACGGGTTACATGGCTTATAATGATGATGATGCTCTAGTCTATGCTCTTCTATTCATTCCCTCCTGTTGCAGTCAATCACGCCCATCACCTGCATCTAAGCAACAACTGATACAGTTACCTAGATATCTCTAGGGTTTCTATAAAGAGTCGGCAAAGGCTAACTTCCCTCGGCCCAAAATGCTTGTGAAATGAACGGACAAAGTTTGCCGACGCCCCGAGGCAGCTCAGATTAGAATACAGACCCATTGCGGTTTTGTTGGAGATTATACAAAGACTTTATCAGATGGCATTCTCGCGGTGGGCTTGGTCTCTGTTGCCGTCTCGCGGCGGCCTTACAATGGAGTTTATTTCCTCGCCACTTGAAGTGTTCCTTCGTCACAGACAGCGCCCAGGGGGCATCATTTCTAAGAGAACAAATTAATTGGTTGAGTTTCGGAACTTGTCTCCTTTGAAACGTTTAGCGACCTCGAAATCGCGAAATATCTACATCACATCACACAAATAGTTGACGTAGCATTGACTGGACCGTACCACACGAGTAATTGACTACACCGTACCACACGAGTACTTGACTACACCATACCACACAAGTACTTGATTAGACCACACCACACAAATACTTGATTAGACCACACCACACAAGTACTTGAGTAGACAACCCCACACAAGTAATTGATTAGACCACACCACACAAATACTTGATTAGACCACACCCCACAAGTACTTGAGTAGACCACACCATACAAGTACTTGATTAGACCACACCACACAAGTACTTGATTAGATCACACCACACAAGTACTTGATTAGACCACACCACACAAGTACTTTACTAGAACACACCACACAAGTACTTGATTAGACCACACCATACAAGTACTTGAGTAGACCACACCACACAAGTACTTGAGTAGACAACACCATACAAGTACTTGATTAGACCACACCACACAAGTACTTGATTAGACCACACCACACAAGTACTTGATTAGACCACACCACACAAGTACTTGATTAGACCACACCACACAAGTAATTGATTAGATCACACCACACAAGTACTTTATTAGACCACACCACACAAGTACTTTACTAGAACACACCACACAAGTACTTGAGTACACCACACTACACAAGTACTTGATTAGACCACACCACACAAGTACTTGATTAGACCACACCACACAAGTACTTGATTAAACCACACAACACATGTACATGATTAGACTACACCACACAAGTACTTGATTAGACCACACCACACAAGTACTTGATTAGACCACACCACACAAGTACTTTACTAGAACACATCACACAAGTACTTGAGTACACCACACTACACAAGTACTTGATTAGACCACACCACACAAGTACTTGACGACTAGACCACACCACAAATGTACATGATTAGACTACACCACACAAGTACTTGATTGAATCACACCACACAAGTACTTGATTAAACCACACAACACATGTACATGATTAGACTACACCACACAAGTACTTGATTGAATCACACCACACAAGTACTTGATTAGATCACACCACACAAGTACTTGTTTAGACCACACCACATACATAAATACAGTCGCACACGAGTAATTGATTAGACCATAACCATACAAGTACTTGACAGAGCGATGACTAGACCATAATATCACAAGTACATGGCGTAGCACTGACTAGACCATAATATCACAAGTACATGACGTAGCATTGACTAGACCCTATCACACCAGTACGTGTGTGTGTGTCTGTGTGTGTCTGCTTGTGTGTGTCTGTGTGTATCTGCTTGTGTGTGTCTGGATGTAAGTCTCTCTGTGTGTGTGTTCGTGCGCGCGCGAGTGTGTGTGACACTGTGCGTATATCTGGGTGTGCCTGCGTGTCGAATTTGTGACCTTTCGAGAATAAAGTTCATCCGTTCGTTCGTTCGTTAGTCTGTTCTTACTTGATGTCGCATTGACCAGACTACATACACCTCACTAGTACTTGACTTAGCATTGTCTTGTCCACATCTTACCACGTCTGTGGTCCAGCATAGTTCCTCACACCACGTCTGTGGTCCAGCATGGTTCCTCACACCACGTTTGTGGTCCAGCATATTTCCTCACACCACGTCTGTGGTCCAGACAATTCGTCAAACACTCACATCTGTGGCCCAGCATAGTTCCTCACACCATGTCAGTGGTCCAGCATGGCTTTTCACACGACGTCTGTGGTCCAGCATAGTTCCTCACACCATGTCTGTGGTTCAAACATCTCATCACACTCACATCTGTCGTCAAGCTTAGTTCCACACTCCATGTCTGTGGTTCAGCATGATTCCTCACACCACGTCTGTGGTCCAGCATGGTTCCTCACACCACGTCTGTGGTCCAGCATGGTTCCTCCCACCACGTTTGTGGTCCAGCATGGTTCCTCACACCACGTCTGTGGTCCAGCATGGTTCCTTCCACCACGTTTGTGGTCCAGCATGGTTCCTCACACCATGTCTGTGGTCCAGCATGGTTCCTCACACCATGTCTGTGGTCCAGCATGGTTCCTCACACCATGCTTGTGGTCCAGCATGGTTCCTCACACCATGTCTGTGGTCCAGCATGGTTCCTCACACCATGTCTGTGGTCCAGCATGGTTCCTCACACCATGTCTGTGGTCCAGCATGGTTCCTCACCACGTCTGTGGTCCAGCATGGTTCCTCACACGACGTCTGTGGTCCAGCATGGTTTCTCATACCACGTCTGTGGTCCAGCAAGGTTCCTCACACCATGTCTTTTCGTTACACCCTCATGAGGGGTCCAGCCCTCTTCGTCTAACCCACATATGTGGTCCAGGTTAGTTCGTCAAATTCACATGTGTGGTCCTTGCTAGTTCGTCAAATCCACATGTGTGGTCCAAGCTAGTTCGTCAAATCCACATATGTGGCCCAAGCTAGTTCGTCAAATCCACATTAGTGCTCCAGCGTGGTTCGACACATTCACATCAGTGGCCCAGCGTGGTTCGTCACTTCCACTTCGGGGTTCAAGCATGTTTTGTCACATCCAGATATATGATCAATAATATTTTGTCACACTCACATCTGTGGTACAGTTTAGGTTGTCACACTCACATCTGTGGTCCAGTTCGGTTTGTCACACTCACATCTGTGGTCCAGTTCGGTTTGTTACACTCACATCTGTGGTCAAGTTCGGTTTGTCACACTCACATCTGTGGTCCAGTTCGGTTTGTCACATTTACATCTATCGTCCAGTTCGGTTTGTCACACTCGCATCTGTGGTCCAGTTTGGTTTGTGACACTCACATCTGTGGTCCAGTTTGGTTTGTCACACTCACATATGTGTTGTAGTTTGGTTTGTCACACTCACATCTGTGGTCCAGTTAGGTTTGTCACACTCACATCTGTGGTCCAGTTTGGTTTGTCACACTCACACCTATAGTACAGTTTGGTTTGTCACACTCACATATGTGGTACAGTTTGGTTTGTCACACTCACATCTGTGGTACAGTTCGGTTTGTCACACTTACATCTGTGGTACAGTTCGGTTTGTCACACTTACATCTGTGGTACAGTTCGGTTTTTCACACTCACATCTGTGGTACAGTTCTGTTCGTCACACTCACATCTGTGGTCCAGTTCGGTTTGTCACACTCACATATGTGGTACAGTTTGGTTTGTCACACTCACATCTGTGGTCCAGTTCGGTTTGTCACACTCACATATGTGGTACAGTTTGGTTTGTCACACTCACATCTGTGGTACAGTTTGGTTTGTCACACTCACATCTGTGGTCCAGTTTGGTTTGTCACACTCACATCTGTGGTCCAGTTTGGTTTGTCACACTCACATCTGTGGTCCAGTCTGGCTCATCACTAAACTGAGGTTTTCAGTTTGAACAATAGATCGACATCATAGTTCCCCATAAGTGCTCCGTTATTCTTGTAAGTCAAGTCTGAGTTTGAAAAAGCTCAGCACAGAGCACATGCTCTGTAGCACCGATGAGGATCCTGATACACTTTGGGTTGATTTTTAACTCAAAATGTTGCCCTGGCAGCGCCGTTAGTAGTGTATGAATCAACTTAGGGCCGCATTTGGTGGTTGCAGCTTAGCAGCCTCCCTCTTTATCCTTAGTAAAAGATGGCGGCCATCGGCCTGCACAAGTGATTGGTTTTTCCGAGAGTCTGTAAGCCTCCCTCTTTATCCTTAGAAAATATCGATCGGGCAGCCTCTCTCTTTATCCTTAGTAAATATCGATTGGGCAGCCTCCCTCTTTATCCTTAGTAAATATCAATCGGGAGGCTGATGACAGCACGCTTGACTGGTTTTCAGGGCGGGTAAAAACATATGGTGCATAAATCGATACTTTGCATTGTTTCCATAGCAACTGGTGACTCATTGTCGGTATGTCAGAGTGTGGGTATTTTTAGGCAGTGTGATTCGAGGAAGGCAAATCGATATTTCTTTAACGTATTATGGCTCGGGCTGACAAAGCGACACTTTGCAGGCGAATTATTATCTTCAAAGCCGTGGACGACAGATGGCGTTTGACACGTCTGTCGATGTGGTTATATAAATGGCGGCGTCAAGAAAAATATTTAGGTGAGCAGCGGGGCGGGCGGGGCAGGGGACCCGGGGCGACAGGGTGACTAATAGAGTTGGTGCGGGCTTATGCGTTCTGTAATAGACAAAATTAGGAGTATTTTGTTAGTGGGGGATATATATCTTACAACAATTTAAGGTATATGAAAATAGACTTGAAAGCGGCACTGACAGGCGGCAGAGGGGAGCCGTTTTAGGTTTTAGATAAAGAAACCTAGGAAGGCGGCATAATGACCGGAGATATATGATAAAGTGCGACTCGAGCGCCATCATCATCATCTGTGTCATGGGAACGAAGGTCGACCGCTCAGAGATGGTTTGAAGGGGCATAATGGGCAGCCTATCTGACTTTATAAACAAGGTTCTGATTGGTCATTAGGATTCAGTGGTCATTCTGCTGGAGCAAGCCGGTTAGGAAAATACGTCAGTCGGTTTGACAATTGCTCAACGGAGTACGCCCGTACGCACGCATGCACACCCGCGGTTTCGTTTTAGGGAATAGATAAAGAAATCTAGGAAGGTGGCTCAATGGTAGGGAGAAATTGTGGCTCGGGTTCCATCATCATCATCCACGTCGTCTTCTTCAAAAGCTGTCGTTAAGGCGGGCGGAGCAGGGGATCCGGGACGACAGGGCGACTAATAGGGTTGGTGCTGGTTTATGGGTTTTGTAATAGAAAAATTAGGGGTGGTTTGTTAGCGGGGGATATATATATTACAAAACGAAACAATTTAGGGAATATAGAAATAGACTTGTAGGCGGGTTCCATCATCATTAGACTTTTAGAAACCAGAAGGCGACTTTAAGAACCCAGAGGGCGACAGTTTAGAAACCAGAGGGCGACTTTAAGAAACCAGAGGGCGACTTTTTAGAAACACGAGGGCGACGTGTAGAAAATACGAGACACAAGAGGGCAACTTTTACGAAACATAAGATGACTTTCACGAAACACGAGGCGAATTTTTATAAAACATAAGGCGACTTTTAAGAAACACACGTGTCGCACGAGTGACCTAAGGTGTCCCGTCAAGAAAAACATCGAGTGATTGTTGGGTTCCAAGTACAGTGCACTACTTACTTAGAACCGTCGGCGACTGACTTGACAATACCAGTAAAACACCGGTTCTGTCTCTTGAGTGACTTGAGGTGTCCCGTAGAGAAAACCGTCGAGTGACTTGCTGTGTCAGAAGGACAGTTAGCTACTTAATAAGAACCTAAAATGACGACTTGTCAAGACCAGTGAAAGACATGCTCTGTCTCTTGAGTGACTTAAGGTGTCCTGTGAAGAAAAACATCGGGTGACTTGCTGCGCCCCAAGGATAGTGATCGTGTTACCCGGCGTCTTCAGTTATCACCTTGTCAAGACCAGGGAAGGACATGCAACGTCTCGTGACTTTAAGCTGTCCGTCGAGAAAAGTATACCGCCCTTTTGGCACCTTAAATTGCCCCAGCTCCCCTTTGTAGCCTGGTAGCGCCGTCTCTGACTTACAACTTAAACCCTCCATGAGCGGTGATTTCTAACAATATGACACAACAGTTCTCCTTTTTTACTACAGCTCAACCATATCTGTATGGCCAGAACCCGACACTTTGACACACCTGTCGTCCTTTTGCTATTTTCACCCCTACAATTTAAACTACCAATGAGCGGCCGGCCTCCAATAATATGTTACAAAAGTCGCCTTTTTGTTAACGCTTTCGTTTTTACTACAACTAAACCCTCCCTAACCTATCAATATCTTACATTATGATAAGCCACCCGCCACCCGTCGCATGTTTTCCTTTTTACTACAGCTTAAACCCTTTAGCGCGGCCGGCATTCCTTACTATTGACATAAAAGTTGCCATTTTGCCATAAATTCCCATTTTTACTTAAACTCAAACCCTAAATGAGCGACCGGCATTCGCTGCTATGACACAAGGGTCCCCGTTTTGTCATAAATCTTCTGCTCCGCCAGCCTTAACGACAGCTTTTGAAGAAGACGACGCAGATGATGATGATTGAACCCGAGACACACTTTCTCCCTACCATTGAGCCACCTTCCTAGATTTCTTTATCTATTCCCTAAAACGAAACCGCGGGTGTGCATGCGTGCGTACGGGAGTACACCGTTGAGCAATTGTCAAACCGACTGACGTATTTTCCTAACCGGCTTGCTCCAGCAGAATGACCACTGAATCCTAATGACCAATCAGAACCTTGTTTATAAAGTCAGATAGGCTGCCCATTATGCCCCTTCAAACCAACTCTGGGGGGTCGACCTTCATTCCCATGACACAGATGATGATGATGGCGCTCGAGTCGCACTTTATCATATATCCCCGGTCATCAAGCCGCCTTCCTATGATGATATGTATATTACAAATATTATAAAAGAACACAAAAGCATGAGTTGTAACGTGCATGCAAAAATCCGAGCGTGCATACACACACCGATATACATACATACACCCACATACACACGCTCACCCACTCACTTACACACACATACATACATGCATGCATACATTACATACATACAGGCATACATACATACACATATACATACAAACATACATACAGGCATACACATATACATACAGACATACATACACACACATAGATATACACACGCAAACACATATATACAGCGCGCACAGACATATATTCTGACATGCAGACACATACACCCAACAAAGGGGCACACACAATACACACAGAGAAACACACATAGACATACACACACAGACAGACACATGCTGACAAATACACTCACGCAGACATACATACAGACACCCACACATAGAGATACATACATACAGCCTCATAGACACACCCGCAGACAAACACACATGAACATACATAGGCAAACATGCAGATAAACACATACGGACACACACACAGACAAACACGAAGATATACACATAGTCACATCAAATATGCAGAAAAACACCGAGACACACATATATGCAGACAAACACAGAGACACACACACAGACACATATACACAGCCACTGGTGTCCAATTGCACACACACACACACCCAGACACACATACACAACAAAGAGGCACACTTAAACACACAGAAACACACAGAGACCAATTCATACTGAAACATAAACGTGGCCATACGCGCGAACACACACACATTCGCACACATACACAAGGACACAGACGCATACATTCGCACACACACACACACAGATACACAAGCAGACAAACAACATACTCAGAATCGTATGTATACAAGCACGCCTACACATACATACATATCACACACACGCGCGCACAAACATACATATCATACACACCTTGTTTAATAATTACTTGATAATGCAGTATGGGTTACATTACATTCAAGGTGGCATATAATCGCTTGTAAGTATGAATTGAAAAAGTTTACGATTAAATGAATAGAGATTTTTATAATTTCTCAGGTCTAGTGGAAGGTGGTTCCACAAATGAGCAGCGGAGTACGCTAAACTTGTTTTATATAAATCTATTCTAGGTTTAGGCAAATGTAATAAATTTAGTCCCTTGCTATTTATAGAATTTGATTTAATTAATCGGAAAAGGTAGTTTGGCGTATTTTGAGATAAAATTTTATGAATAAATTTGGCCTTGTTAAAAATTAAACGTTTGCTAAATGGCAGTAGTCTTAGATGGTTATAGAAATTATTTTTTTCGATATGTTTACTATCTGAAACCAAGCTTAAAGCACGGTTTTGAAGAGAACCTAGTCTTTTAACACTGGATTTGGCGCAACCATAACAAACTGTGGAACAATGATGATCCAAGCTAGTTATTCGCTATCACAACTGCGGTCCAGTGTAGTTTGTCACAGCCACATCTGTGGTCCCGTGTAGTTTGTCACACTCACATCTGTGGGTCCACTGTAGTTTGTCACACTCACATCTGTGGTCCAGTATAGTTTGTCACACTAACATCTGTGGTCCAGTGTAGTTTGTCACACCCACATCTGTGGTCCAGTGTAGTTTGTCACACTCACATTTGTGGTCCAATCCGGTTCGTCACATATAGACACCGAGCCAAGTCTGCAGGCTGGAACCTGTCGATCTATTTAGCCACTAACCTATCTATCTACTCAGCCACCAACCCATCTATCTACCTACCCAGCCACTAACCCATCTATCTACTCAGCCACCAACCCATCTATCTACCTACCCAGCCACCTACCTATCTATCTACTCAGCCACCAACCTATCAATCTACCCAGCCAACAACCTATCAATTGACCCAGCCACCAACCTATCTATCTACTCAGCCACCAACCTATCAATCTACCTAGCCACCAACCTATCAATCTACACAGCCACCAACTTATCAATCTAACCAGCCACCAATCTATCAATCTACCCAGCCACCAACCTGTCAATCTACCCAGCCACCAACCCATCTATCTACCTACCTAGCTACCAACCTATAAATCTACTCAGCCACCAACCTATCAATCTACCTAGCCACCAACCTATCAATCTACCCAGCCACCAATCAATCTACTCAGCCACCAACCTATCAATCTACCCAGCCAATAATCAATCTACCCAGCCACCAATCAATCTACCCAGCCACCAATCAATCTACTCAGCCAACAACCTATCAATCTACCCAGCCACCAATCAATCTACCCAGCCACCAATCAATCTACCCAGCCACCAACCAATCTACCCAGCCACCAACCTATCAATCTACCCAGCCACCAATCAATACCCAGCCACCAACCTATCTATCTACCCAGCCACCAACCTATCAATCAACCCAGCCACCAACCAATCTACTTAGCCAACAACCTATCAATCTACCCAGCCACCAACCTATTAATCTACCCAGCCACCAATCAATCTACCCAGCCACCAACCAATCAAACTACCCAGCCACCAACCAATCAATCTACCCAGCCACCAACCTATCACTCTACCCAGCCACCAACGTATTAATCTACCCAGCCACCAACCTATTCATCTACCTAGCCACCAATCTATCAATCTACCCAACCACAAATCAATCTACCCAGCCACAAACCTATCAATCTACCCAGCCACCAACCTATCAATCTACCCAGCCACTAACCTATCAATCTAAACAGCCACCAACCTATTAATCTACCCAGCCACCAACCTATCAATCTACCTAGCCACCAACCTATAAATCTACCCAAGCCACCAATCAATCTACCCAGCCACCAACCTATCAATCTACCCAGCCAATAACTTATCAATCTACCCAGCCACCAACCTATCAATCTACCCAGCCCCCAATCAATCTACCTAGCCAACAAACTATCAATCTACCCAGCCACTAATCAATCTACCCAGCCACCAACCTATCAATCTACCCAGCCACCAACCTATCAATCTACCCAGCCACCAACCTAATAATCTACCCAGCCACCAACCTATTAATCTATAAAGCAACCAATCAATCTACCCAGCCACCAACCTATCAATCTACCCAGCCAACAACCTATTAATCTACCCAGCCACCAACCTATCAATCTACCCAGCCACCAACCTATCAATCTACCAACCTATTAATCTACCCAGCCACCAATCTATCAATCTACCCAGCCACCAACCTATCAATATACCAACCTATTAATCTACCCAGCCACCAACCTATCAATCTAAACAGCCACCAACCTATTAATCTAAACAGCCACCAACCTATCAATCTAAACAGCCACCAACCTATTAATCTACCCAGCCACCAACCCATCAATCTAAACAGCCACCAACCTATCAATCTACCCAGCCACCAACCTATCAATCTACCCAGCCACCAACCTATCAATCTACCCAGCCACCAACCTATCAATCAAACCAGCCACCAACCTATCAATCTACCCAGCTACCAACCTATCAGTCTACCCAGCCACCAACCTATCAATCTACCCAACCACTAACCTATCAGTCTACCCAACCACCAACATATCAATCTACCCAGCCACCAACCTATCAATCTACCCAGCCACCAACCTATCAATCTACCCAGCCACCAACCTATCAATCTACCCATCCACCAACCTATCAATCTACTCAGCCACCAACCTATCAGTCTACCCAGCCACCAACCTATCAATCTACCCAGCCACCAACCTATCAATCTACCCAGCCACCAACCTATCAATCTACCCAGCCACCAACCTATCAATCTACCCAGCCACCAACCTATCAATCTACCCAA
Source organism: Candidula unifasciata (assembly GCA_905116865.2). Lineage (NCBI taxonomy): Eukaryota > Metazoa > Mollusca > Gastropoda > Stylommatophora > Geomitridae > Candidula > Candidula unifasciata. The sequence continues at coordinate 554,514 of CAJHNH020002746.1, forward strand.
CCACTAACCTATCAGTCTACCCAACCACCAACCTATCAATCTACCCAGCCACCAACCTATCAATCTACCCAGCCACCAAGCTATCAATCTACCTAGCCACCAACCTATCAATCTACCCAGCCACCAATCAATCTACCCAGCCACCAACCTATCAATCTACCCAGCCAAAAATCAATCTACCCAGCCACCAATCAATCTACCCAGCCACCAATCAATCTACTCAGCCAACAACCTATCAATCTACCCAGCCACCAATCAATCTACCCAGCCACCAACCAATCTACCCAGCCACCAACCTATCAATCTACCCAGCCACCAACCTATCAATCTACCCAGCCACAACCTATCAATCTACCCAACCACCAACCTATTAATCTACCCAGCCACCAACCTATCAATCTACCCAGCCACCAACCTATCAATCTACCCAGCCACCAACCTATCAATCTACCCAACCACCAAACTATCAATCTACCCAACCACCAACCTATCAATCTACCCAGCCACCAACCTATCAATCTACTTAACCACCAACCTATTAATCTACCCAGCCACCAACCTATCAATCTACCCAGCCACCAAACTATCAATCTACCCAACCACCAACCTATCAATCTACCCAGCCACCAACCTATCAATCTACCCAACCACCAAACTATCAATCTACCCAGCCACCAACCTATCAATCTACCCAGCCACCAACCTATCAATCTACCCAACCACCAACCTATCAATCTACCCAACCACCAAACTATCAATCTACCCAACCACCAACCTATCAATCTACCCAGCCACCAACCTATCAATCTACCCAACCACCAACCTATCAATCTACCCAGCCACCAACCTATCAATCTACCCAACCACCAACCTATCAATCTACCCAGCCACCAACCTATCAATCTACCCAACCACCAACCTATCAATCTACCCAGCCACCAACCTATAAATCTACCCAACCACCAAACTATCAATCTACCCAGCCACCAACATATCAATCTACCCAGCCCCCAATCAATCTACCCAGCCACCAACCTATCAATCTACCCAGCCCCCAATCAATCTACCCAGCCACCAACCTATCAATCTACCCAACCACCAACCTATCAATCTACCCAGCCCCCAATCAATCTACCCAGCCACCAACCAATCTACCCAGCCACCAACCTATCAATCTACCCAGCCACCAATCAATACCCAGCCACCAACCTATCTATCTACCCAGCCACCAACCTATCAATCAACCCAGCCACCAACCAATCTACTTAGCCAACAACCTATCAATCTACCCAGCCACCAACCTATTAATCTACCCAGCCACCAATCAATCTACCCAGCCACCAACCAATCAATCTACCCAGCCACCAACCAATCAATCTACCCAGCCACCAACCTATCACTACCTACCCCACCACCAACGTATTAATCTACCCAGCCACCAACCTATTCATCTACCTAGCCACCAATCTATCAATCTACCCAACCACAAACAAATCAATCTACCCAGCCACAAACCTATCAATCTACCCAGCCACCAACCTATCAATCTACCCAGCCACTAACCTATCAATCTAAACAGCCACCAACCTATTAATCTACCCAGCCACCAACCTATCAATCTACCTAGCCACCAACCTATAAATCTACCCAGCCACCAATCAATCTACCCAGCCACCAACCTATCAATCTACCCAGCCAATAACTTATCAATCTACCCAGCCACCAACCTATCAATCTACCCAGCCCCCAATCAATCTACCTAGCCAACAAACTATCAATCTACCCAGCCACTAATCAATCTACCCAGCCACCAACCTATCAATCTACCCAGCCACCACCTATCAATCTACCCAGCCACCAACCTAATAATCTACCCAGCCACCAACCTATTAATCTATAAAGCAACCAATCAATCTACCCAGCCACCAACCTATCAATCTACCCAGCCAACAACCTATTAATCTACCCAGCCACCAACCTATCAATCTACCCAGCCACCAACCTATCAATCTACCAACCTATTAATCTACCCAGCCACCAATCTATCAATCTACCCAGCTACCAACCTATCAATATACCAACCTATTAATCTACCCAGCCACCAACCTATCAATCTAAACAGCCACCAACCTATTAATCTAAACAGCCACCAACCTATCAATCTAAACAGCCACCAACCTATTAATCTACCCAGCCACCAACCTATCAATCTAAACAGCCACCAACCTATCAATCTACCCAGCCACCAACCTATCAATCTACCCAGCCACCAACCTATCAATCTACCCAGCCACCAACCTATCAATCAAACCAGCCACCAACCTATCAATCTACCCAGCTACCAACCTATCAGTCTACCCAGCCACCAACTTATCAATCTACCCAACCACTAACCTATCAGTCTACCCAACCACCAACCTATCAATCTACCCAGCCACCAACCTATCAATCTACCCAGCCACCAACCTATCAATCTACCCAGCCACCAACCTATCAATCTACCCATCCACCAACCTATCAATCTACTCAGCCACCAACCTATCAGTCTACCCAGCCACCAACCTATCAATCTACCCAGCCACCAACCTATCAATCTACCCAGCCACCAACCTATCAATCTACCCAGCCACCAACCTATCAATCTACCCAGCCACCAACCTATCAATCTACCCAACCACTAACCTATCAGTCTACCCAACCACCAACCTATCAATCTACCCAGCCACCAACCTATCAATCTACCCAGCCACCAAGCTATCAATTTACCTAGCCACCAACCTATCAATCTACCCAGCCACCAATCAATCTACCCAGCCACCAACCTATCAATCTACCCAGCCAAAAATATATCTACCCAGCCACCAATCAATCTACCCAGCCACCAATCAATCTACTCAGCCAACAACCTATCAATCTACCCAGCCACCAATCAATCTACCCAGCCACCAATCAATCTACCCAGCCACCAACCAATCTACCCAACCACCAACCTATCAATCTACCCAGCCACCAACCTATCAATCTACCCAGCCACCAACCTATCAATCTACCCAGCCACCAACCTATCAATCTACCCAGCCACCAACCTATCAATCTACCCAACCACCAAACTATCAATCTACCCAACAACCAACCTATCAATCTACCCAGCCACCAACCTATCAATCTACCCAACCACCAACCTATTAATCTACCCAGCCACCAACCTATCAATCTACCCAGCCACCAAACTATCAATCTACCCAACCACCAACCTATCAATCTACCCAGCCACCAACCTATCAATCTACCCAACCACCAACCTATCAATCTACCCAGCCACCAACCTATCAATCTACCCAGCCACCAACCTATCAATCTACCCAACCACCAACCTATCAATCTACCCAGCCACCAACCTATCAATCTACCCACCACCAACCTATCAATCTACCCAGCCACCAACCTATCAATCTACCCAACCACCAACCTATCAATCTACCCAGCCACCAACCTATCAATCTACCCAACCACCAACCTATCAATCTACCCAGCCACCAACCTATCAATCTACCCAACCACCAACCTATCAATCTACCCAGCCACCAACCTATCAATCTACCCAGCCACCCAACCACCCAACTATGGCTATCAATCTACCCAGCCACCAACCATATCAATCTACCCAGCCCCCAATCAATCTACCCAGCCACCACCTATCAATCTACCCAGCCCCCAAGCCACCAATCTATCAATCTACCCAGCCACCAACCTATCAATCTACCCAGCCACCAACCTATCAATCTACCCAGCCACCAACCTATCAATCTACCCAGCCACCAACCTATCAATCTACCCAGCCACCCAGCCACCAACCTATCAATCTACCCAACCACCAACCTATCAATCTACCCATCTACCACCAACCTATCAATCTACCCAACCACCAACCTATCAATCTACCCAGCCACCAACCTATCAATCTACCCAGCCACCAACCTATCAATCTACCCAGCCACCAACCTATCAATCTACCCAGCCACCAACCTATCAATCTACCCACCACCAACCTATCAATCTACCCAGCCACCAACCTATCAATCTACCCAGCCACCAACCTATCAATCTACCCAGCCACCAACCTATCAATCTACCCAGCACCAACCTATCAATCTACCCAACCACCAAACTATCAATCTACCCAACCACCAACCTATCAATCTACCCAGCCACCAACCTATCAATCTACCCAGCCACCAACCTATCAATCTACCCAACCACCAACCTATCAATCTACCCAACCACCAACCTATCAATCTACCCAACCACCAACCTATCAATCTACCCAACCACCAACCTATCAATCTACCCAACCACCAACCTATCAATCTACCCAACCACCAACCTATCAATCTACCCAACCACCAACCTATCAATCTACCCAGCCACCAACCTATCAATCTACCCAGCCACCAACCTATCAATCTACCCAGCCACCAAACTATCAATCTACCCAGCCACCAACCTATCAATCTACCCAGCCACCAACCTATCAATCTACCCAGCCACCAACCTATCAATCTACCCAGCCACCAACCTATCAATCTACCCAGCCACCAACCTATCAATCTACCCAGCCACCAACCTATCAATCTACCCAGCCACCAACCTATCAATCTACCCAGCCACCAACCTATCAATCTACCCAGCCACCAACCTATCAATCTACCCAGCCACCAACCTATCAATCTACCCAGCCACCAACCTATCAATCTACCCAACCACCAACCTATCAATCTACCCAGCCACCAACCTATCAATCTACCCAACCACCAACCTATCAATCTACCCAGCCACCAACCCATCTATCTACCTACCTAGCTACCAACCTATAAATCTACTCAGCCACCAAACTATCAATCTACCTAGCCACCAACCTATCAATCTACCTAGCCACCAACCTATCAATCTACCCAGCCACCAATCAATCTACCCAGCCACCAACCTATCAATCTACCCAGCCACCAACCTATCAATCTACCCAGCCAAAAATCAATCTACCCAGCCACCAATCAATCTACCCAGCCACCAACCTATCAATCTACCCAGCCACCAACCTATCAATCTACCCAGCCACCAACCTATCAATCTACCCAGCCACCAACCTATCTATCAATCTACCCAGCCACCAACCTATCAATCTACCCAGCCACCAACCTATCAATCTACCCAGCCACCACCAACCTATCAATCTACCCAACCACCAACCTATCAATCTACCCAACCACCAACCTATCAATCTACCCAACCACCAACCTATCAATCTACCCAGCCACCAACCTATCAATCTACCCAACCACCAACCTATCAATCTACCCAGCCACCAACCTATCAATCTACCCAACCACCAACCTATCAATCTACCCAACCACCAAACTATCAATCTACCCAACCACCAAACTATCAATCTACCCAGCCACCAACCTATCAATCTACCCAGCCACCAACCTATCAATCTACCCAGCCACCAACCTATCAATCTACCCAACCACCAACCTATCAATCTACCCAACCACCAACCTATCAATCTACCCAGCCACCAACCTATCAATCTACCCAGCCACCAACCTATCAATCTACCCAGCCACCAACCTATCAATCTACCCAGCCACCAACCTATCAATCTACCCACCCACCAACCTATCAATCTACCCAACCACCAACCTATCAATCTACCCAACCACCAACCTATCAATCTACCCAACCACCAACCTATCAATCTACCCAGCCACCAACCTATCAATCTACCCAGCCACCAACCTATCAATCTACCCAGCCACCAACCTATCAATCTACCCAACCACCAACCTATCAATCTACCCAGCCACCAACCTATCAATCTACCCAGCCACCAATCTTTTAATCTACCCAGCCACCAACCTATCAATCTACCCAGCCACCAACCTATCAATCCACCCAACCACCAACCTATCAATCTACCCAACCACCAACCTATTAATCTACCCAACCACCAAACTATCAATCTACCCAACCACCAAACTATCAATCTACCCAACCACCAAACTATCAATCTACCCAACCACCAACCTATCAATCTACCCAACCACCAACCTATCAATCTACCCAACCACCAACCTATCAATCTACCCAACCACCAAACTATCAATCTACCCAACCACCAGCCTATCAATCTACCCAGCCACCAACCTATCAGTCTACCCAGGCACCAACCTATTAATCTACCGAGCCACCAACCTATCAATCTACCGAGCCACCAACCTATCAATCTACCCAGCCACCAACCTATCAGTCTACCCAGGCACCAACCTATCAATCTACCGAGCCACCAACCTATCAATCTACCCAGCCACCAACCTATCAATCTACCCAACCACCAACCTATCAATCTACCCAGCCAACAACCTATCAATCTACCCAGCCACCAACCTATCAATCTACTCAGCCACCAACCTATCAATCCACCCAGCCACCAACCTATCAATCTACCCAGCCACCAACCTATCAATCTACCCAGCCACCAACCTATCAATCTACCCAGCCAGCAAGCTATCAATCTACCCAGCCACCAACCTATCAATCTACCCAGCCACCAACCTATCAATCTACCCAGCCAGCAAGCTATCAATCTACCCAGCCACCAAACTATCAATCTACCCAGCCACCAACCTATCAATCTACCCAGCCACCAACCTATCAATCTACCCAGCCAGCAAGCTATCAATCTACCCAGCCACCAACCTATTAATCTACCCAGCCACCAACCTATCAATCTACCCAGCCACCAACCTATCAATCTACCCAGCCACCAACCTATCAATCTACCCAGCCACCAACCTATCAATCTACCCAGCCACCAAACTGTTGATCTTCAAAGCCACAAACTGTCGACCTACTCAGCCAACAACCTATAGATCGCGGGGATAAGGGAAGCAGCTCCAAAAATGGGTAAAGCCAGCCTGGAGTTGTCTTCTGAGAAAGTGCTGTGAATTTGAGATGAGCAATGAAGTGTCCTCGGGGTCTAGGCACAGTTCTAGGCAAGAGTTTCCGCGTATTTAAAATAAAGATGATTATAAGGCTGATAAAGGGAACATTGTAGACATTGTTTAACATCCAGGGCCGAGTCAAGCAGACATAGGGGGCAAACTGGACATTGTTTAACATCCAGGGTTGAGTCAAGCAGACATAGGGGGCAAACTGGACATTGTTCAACATCCAGGGGCTGGGTCAAGCAGACATAGGGGGCAAACTTGACATTGTTCAACATCCAGGGCCGAGTCAAGCAGACATAGGGGGCAAACTTGACATTGTTTAACATCCAGGGCCGAGTCAAGCAGACATAGGGGGCAAACTTGACATAGTTCAACATCCAGGGCCGAGTCAAGCAGACATAGGGGGCAAACTTGACATAGTTCAACATCCAGGGTTGAGTCAAGCAGACATAGGGGGCAAACTTGACATTGTTTAACATCCAGGGCCGAGTCAAGCAGACATAGGGGGCAAACTTGACATAGTTCAACATCCAGGGCCGAGTCAAGCAGACATAGGGGGCAAACTTGACATAGTTCAACATCCAGGGCCGAGTCAAGCAGACATAGGGGGCAAACTTGACATAGTTCAACATCCAGGGTTGAGTCAAGCAGACATACGGGGGCAAACTTGACATTGTTTAACATCCAGGGCCGAGACAAGCAGACATAGGGGGCAAACTTGACATAGTTCAACATCCAGGGTTGAGTCAAGCAGACATAGGGGGCAAACTTGACATTGTTTAACATCCAGGGCCGAGTCAAGCAGACATAGGGGGCAAACTTGACATAGTTCAACATCCAGGGCCGAGTCAAGCAGACATAGGGGGCAAACTTGACATAGTTCAACATCCAGGGTTGAGTCAAGCAGACATAGGGGGCAAACTTGACATTGTTTAACATCCAGGGCCGAGTCAAGCAGACATAGGGGGCAAACTTGACATTGTTTAACATCCAGGGCCGAGTCAAGCAGACATAGGGAGCAAACTTGACATAGTTCAACATCCAGGGCCGAGTCAAGCAGACATAGGGGGCAAACTTGACATAGTTCAACATCCAGGGCCGAGTCAAGCAGACATAGGGGGCAAACTTGACATAGTTCAACATCCAGGGTTGAGTCAAGCAGACATAGGGGGCAAACTTGACATTGTTTAACATCCAGGGCCGAGTCAATCAGACATAGGGGGCAAACTTGACATAGTTCAACATCCAGGGTTGAGTCAAGCAGACATAGGGGGCAAACTTGACATTGTTTAACATCCAGGGCCGAGTCAAGCAGACATAGGGGGCAAACTTGACATAGTTCAACATCCAGGGCCGAGTCAAGCAGACATAGGGGGCAAACTTGACATAGTTCAACATCCAGGGTTGAGTCAAGAAGACATAGGGGGCAAACTTGACATTGTTTAACATCCAGGGCCGAGTCAAGCAGACATAGGGGGCAAACTTGACATTGTTTAACATCCAGGGCCGAGTCAAGCAGACATAGGGGGCAAACTTGACATTGTTCAACATCCAGGGTTGAGTCAAGCAGACATAGGGGGCAAACTTGACATTGTTCAACATCCAGGGCCGAGTCAAGCAGACATAGGGGGCAAACTTGACATTGTTCAACATCCAGGGCTGAGTCAAGCAGACATAGGGGGCAAACTGGACATTGTTCAACATCCAGGGTTGAGTCAAGCAGACATAGGGGGCAAACTGGACATTGTTCAACATCCAGGGTTGAGTCAAGCAGACATAGGGGGCAAACTGGACATTGTTCAACATCCAGGGTTGAGTCAAGCAGACATAGGGGGCAAACTTGACACTGTTTAACATCCAGGGCCGAGTCAAGCAGACATAGGGGGCAAACTTGACATTGTTCAACATCCAGGGTTGAGTCAAGCAGACATAGGGGGCAAACTTGACATTGTTCAACATCCAGGGCCGAGTCAAGCAGACATAGGGGGCAAACTTGACATTGTTCAACATCCAGGGTTGAGTCAAGCAGACATAGGGGGCAAACTTGACATTGTTCAACATCCAGGGTTGAGTCAAGCAGACATAGGGGGCAAACTGGACATTGTTCAACATCCAGGGTTGAGTCAAGCAGACACAGGGGGCAAACTGGACATTGTTCAACATCCAGGGTTGAGGCAAGCAGACATAGGGGGCAAACTGGACATTGTTCAACATCCAGGGCTGGGTCAAGCAGACATAGGGGGCAAACTGGACATTGTTCAACATCCAGGGCTGGGTCAAGCAGACATAGGGGGCAAACTGGACATTGTTCAACATCCAGGAGCTGGGTCAAGCAGACATAGGGGGCAAACTGGACATTGTTCAACATCCAGGGTTGAGTCAAGCAGACATAGGGGGCAAACTGGACATTGTTCAACATCCAGGGCTGGGTCAAGCAGACATAGGGGGCAAACTGGACATTGTTCAACATCCAGGGCTGGGTCAAGCAGACATAGGGGGCAAACTGGACATTGTTCAACATCCAGGAGCTGGGTCAAGCAGTTATCGGGAACATACTGGACACTGTTCAACATCCGGGGCTGGGTCAAGCAGTTATCGGGAACATACTGGACACTGTTTAACATCCAGGGCTGAGTCAAGCAGTTATCGGGAACATACTGGACACTGTTCAACATCCAGGGCTGAGTCAAGCAGTTATCGGGAACATACTGGACACTTTTCAACATCTGGGGCTGGGTCAAGCAGTTATCGGGAACATAATGGACACTGTTCAACATCCAGGGCTGAGTAAAGCAGTTATCGGGAACATACTGGCCACTGTTTAACATCCGGGGCTGAGTCAAGCAGTTATCGGGAACATACTGGACACTTTTCAACATCTGGGGCTGGGTCAAGCAGTTATCGGGAACATACTAGACACTGTTTAACATCCAGGGCTGAGTCAAGCAGTTATCGGGAACATACTGGACACTGTTCAACATCCAGGGGCTGAGTCAAGCACTGTGAAAAAAACTGATTGGGGGCTCAGAGAGTATTCAGCACCCTTCCCTCCTTTTCAGTTAGGCAAGATGCATTGGAAAAGGGGGGGGGGGGAATTCTCTAGACCACGCCCTCCTCACCTCATTTCAAATGTTCCATGCAAATAAATGGGTGGGAGAGGGGCGCTCAGGTTTTTAGTGGCTCCTTTTCACCCAAATTTGGGAAGTAGTGGGGGTTGGGGGGAAAAGGGGGGAGGGGGGGGGGTTAACATACAAATAATATAACGTTTTCTCCACAGACAAATAATATGAAGTTATCTTTACAGACATTACCATAAGATATCACTACCAAGAGAAATATTGTTTTCAAATATTTAATAAAATCTGCTTATATATTAAAAATACGTGAATCATAACCATGAAATCAGCTCAGAAATAATAATCAAACAGCAGACTGCAGAAGCACAATGCTGGAGCAGCAACAACTAAGACAGACTAGAGCAGCACAATGCTGGAGCAGCAGCAACTAAGACAGACTAGAGCAGCACAATGCTGGAGCAGCAACAACTAAGACAGACTAGAGCAGCACAATGCTGGAGCAGCAACAACTAAGACAGACTAGAGCAGCACAATGCTGGAGCAGCAACAACTAAGACAGACTAGAGCAGCACAATGCTGGAGCAGCAACAGCTAAGACAGACTGACTACCCTGAACATTTCCTTTGTCCACTTTATGGACAGGGTGGGTTCATTGATCTGGGAGAAACCAGGAGAAATCAAACTAAACCAGGAGAAATTACACTACACTAGGAGAAATAACACCACACCAGAAGAAATCACATCACACCAGGAGAAAACACACTACACTAGGAGAAATCACACACCAGGTGAAATCACACAACACCAGGAGAAATCACATCACACCAGGAGAAATCACAACACACCAGGAGAAATCACATCACACCAGGAGAAATCACATCACACCAGGAGAAATCACATCACACCAGGAGAAATCACACCACACCAGAAGAAATCACATCACACCAGGAGAAATCACAACACACCAGGAGAAATCACAACACACCAGGAGAAATCACATCACACCAGGAGAAATCACAACACACCAGGAGAAATCACACCACACCAGGAGAAATCACATCACACCAGGAGAAATCACAACACACCAGGAGAAATCACATCACACCAGGAGAAATCACATCACACCAGGAGAAATCACATCACACCAGGAGAAATCACACACCAGGTGAAATCACACAACACCAGGAGAAATCACATCACACCAGGAGAAATCACAACACACCAGGAGAAATCACATCACACCAGGAGAAATCACACACCAGGTGAAATCACACAACACCAGGAGAAATCACATCACACCAGGAGAAATCACAACACACCAGGAGAAATCACATCACACCAGGAGAAATCACATCACACCAGAAGAAATCACATCACACCAGGAGAAATCACAACACACTAGGAGAAATCACATCACACCAGGAGAAATCACATCACACCAGGAGAAATCACATCACACCAGGAGAAATAACACCACACCAGGAGAAATCACATCACACCAGGAGAAATCACACACCAGGTGAAATCACACAACACCAGGAGAAATCACAACACACCAGGAGAAATCACATCACACCAGGAGAAATCACATCACACCAGAAGAAAACACACCACACCAGGAGAAATCACATCACACCAGGAGAAATCAAATCAGGAGAAATCACACCATCCAGGAAGAACTAATATCATCCAAGCAGACATCAAATCATCTAGGTAGAACATCCCGCAAACAGAAATAACATCAGTAATTAACATCATCCCAGGCTTAACAACAAAACCAAAACGAAACAACACACAACAATAAACAACAACCAAGCAGAAATAACACAGACAACAAACATTATTCAGTCAGAAAAAAAAACATTACAAAGGCGGAAATAACATCACAAATAAACATCATTCAAGCAGAACACAGGGGATTTGAGAGAACAGCAACAAGTTCAACAGTCAGCCCTGACTGTAAGTGTGTCTGGAGCCCTGACTGTAAGTGTGTGTCTGGAGCCCTGACTGTAAGTGTGTCTGAAGCTGTGACTGTAAGTGTGTGTCTGGAGCCCTGACTGTAAGTGTGTGTCTGGAGCCCTGACTGTAAGTGTGTGTCTGGAGCTGTGACTGTAAGTGTGTGTCTGGAGCCCTGACTGTAAGTGTGTGTCTGGAGCCCTGACTGTAAGTGTGTCTGAAGCTGTGACTGTAAGTGTGTGTCTGGAGCCCTGACTGTAAGTGTGTCTGGAGCTGTGACTGTAAGTGTGTGTCTGGAGCTGTGACTGTAAGTGTGTCTGGAGCTGTGACTGTAAGTGTGTGTCTGGAGCCCTGACTGTAAGTGTGTCTGGAGCTGTGACTGTAAGTGTGTGTCTGGAGCTGTGACTGTAAGTGTGTGTCTGGAGCTGTGACTGTAAGTGTGTCTGGAGCTGTGACTGTAAGTGTGTCTGGAGCTGTGACTGTAAGTGTGTCTGAAGCTGTGACTGTAAGTGTGTCTGGAGCCCTGACTGTAAGTGTGTGTCTGGAGCTGTGACTGTAAGTGTGTGTCTGGAGCTGTGACTGTAAGTGTGTGTCTGGAGCTGTGACTGTAAGTGTGTGTCTGGAGCTGTGACTGTAAGTGTGTGTCTGGAGCTGTGACTGTAAGTGTGTCTGAAGCTGTGACTGTAAGTGTGTGTCTGGAGCCCTGACTGTAAGTGTGTGTCTGGAGCTGTGACTGTAAGTGTGTGTCTGGAGCTGTGACTGTAAGTGTGTCTGGAGCTGTGACTGTAAGTGTGTCTGGAGCCCTGACTGTAAGTGTGTGTCTGGAGCCCTGACTGTAAGTGTGTGTCTGGAGCCCTGACTGTAAGTGTGTGTCTGGAGCTGTGACTGTAAGTGTGTGTCTGAAGCTGTGACTGTAAGTGTGTGTCTGGAGCTGTGACTGTAAGTGTGTGTCTGGAGCTGTGACTGTAAGTGTGTGTCTGGAGCTGTGACTGTAAGTGTGTGTCTGGAGCTGTGACTGTAAGTGTGTGTCTGGAGCTGTGACTGTAAGTGTGTGTCTGGAGCTGTGACTGTAAGTGTGTGTCTGGAGCTGTGACTGTAAGTGTGTGTCTGGAGCTGTGACTGTAAGTGTGTGTCTGAAGCTGTGACTGTAAGTGTGTGTCTGGAGCTGTGACTGTAAGTGTGTGTCTGGAGCTGTGACTGTAAGTGTGTGTCTGGAGCTGTGACTGTAAGTGTGTCTGGAGCTGTGACTGTAAGTGTGTCTGGAGCTGTGACTGTAAGTGTGTCTGGAGCTGTGACTGTAAGTGTGTCTGGAGCTGTGACTGTAAGTGTGTGTCTGAAGCTGTGACTGTAAGTGTGTCTGGAGCTGTGACTGTAAGTGTGTCTGGAGCTGTGAATGTAAGTGTGTGTCTGAAGCTGTGACTGTAAGTGTGTGTCTGAAGCTGTAAATGTAAGTGTGTGTCTGGAGCTGTGAATGTAAGTGTGTGTCTGAAGCTGTAAATGTAAGTGTGTGTCTGAAGCTGTGACTGTAAGTGTGTCTGGAGCTGTGACTGTAAGTGTGTCTGGAGCTGTGACTGTAAGTGTGTCTGGAGCTGTGACTGTAAGTGTGTCTGGAGCTGTGACTGTAAGTGTGTCTGGAGCTGTGACTGTAAGTGTGTGTCTGAAGCTGTGACTGTAAGTGTGTGTCTGAAGCTGTGACTGTAAGTGTGTGTCTGGAGCTGTGACTGTAAGTGTGTGTCTGGAGCTGTGACTGTAAGTGTGTGTCTGGAGCTGTGACTGTAAGTGTGTCTGGAGCTGTGACTGTAAGTGTGTCTGGAGCTGTGACTGTAAGTGTGTCTGGAGCTGTGACTGTAAGTGTGTGTCTGAAGCTGTGACTGTAAGTGTGTGTCTGAAGCTGTAAATGTAAGTGTGTGTCTGGAGCCCTGACTGTAAGTGTGTGTCTGGAGCCCTGACTGTAAGTGTGTGTCTGGAGCCCTGACTGTAAGTGTGTGTCTGGAGCCCTGACTGTAAGTGTGTGTCTGGAGCTGTGACTGTAAGTGTGTGTCTGAAGCTGTAAATGTAAGTGTGTGTCTGGAGCCCTGACTGTAAGTGTGTGTCTGGAGCCCTGACTGTAAGTGTGTGTCTGGAGCTGTGACTGTAAGTGTGTGTCTGAAGCTGTAAATGTAAGTGTGTGTCTGGAGCCCTGACTGTAAGTGTGTGTCTGGAGCCCTGACTGTAAGTGTGTGTCTGGAGCCCTGACTGTAAGTGTGTGTCTGGAGCTGTGACTGTAAGTGTGTGTCTGAAGCTGTAAATGTAAGTGTGTGTCTGGAGCCCTGACTGTAAGTGTGTGTCTGGAGCCCTGACTGTAAGTGTGTGTCTGGAGCCCTGACTGTAAGTGTGTGTCTGGAGCTGTAAATGTAAGTGTGTGTCTGGAGCCCTGACTGTAAGTGTGTGTCTGGAGCTGTGACTGTAAGTGTGTGTCTGGAGCTGTGAATGTAAGTGTGTGTCTGGAGCCCTGACTGTGAGTGTGTGTCTAGAGCCCTGACTTTAAGTGTGTGTCTGGAGCCTTGACTGTAAGTGTGTGTCTGGAGCCCTGACTGTAAGTGTGTGTCTGGAGCCCTGACTGTAAGTGTGTGTCTGGAGCCCTGACTGTAAGTGTGTGTCTGGAGCCCTGACTGTATGTGTGTCTGGAGCCCTGACTGTAAGTGTGTGTCTAGAGCCCTGACTGTAAGTGTGTGTCTGGAGCTGTGAATGTAAGTGTGTGTCTGGAGCTGTGAATGTAAGTGTGTGTCTGGAGCCCTGACTGTTTTTGTGTGTCTGGAGCCATGACTGTATGTGTGTGCCTGGAGCTGTGAATGTAAGTGTGTGTCTGGAGCTGTGAATGTAAGTGTGTGTCTGGAGCCCGGACTGTAAGTGTGTGTCTGGAGCCCTGACTTAAGTGTGTGTGTCTGGAGCTGTGACTGTAAGTGTGTGTCTGGAGCTGTGAATGTAAGTGTGTGTCTGGAGCCCTGACTGTAAGTGTGTGTTTGGAGCTGTGAACGTAAGTGTGTGTCTGGAGCTGTGACTGTGAGTGTGTGTCTGGAGCCCTGACTGTAAGTGTGTGTCTGGAGCCCTGACTGTAAGTGTGTGTCTGAAGCTGTAAATGTAAGTGTGTGTCTGGAGCCCTGTCTGTAAGTGTGTGTCTGTGGCCGTGACTGTAAGTGTGTGTCTGGAACCCTGACTGTATATGTGTGTGTGGAGGCCTGACTGTAAGTGTGTGTTTAGAGCCCTTACTGTATGTGTGTGTGTGGAGTTGTGACTGTAAGTGTGTGTGTGGAGCTGTGACAGTAAGTGTGTGTCTGGAACCCTGACAGTGTGTGTGTGTGTGGAGCTGTGACTGTATGTGTGTGTTTGTCCCCCATGGCCCGGTCCTAAGCCTGGAGGGAGCAGACCTCACCAACTGTGTGTGGGGGAAGTCACTGCATTTTGGCGGTCCAGTTACAGCCCTTTGTTGTAGTACAGAACAGTTACAGCCCTTTGTTGTAGTACAGAACAGTTACAGCCCTTTGTTGTAGTACAGCACAGTTACAGCCCTTTGTTGGAGTACAGCACAGTTACAGCCCTTTGTTGTAGTACAGTACAGTTACAGCCCTTTGTTGTAGTAGAGCACCGTCTCAGAGGTGGATTGTTGAATCTCTGGCTCTAGTTTGTCTCTTGCAATCTGTAACATGCAAGTAGGGAATGATGACATTGTAGTGAAATTACAGCATGGTTACACATTAAAACAGTTACATGCCATTTCTCACATGACAGCATGGTTACATTACATATAGATTTCATTACTTAATGGTTATATGATATCACTGTTACATGACATCATGGTTACATGACATCAGTTACATCACAGATATGTAACATCATTGTTACATGAAATCATATTATATGACATCAAAGTTACATGACATCACTTTCACATCATGGTTACATGGCATCATGTTTAATCACAGTTACATGATATCATAGTTGCATAACAGTTACACAACATCAGGGTTAGGTGACATCATTGTTACAGCACAGTCACATTACAGCTACATGACATCACAGTTACATGACAAAAGGGTTACATGACACCCCACTTACATCACAGTTAATGCATCATGGTTACATCAGGGATACATGTCTTCAAGTTTATATTACAGTTACATGACCTCAAGTTTATATTACAGTTACATGACCTCAAGTTTATATTACACTTACATGACCTCAAGTTTATATTACAGTTACATGACCTCAAGTTTATATTACAGTTACATGACCTCAAGTTTATATTAAAGTTACATGACATCAAGTTTATATTACAGTTACATGACCTCAAGTTTATATTACAGTTACATGACCTCAAAATTATATTAAAGTTACATGACATCAAGTTTATATTACAGTTACATGACCTCAAGTTTATATTACAGTTACATGACATCAAGTTTATATTACAGTTACATGACCTCAAGTTTATATTACAGTTACATGACCTCAAGTTTATATTAAAGTTACATGACATCAAGTTTACATTACAGTTACATGACCTCAAGTTTATATTACAGTTACATGACCTCAAGTTTATATTACAGTTACATGACATCAAGTTTATATTAGAGTTACATGACCTCAAGTTTATATTACAGTTACATGACATCAAGTTTATATTACAGTTACATGACCTCAAGTTTATATTACAGTTACATGACAGCAAGGTTATATTACAGTTACATGACAGCAAGTTTATATTACAGTTACATGACAGCAAGGTTATATTACAGTAACATGACAGCAAGTTTATATTACAGTTACATGACAGCAAGTTTATATTACAGTTACATGACAGCAAGTTTATATTACAGTTACATGACAGCAAGTTTATATTACAGTTACATGACAGCAAGTTTCTATTACAGTTACATGACCTCAAGTTTATATTACAGTTACATGACAGCAAGGTTATATTACAGTTACATGACAGCAAGGTTATATTACAGTTACATGACAGCAAGTTTATATTACAGTTACATGACATCAAGTTTATATTACAGTTACATGACAGCAAGTTTATATTACAGTTACATGACAGCAAGTTTATATTACAGTTACATGACAGCAAGGTTATATTACAGTTACATGACAGCAAGTTTATATTACAGTTACATGACATCAAGTTTATATTATAGTTACATGACAGCAAGGTTATATTACAGTTACATGACCTCAAGTTTATATTACAGTTACATGACAGCAAGTTTATATTACAGTTACATGACAGCAAGTTTATATTACAGTTACATGACAGCAAGTTTATATTACAGTTACATGACAGCAAGTTTATATTACAGTTACATGACATCAAGTTTATATTACAGTTACATGACAGCAAGGTTATATTACAGTTACATGACATCAAGTTTATATTACAGTTACATGACAGCAAGGTTATATTACAGTTACATGACAGCAAGTTTATATTACAGTTACATGACAGCAAGTTTATATTACAGTTACATGACAGCAAGTTTATATTACAGTTACATGACATCAAGTTTATATTAAAGTTACATGACAGCAAGTTTATATTACAGTTACATGACAGCAAGTTTATATTACAGTTACATGACATCAAGTTTATATTACAGTTACATGACATCAAGTTTATATTACAGTTACATGACATCAAGTTTATATTACAGTTGCATGACAGCAAGTTTATATTACAGTTGCATGACAGCAAGTTTATATTACAGTTACATGACAGCAAGTTTATATTACAGTTAAATGACAGCAAGTTTATATTACAGTTACATGACATCAAGTTTATATTACAGTTACATGACATCAAGTTTATATTACAGTTACATGACAGCAAGATTATATTACAGTTACATGACAGCAAGTTTATATTACAGTTAAATGACAGCAAGTTTATATTACAGTTACATGACCTCAAGTTTATATTACAGTTACATGACCTCAAGTTTATATTACAGTTACATGACATCAAGTTTATATTACAGTTACATGACATCAAGTTTATATTACAGTTACATGACATCAAGTTTATATTACAGTTACATGACATCAAGTTTATATTACAGTTACATGACAGCAAGTTTATATTATAGTTACATGACAGCAAGGTTATATTACAGTTACATGACATCAAGTTTATATTACAGTTACATGACAGCAAGTTTATATTACAGTTACATGACAGCAAGGTTATATTACAGTTACATGACAGCAAGTTTATATTACAGTTACATGACAGCAAGTTTATATTACAGTTACATGACATCAAGTTTATATTACAGTTACATGACAGCAAGTTTATATTACAGTTACATGACAGCAAGTTTATATTACAGTTACATGACATCAAGTTTATATTACAGTTACATGACCTCAAGTTTATATTACAGTTACATGACATCAAGTTTATATTACAGTTACATGACAGCAAGGTTATATTACAGTTACATGACCTCAAGTTTATATTACAGTTACATGACATCAAGTTTATATTACAGTTACATGACAGCAAGTTTATATTACAGTTACATGACAGCAAGTTTATATTACAGTTACATGACAGCAAGTTTATATTACAGTTGCATGACAGCAAGTTTATATTACAGTTGCATGACAGCAAGTTTATATTACAGTTAAATGACAGCAAGTTTATATTACAGTTACATGACATCAAGTTTATATTACAGTTACATGACATCAAGTTTATATTACAGTTACATGACAGCAAGATTATATTACAGTTACATGACAGCAAGTTTATATTACAGTTAAATGACAGCAAGTTTATATTACAGTTACATGACCTCAAGTTTATATTACAGTTACATGACCTCAAGTTTATATTACAGTTACATGACATCAAGTTTATATTACAGTTACATGACATCAAGTTTATATTACAGTTATATGACATCAAGTTTATCTTACAGTTACATGACATCAAGTTTATATTACAGTTACATGACAGCAAGTTTATATTACAGTTACATGACAGCAAGTTTATATTATAGTTACATGACAGCAAGGTTATATTACAGTTACATGACATCAAGTTTATATTACAGTTACATGACAGCAAGTTTATATTACAGTTACATGACAGCAAGGTTATATTACAGTTACATGACAGCAAGTTTATATTACAGTTACATGACAGCAAGTTTATATTACAGTTACATGACCTCAAGTTTATATTACAGTTACATGACAGCAAGTTTATATTACAGTTACATGACATCAAGTTTATATTACAGTTACATGACCTCAAGTTTATATTACAGTTACATGACATCAAGTTTATATTACAGTTACATGACAGCAAGTTTATATTACAGTTACATGACAGCAAGGTTATATTACAGTTACATGACCTCAAGTTTATATTACAGTTACATGACAGCAAGTTTATATTACAGTTACATGACATCAAGTTTATATTACAGTTACATGACAGCAAGTTTATATTACAGTTACATGACCTCAAGTTTATATTACAGTTACATGACAGCAAGTTTATATTACAGTTACATGACAGCAAGGTTATATTACAGTTACATGACATCAAATTTATATTACAGTTACATGACAGCAAGTTTATATTACAGTTACATGACCTCAAGTTTATATTACAGTTACATGACATCAAGTTTATATTACAGTTACATGACAGCAAGTTTATATTACAGTTACATGACCTCAAGTTTATATTACAGTTACATGACATTAAGTTTATATTACAGTTACATGACAGCAAGGTTATATTACAGTTACATGACAGCAAGTTTATATTACAGTTACATGACAGCAAGTTTATATTACAGTTACATGACCTCAAGTTTATATTACAGTTACATGACAGCAAGTTTATATTACAGTTACATGACAGCAAGTTTATATTACAGTTACATGACATCAAGTTTATATTACAGTTACATGACAGAAAGTTTATATTACAGTTACATGACAGCAAGGTTATATCACAGTTACATGACATCAAGTTTATATTACAGTTACATGACAGCAAGGTTATATTACAGTTACATGACATCAAGTTTATATTACAGTTACATGACATCAAGTTTATATTACAGTTACATGACCTCAAGTTTATATTACAGTTACATGACAGCAAGTTTATATTACAGTTACATGACAGCAAGTTTATATTACAGTTACATGACCTCAAGTTTATATTACAGTTACATGACCTCAAGTTTATATTACAGTTACATGACAGCAAGTTTATATTACAGTTACATGACATCAAGTTTATATTACAGTTACATGACCTCAAGTTTATATTACAGTTACATGACCTCAAGTTTATATTACAGTTACATGACCTCAAGTTTATATTACAGTTACATGACCTCAAGTTTATATTACAGTTACATGACCTCAAGTTTATATTACAGTTACATGACAGCAAGTTTATATTACAGTTACATGACCTCAAGTTTATATTACAGTTACATGACAGCAAGTTTATATTACAGTTACATGACAGCAAGTTTATATTACAGTTACATGACCTCAAGTTTATATTACAGTTACAAGACCTCAAGTTTATATTACAGTTACATGACCTCAAGTTTATATTACAGTTACAAGACCTCAAGTTTATATTACAGTTACATGACATCAAGTTTATATTACAGTTACATGACATCAAGTTTATATTACAGTTACATGACCTCAAGTTTATATTACAGTTACATGATTTCAAGTTTATATTACAGTTACAAGACCTCAAGTTTATATTACAGTTACATGACCTCAAGTTTATATTACAGTTACAAGACCTCAAGTTTATATTACAGTTACATGACCTCAAGTTTATATTACAGTTACAAGACCTCAAGTTTATATTACAGTTACATGACAGCAAGGTTATATTACAGTTACATGACAGCAAGGTTATATTACAGTTACATGACCTCAAGTTTATATTACAGTTACATGACCTCAAGTTTATATTACCGTTACATGACAGCAAGGTTATATTACAGTTACATGACCTCAAGTTTATATTACAGTTACATGACCTCAAGTTTATATTACCGTTACATGACCTCAAGTTTATATTACAGTTACATTACCTCAAGTTTATATTACAGTTACATGACCTCAAGTTTATATTACAGTTACATGACCTCAAGTTTATATTACAGTTACATGACCTCAAGTTTATATTACAGTTACATGACCTCAAGTTTATATTACAGTTACAAGACCTCAAGTTTATATTACAGTTACATGACCTCAAGTTTATATTACAGTTAAATGACAGCAAGTTTATATTACAGTTAAATGACAGCAAGTTTATATTACAGTTACATGACCTCAAGTTTATATTACAGTTACATGACAGCAAGGTTAGATAATGTAGTGATTCTCTTAGCTCTCTTTACTGCAAGATTCGTAGGTACAGAGACAGTATAGATACTTCAGCATCTTGGGTAAACACACGCTGGAACACAGCTGATCCATACAGAAACGTTTTTTTTTCCTTCCAACACTTGTTTCACTGCCAGCGTACTTTCAAACACACGCTGGAACACAGCTGATCCATACAGTAACGTTTTTATTCCTTCCAACACTTGTTTCACTGCCAAAGTACTTTCAAACACACGCTGGAACACAGCTGATCCATACAGTAACGTTTTTATTACTTCCAACACTTGTTTCACTGCCAGCGTTCTTAAGGATACACGTCTAGATTTCTCACTGCAATCGAAAAGACAGAGAAAGACGAAAGGAAGCAGATGAAACAAACACTCCACAATATGCACATCGCTGAAATGCATCTGGAAGAAGACACAGTATACATCTCTGTAGCAAACATCACAGCTATACTGAAGATCTGTCCCGACACAGTATACATCTCTGTAGCAAACATCAGAACTATACTGAAGACCTGTCCCGACACAGTGTACATCCCTGTAGCCAACATCAGAACTATACTGAAGATCTGTCCCAACATAGTGTACATCCCTGTAGCAAACATCAGAACTATACTGAAGATCTGTCCGGACACAGTGTACATCCCTGTAGCAAACATCAGAACTATACTGAAGATCTGTCCCGACATAGTGTACATCCCTGTAGCAAACATCAGAACTGTACTGAAGATCTGTCCCGACATAGTGTACATCCCTGTAGCAAACATCAGAACTATACTGAAGATCTGTCCGGACACAGTGTACATCTCTGTAGCAAACATCATACTATACTGAAGATCTGCCCCGACACAGTGTACATCTCTCTAGCAAACATCCGAGCTTTACTGAAAACCTGTCCCGACACAGTGTACATCCCTGTAGCAAACATCAGAACTATACTGAAGATCTGTCCTGACACAGTGTACATTTTTGTAGCAAACATCAGAGCTTTAGTGAAGATCTGTCCCGACACAGTGTACATCCCTGTAGCAAACATTAGAGCTATATATACTGAAGATCTGTCCCGACACAGTGTACATCCCTGTAGCAAACATCAGAACTATACTGAAGATCTGTCCCGACACAGTGTACATCCCTGTAGCAAACATCAGAACTATACTGAAGATCTGCCCCGACACAGTGTACATCCCTGTAGCAAACATCAGAACTATACTGAAGACCTGTCCTGACACAGTGTACATTTTTGTAGCAAACATCAGAGCTATAGTGAAGATCTGTCCCGAGATAGTGTACATCTTTGTAGCAAACATCAGAGCTATACTGAAGATCTGTCCCGACAGTCCCAGGACCCGATGACGTCAGATACATTGACTTCACATGCCTCAAGGAAACAGGCACAACGCAACTATCCAGGGCATTTAACAAGAGCTGCATGGTCCCTGATGACTGGCTTCACTGCTACCTCAGACCCGTTCCCAGGTCTGGAAAAGATCACCAAATAGTAAAAATCATCACACTTCAGAACACTCATGGTAAAAATCTCCCGCCAGAAAGTTCACCAAAAAATTAGTCAAGTGGTCTTCTCGCACTTACCTAGGTGGGTACCGGCCGGACAGTAATATCTGTTGCAATGCGGCAGTGCTTGTTTACGGCACATATGAGGGCTTCCAGGCAGCAATGGAAACTGCCGCTGTCACCACTGACTTAGAAGACGTACACAACAGCGTTCCTTACAACATGCTCATCAGAATAATGATAGATGTGCTCACAGAGACCAGACGGGTCAAGTGGATCGCAGCGGTACACTTCGAAAGAACAGTGTCGATGAGATGCGGTACGTGGGCATCGAAACCTCAACGCGTCCTAACGGGCTTGTCCCAGGGATCACATTTGTCTCCCGTTTTCTTTAACGTGTACACATCGTTAGCCATCAGTGCACAAATAGGAGGTCTGGACAGAACAATGTCGTTCGCAGATATCCTACATGGAAACAACACTGATGAAATTACAACAACGCTACAGCATCAATTAGACCGACGAAGTCAATGGTGCCAGGAATCAAGCGGTAAACTCGGTAAACACTCCCTCAACATTGTTCACTCTAAGTGTCCACTTTGTCACGTGAGCATGTGCGGTAAAGACATCGATAGAACGAACACAATGAGATACTTTGGCCAACTTTCGACAGATGCTTTTCATACAAGAATCACGTAGACAATGTCATAGTTAGAGCCTGGAAATGTCTGACGGCGCTGAAGGCAGTTGCATACGCCGACATCGAACAGCGACTACCTTTCCTGCTCAGTCAGGGACTTGTTCCAAGTGTTACAGACTACGGTCTGGGCCTCCTTACTGTCAGCAGAACCTATCTAGAAAGACTGGATCGGGTACAAAATAAGGCCATGCGACTCATACTCGGCTGCACAAAAGACACCTTGTGGCACGCCATGAGGTATGTCCTGCGTTTACCAACGATGGCCACCAGACATGAAGTGGCACAAGTGAAAGCCTACATGATGATATCAGCAGGCATCAACCACCCACTGCATAGCACTTTCAGTGATACAAAAGGAATGTGTCTGAATAGAGGCTCCTTTTGGATGGCCGAAGCAGAACATCAAGCAAGCATATGACCTAGACGAGATCAGTTACGGAAAAGAATGGACGGATACACCAGTAGACATGCATGACTTGTATAAGGTTGTCATAACACTGGGCAGGAGTCAAATACCCACCGTAGACACCGAGATTAGGGTACTGATCGATCAGGATTTACACCCAGAAGACGTCGTCATTTACACAGATGAGTCCGTGAAGCGCGGATTAAGATCAGCATGAGCATACTCAGCACAAAGGATGGGGGAAACAGTAAAATAGGATAACGGTGCTTACCAGACAACTACGTTACACATGACCATGGAGATAACTGCTGCTTCTAGAGCACACACATGGGTAGCAGAACAAGAGACCACACATGCGGTAATCGTTTCAGACTTTATGAACATGCTTCAGAAAATCGATACAGGGAGTCTACGCTCCGAATGGGTAGAAAGCTTTCTAAAGTCGCAGTTAGCTTCTATCATCTGGATCTACACACCTGGCACACAGGAGTAAATGATAATGAAAGAGCTGACCAGCTGGCAAGTAATTCACCCATGCAAACGGGAAGAAGCATGGACAGAGCTGATATCATAAACGCTGTACAGACTAGGCTGGCGAATCTCTAACGCTAAGACGACTGTGTGACTGAAGAGTTAAGCTTGGTGAATCACGTCTTTGAGGTAAAGGTTATCTTGGAGTAAAGACAGGAGATACAATAACCAAATCCTCATGGAAACAGTCAGTAGAGGTACCTTGAAGTGGCTGCTGCATCGGAGAACTGAGCACGCATGGGAATGCCAAAAATGCAAAGACGTCGACTGTGATAACAAGGACAGATCAGGTTTTCATTCGATCACAGTTGCATCAAACATACGTCAGCCTTGACGTTGGTCGGACCGACTTGCCGGCCACTATTTCGTGCAACTTGCATTCAACTGTAGCACAGACACTTCCTCGCTGGACGATTCATTTACATTTGCTTGTCACCATCAAACCGCTGCTCCAACACCGAAAACAAGACTGATCATTCTCGATCATTCCATACTTAAATAATCGTTGTCTCCCTACTGTTCTCGAACATTCAACGCACGTAATGCGCATGCATTTAGCATGCTGATCGCCAGTTCGCCCGCTTGTCTCACATTCTTCTTAAATCACACTTCGTACTCGATTCTGTTGATCCAAGCTTAAGTACATAATTAATGTTTAGTATCTAACCTCATTACCAATGCAAACATTATTTTCAAGGAGAAAATGACTCCCTATAGGTAACATCATGGTTATATGACATCATGGTTACAGCACAGTTACATGATATCATGGTTACATCACAGTTAGGTGGCATCATGGTTACATCACAGATACATTACTTCAGGATTTTATCACAGTGACATGACATCACAGTTACATTTCACCACCATTGTATGCCATTGTGATAACATGGCATCTTGGTTGCATGACATCACAGATACATAACAGTTATATGTACGATTACATCATGGTTACATTACTTCATGGTTATGTAAAGGATGGTTACAGTACAGTTAATGACATCATGTTACCTGACACCATGGTGACATGACATGATGATTGCATCATGGTTACATAACATATGGCTAGAACACAGTTACATGACAGCAAGGTTACACAAAATCATGGTTACATCCATGATATCAAGGATACGTGACATCAGAGTTACATCATGGTTAGATGACATCATGGTTACATCTTGGTAACATGACATCAAGGTTACACCACAGTAACATTTTATCATCATTGCATGACATTGTGATTAGATCCCAAACGGGCTACATGACATCATGATTTTTAGATTTAAACATCTTTCCATATTAGTTTGGGATCTTCACTGGTGCTACAGAGTCTGTGCGCCACGCTGCAATTTTTCTGACGCAGGCTTGAGTTAGAAGTAGAACAGAGCACTTAAGGGTTATTACACTTGTGCCATTGTTCAAACCAATCAAACCATAGTTAACAGACATCAAGGTTACGTAACATCACATAAACATGACATTAAAGTTACATCCTGGTAACATGAGATATAGTTACATCCCAGTTACATGACATCATGGATACATGACATCATGGTTACATCACAGTAACAGGATATCATAGTTATACTTTTGTTATATGACATTAAGGTTACACCACAGACACATGCTATCCTAGTTAGATAACATCACCATTGCATGACACCCTGATTACATGTAATTACAGTTACATGACATTAGTTACATGACATCATTATTACATCATCGTTACATGACATCATGGTTACATAACTTAAGGTTACATCCAGCTATATGACATCAAGGTTATATTCCATCATGGTTACATCACAGTAACATGACATAATTTTACAACCTGTTTACATGACATAAAGGTTACACCATGGGTACACATGATCATGGTTACATTACGTAACCATGTCATGACATCATGATTACATGACATCATGGTTACATTACATTACATATGTTTACATCACAATTACATTACATCACAGCTACATCATGGTTGTATGATATCACAGTTACATAACATCAGTTACATGATATGATAGCAACATCATGGTTACATGACATGAGTTACATGACATAATGATTACATCATGGTTACATGCCATCATGGCTCCATGAAATATGGTTACACCACAGTTACATGACATCAAGGTCACATGATGTCATGGTTATGTCACCATTTATGACATTGTGGTTACATGACACATGGTTACATCACAGCTACATGACATTAAGGTTATATGCTGTCATGGTTATGTCACAGTTACATGACATATTGTTACATCATGGTTACATGATATCAAAGTTACCCCATAGGTACATGACATCATGGTTATATTACATAACCATTGCATGATATTGTGATTACCTGGGCAACACGGTTACATTACATCACAGTTAGATGGTATGAAGGTTACATAACATCATGGTTACATTACAGTAGATCCTGGTTACATCATAGTTACTTGACATCATAGCTACATAACATCATGGATACATTTACATTATTGTAACATTATATCAAGGTTACCTTATAGTTACATGACATGGTTACAATAGTTACATGACATCAAGGTTATATCACAGTTACAAGATATCATGGTTATATCACAGTTATATAACATCAAGGTTACACCACAGTTACATGACCTCATGGTTACATTTCATCAACACTGCACGCTGTAACAATTACATGACATCATGGTTTATTGATATCACAGTTACATTACAGATATCAATAGCGGATATGCAAACAGTGTGGACGTAAATACTGTGGACAGACTGTTGTGTGTGTGTGTGTGTGTGTGTGTGTGTGTGTCAGTTTAGCTGGCCTTCTTTCTGCGGCTCAGCTAATTCTCATTTAAATAACTGGTTGGTGACTTCATGACACACTATACCTTCCTCATAATACATGATGTCCTTCTTATAATGATACATGATGTCCTTCTCATAATGACACACGATGTCCTTCTCATAATGATACATGATGTCCTTCTCATAATGATACATGATGTCCTTCTCATAATGATACATGATGTCCTTCTCATAATGATACACAATGTCCTTCTCATAATGATACATGATGTCCTTCTCATAATGATACACGATGTCCTTCTCACAATGATACATGATGTCCTTCTCATAATGATACACGATGTCCTTCTCATAATGATACACGATGTCCTTCTCATAATGATACACGATGTCCTTCTCATAATGATACATGATGTCCTTCTCATAATGATACACGATGCCCTTCTCAAAATGATGCATGATGCCCTTCTCATAATGATACATGATGTTCTTCTCATAATGATACATGATGTCGTTCTCATACTGATACATGATGTCCTTCTCATAATTATACATGATGTCCTTCTTATAATGATACACGATGCCCTTCTCATAATGATACATAATGTCCTTCTCATAATGATACATGATACCCTTCTCATAATGATACATGATGTCCTTCTCATAATGATACATGATGTCCTTCTCATAATGATACATGATGTCCTTCTTATAATGATACATTATTTCCTTCTTATAATGATACATGATGTCCTTCTCATAATGATACATAATGTCTTTCTCATAATGATACATGATGTTCTTCTCATAAGGATACATGATGTCCTTCTCATAATGATACATGATGTCCTTCTCATAATGATACATAATGCCCTTCTCATAATGATACACAATACCCTTCTCATGATACATGGTGCCCTTCTCATGGTACATGGTGCCCTTCTCATGATACAATATGTCCTTCTCATGATACAATATGTCCTTCTCATAATTCTTGATGCCGTTCTCATAATACATGATGTCCTTCTCATAATACATTATGTCCTTCTCATAATACATAATGTCCTTCTCATTATACATGATTCCTTTCTCATAAAACATAATGCCCTCGTTATGACAAAGGTCAAACTGTTTAGCGTGTCGTTTTATACCCTAGGGTACCTCGACAATATGCCAGAGATTACAATGTGTCTTTGTTCTACCTATCTACCAGAGATTACAATATGCCTGTGTTCTACCTATCTACCAGAGATTACAATATGCCTGTGTTCTACCTATCTACCAGAGATTATACTATACATAATGACCATGTTAACTCACGGTAAAAGATGTACTCCGCGTTACTGGCAACGAGCCTGCCCGACACTAAATGCCACTTTGTTAGCGTCGGATGCTCCGTAAGTAGAGTCACCGAGGACACCAGTAATCCATTAACGCAATCCTCATTCCAGGAGCCCACCAGGTGGCAGCAGACCCCCACAGACCACCAGCGAGATGGCAAGAGAATGTTTCCACATTGCCAGGCCCCGGAATTCTGACGCAGCACCACTTTACAGCCCTGCACCGACAGCCTCCTACACAACCCTGGCGTCGTCGACAACTAGCTCGCATACCAGCGCTTGTACTCCCATACAAATTGCGAAAAGTTCTCAGGTGCCACATTCCCCCCCCCCCCCCCCCCCCAACCCCCTCATCTTCAGATATTATGGGAGCAGGAATTATGCTATAATGACTTTTGTTTAACCCATCGTGCCCTGCAGGCGGCTACTCAACACACAAGGTGCGTGCGCTCAGACACTGGCACTGCACGTGATTTACATGGTGCAATAACCTGGACAATGAAACACGGGCACTGCACGTGACAATCAAGAGCGGAGAGAGAAAACAAGGAGGAGAGATACAGCCAGGAGAAGAGATACAGACAGGAGAAGAGATACAGACAGGAGAAGAGATACAGACAGGAGAAGAGATACAGACAGGAGAAGAGATACAGCCAGGAGGGGAGATACAGACAGGAGAAGAGATACAGACAGGAGAATCACAGTTACATGATATCATAGTTGCATAACAGCTACAGAGATACAAATGAAAGAGCTGACAGGTTGGCTGGATCCGCTATCACTACCGACGGTTGGCCTATGGATCATGCTGATATTATCAATGCCCTCAGAGAAATGGGAAGGATAGAGGACTTTGGTGGCAGTGAATCCACATCACTCGCCAGAATGGCAGACTTGGGAATTAAGATCGGCACAGCAAAAAACCAGACGCACACCAGACACGTCAGAAGACTTGTTAATCAACATAGAACTGGTACTATTAGCCATCGGACGTTGGGGTTCATACTGAGGGGAGGATCTGAGCACCTATGTACATGTCCGGAGTGCAATGTTGATAACCTAACTAACTAATTAACTAACTAACTAACTACAGAGATACAGCCTATTAGCTGAGATCCACTGCAGACAAACTGTGTGCCTGACACATGAAGAGCGGATGAATGTAATAACGATGGAAACGTTCTAGTGACACGGTCGATTTTCATGCAGGTGATATCTAATGAGCTCTGGTCGACATTCTTGCAGGCAAGATCTAATGGGCTCTGGTCGACAGTCTTGCAGGTGATATCTAATGGGCTCTGGTCGACATTCTTGCAGGCAAGATCTAATGGGCTCTGGTCGACAGTCTTGCAGGCAAGATCTAGTGGGCTCTGGTCGACATTCTTGCAGGCAAGATCTAGTGGGCTCTGGTCGACAGTCTTGCAGGCAAGATCTAGTGGGCTCTGGTCGACATTCTTGCAGTCAAGATCTAATGGGCTCTGGTCGACAGTCTTGCAGGCAAGATCTAATGGGCTCTGGTCGACATTCTTGCAGGCAAGATCTAATGGGCTCTGGTCGACAGTCTTGCAGGCAAGATCTAATGGGCTCTGGTCGACATTCTTGCAGGCAAGATCTAATGGGCTCTGGTCGACATTCTTGCAGGCAAGATCTAATGGGCTCTGGTCGACAGTCTTGCAGGTAAAATCAAACTATGGCACTTGAGCTTCCCACTATCCTGTCTGTGAGCAAACCTGCAGCAGGCCGACCCGAGGCGTTGAGAGACTTACACGCGGGAGCAGGCAGTCGGCAACCACGACATCACACAGAGCGATAAACACCCAATGACACAATGTGCCACCATGCAGACGAGAATCACCCGTGGAGAGGTCCCGGAAACCGCGTTCAACTGTTAGGTTATACTGCGGCCCCTGGTGAAAACCAGGGTGGGTGGGGCTTCATGCTAGCCACAAGGGGAGCAGAATCTGTTGCTTCTCCTGGCCATTGGCTGAGGAACCGACATGAGTACAAGCTGTGTCCCTGGCGCTGATGATAAGTGGTTGTGTCGTTGGATTATAGCCAGGCTCTGACAGAAACACATACACACCATTTCTATGTTGTTGTTTTTTTCAACCGGTATGGAGAGTAGCTGTTTGTATAGACTTCTTCTCGAACAGCCTTTTCATGATAATTTCCCTTTTCGTGGTAATTTTACTTTTAGTGATAATTTCCCATTTTCGTTATCATATCCTTTTTCGTGATAAATTCCCTTTTGGTGATAATTTCCTGCTGACGGTGTTTCCTCTCAGACTTTGTTGCTTTCTCCCCATAACAGGTTCCTTCTGGGGTACCTCGTCGCCCTCTTGGCCTAGAATAATGACCGGTACTTAACTGTCAAGCAATTACTTGGACAAGTGTATAGACTGCGAGCTGGGTCACCAAGCAGACTGCGAGCTGGGTCACCAAGCAGACTGCGAGCTGGGTCACCAAGCAGACAGCTCCTTGGCCGTGAACTAACCCAGTGAAGGAGCCGAAGGGAGGCCGAATGGAGACAACCGTTTATTCTAATGGAAAAACCCAAGGGTGGTGTCGGCGCGTCATAGTGATGATGGATGATACCGCAGCCAGGGAAGCAGATGAAGCATGCTGTGACCCATACTGTCTCCTGGTGGCCCAGTACCGGGCTCAGTCTCTAATGCTGGTTTCCCCTGGCTCCCAACTGGGGCATTATTACAGACTAAGTTGTGCCCTCACTGACTTGTGGTGACGACCGATCGCAGCAAAGGAAGTGACAGGAACACAGGTGAAGAGATAATAACAGCAAATGAGACTGCTGGCCAATCAAATCACATGTCACACACACGGGCCATAAAACTCAGCACTGACGTTCTACAGGCAGCGGGTACTGGCTGTAGGGGGCAGCACCAAGCGGCACCGCATCGTCAGACCCGCCTGGCTGTAGGGGGTTGACGTTTACAGCCAGTAGCCAACATCTCCGGCAGTTAGCGCGGTTGACGGGAAGACACGATTAAACGCTTTATCCAGGTCCCTCGATTAGCGGTTTCCCTGTGTTGGATCTTGGGCTGTGGTTGGGTGGGGGTAAGGGACGCGCAGAAGAGAAAAGAAGCAGAAGACGAAGAAGATGAGACGAAAAAGGAAGAAGAAGAACGAAGAATAAAAGAAAGAAGAAGACAGAAAGAAGAAGAAGAAGAAGAAGAAGAAGAGATAAGAGGAAGATGAAGACGAGCATAAGAAGAAGAGGAAGAGAGAAGAAGAAGAAGAAGAAGAAGACGAAGAAGATGAAGACGAAGAAGAGAAGAGACGAAAGAATAAAAGAAGAAGCAGAAGAAGAAGAGAGATAGAAGAAGTAAGAAGGGAAGAAGAAGAAGAAGAAGAAAGAAGAAGAAGAAGAAGACGAAGAAAAGATGAAGAAAAGAAAGATAATAAAGAATAATAATAATAAAGAAGATAAATAGAAGACGAAGAAGTGAAGACGAAAAGAAGAAATAGACTGGCAAAGAATAAAAAGAAGCAGAAGAGAAGAAGAAGAAGAAGAAGAAGAAAAGAAGAAAAGAAGGAGAAGAAGAAGAAGTAGAAGAAGAAAGAAAGAAGAAGAGAAGAAGAAGAAGACGAAAAGAAGAAGTAATCAGCAGCAGCAGCAGCACAGCAGCGCAGCAGCAGCAGCAGCACAGCAAAGAAGAAAAAGAAGAAAAAAAGAAGAAAAAAAGAAACAAAAAGAAAAAAAAAGAAAAGAAAAAGAAGAAGAAGAAGAAGAAGAAGAAAAACACGAAAAAGGAAAAGACAAAAATAAAAAAAAAGAAAAAAGAAAGAAGAAGAAAAAGGAAGAGAACAGCAAGCAAGAAGAAGAAGAAGAAGAAAAGAAGAAAAGAAGAAGAAGAAAAAGAAGAAGAAAAAGAAGAAAAAGAAAAAAAGAAGAAAAAAAAAGAAGAAGAAGAGAAGAAGAAAAAATAAAAGAAGAAGAAGGGAAGAAAACAAAGCACGCAAGAAAAAGAGAAGGAAAAAGAAGAAAAAGGAAGAAAAAGAAGAAGAAGAAAAGAAGAAAAGAAAAGAAAAAAGAAGAAGAAGAAGAAGAAAAAAGAAGAAGAAGAAAAAAGAAGAAAAGAAAAAAGAAGAAAAAGAAGAAAAAGACGAAAATCGAGCCAAGAATAAAAAATGACCCAAACAAAGTGGAGCCAAACCAATGGAGCTAGACAAAAAGACTGAGCTAAGACACAAGACTGGCCCAAAATACAAGGTGACCCAAAAACAAGACTGAGCCAGACACAAAATGGACCAAGACAAAGACTGGCCAAGCACAAATGGACACTTCATCGATCACCAATAACTACCCCTGATATGC
>CAJHNH020002746.1:587637-804507 GCA_905116865.2 Candidula unifasciata
TAAAGTGTATTGATCGGCACTCATAGAAAGAAGTAGAAAAGTAGAAAGATAGAAGAACGCAATAGACAACATAAAAATCAAAAGCTATAGTTATCGTGCCGGGAATTGAACCTATCACCTCCAAATGGCGTCTGCGCCTCTCCATGGATACAGGTGCACCAAGAACATGGTCAACTAGGCACCCCCAAAAAATGGTGTCTTATTGGCCATGTCTATTGTACAGCTTGAAATCCACTTGGCATGCATGTATATATGTATGTATGTATGTATGTATGTATGTATGTATGTATGTATGTATGTATGTATGTATGTATGTATGTATGTATGTATGTATGTATGTATGTATGTATGTATGTACATACGTATGTATGTACGCATGTAAGCATGCATGTATGTATGTATGTATGTATGTATGTATGTATGCATGCATGCATGCATGCATGCATGCATGCGTGCGTGCGTGCGTGCGTGCGTGCGTGCGTGCGTGCGTGCGTGCGTGCGTGCGTGCGTGCGTGCGTGCGTGCGTGCGTGCGTGCGTGCGTGCGTGCGTGCGTGCGTGCGTGCGTGCGTGCGTGCGTGCGTGCGTGCGTGCGTGCGTGCGTGCGTGCGTGCGTGCGTGCGTGCGTGCGTGCGTGCGTGCGTGCGTGCGTGCGTGCGTGCGTGCGTGCGTGCGTGCGTGCGTGCGTGCGTGCGTGCGTGCGTGCGTGCGTGCGTGCGTGCGTGCGTGCGTGCGTGCGTGCGTGCGTGCGTGCGTGCGTGCGTGCGTGCGTGCGTGCGTGCGTGCGTGCGTGCGTGCGTGCGTGCGTGCGTGCGTGCGTGCGTGCGTGCATGCATGCATGCATGCATGCATGCATGCATGCATGTATGTATGTATGTATGTATGTATGTATGTATGTATGTATGTATGTATGTATGTATGTATGTATGTATGTATGTATGTATGTATGTATGTATGTATGTATGTATGTATGTATGTATGTATGTATGTACGTACGTACGTACGTATGTATGTATGTATGTATGTATGTATGTATGTATGTATGTATGTATGTATGTATGTATGTATGTGTGTGTGCATGTTCGTATGTATGTTAATGTATGTGTGCATGTTCGTATGTATGTGAATGTATGTGTGTATTAGGTGCCTATGTGTGTGTGTATAAGTGAGCGAATTGGTTTGCGTGTGTATGTGGGTGTGTGTGTTCGCACGTGAGCGAGGGGATGTCACTCTATATTTGTGGGGTATCAACTTTCTGTCAGTGGGGATGTCACTCTATATTTGCGGGTATCATCTTTTTTTCTGTGGGAATGTCACTCTATATTTGTTGGTATCATCTTTCTGTCTGTGGGGATGTCACTCTATATCTGTGGGTATCATCTTTCTGTCTGTGGGGATGTCACTCTCTGTCTGTGGGGATACCACACTCTCTGTCTGTGGGGTATCAACTTTCTATCTGTAGGGATGTCACTTTCTGTCAGTGACTGATGACACAGCCATAAAAATCACACAGTAACTGATGACACAGTCATACAAATCACACAGTAACTGATGACACAGTCATACAAATCACACAATAATTGATGACACAGTCATACAAATCACACAATAATTGATGACACAGTCATACAAATCACACAGTAACTGATGACACAGTCATACAAATCACACAGTAACTGATGACACAGTCATACAGATCACACAATAATTGATGACACAGTCATACAAATCACACAATAATTGATGACACAGTCATACAAATCACACAATAATTGATGACACAGTCATACAAATCACACAATAATTGATGACACAGTCATACAAATCACACAGTAACAGATGACACAGTCATACAAATCACACAATAATTGATGACACAGTCATACAAATCACACAGTAACTGATGAAACAAGAACAAATCACACAGTAACTGCTAACACAAGAACAAATAGCACAGTAAGATGACACAAGCATACAAATCAGACAGTAAGATGCCACAAGCATACAAATCACTCAGTAACTGATGACACAAGCATACAAATCACACAGTAACTGATGACACAAGCATACAAATCACACAGTAACTGATGACACAAGCATACAAATCACTCAGTAACAGATGACACAAGCATACAAATCACTCAGTAACAGCTGACACAAGCATACAAATCACTCAGTTACAGATGACACAAGCATACAAATCACACAGTAAGATGCCACAAGCATACAAATCACTCAGTAACTGATGACACAAGCATACAAATCACTCAGTAACTGATGACACAAGCATACAAATCACACAAGAACAAATGACACAAGCATACAAATCACACAGTAACAGCTGACACAAGCATACAAATCACACAGTAACAGATGACACAAGCATACAAGTCACACAAGAACAAATGACACAAGCATACAAATCACACAGTAACAGCTGACACAAGCATACAAATCACACAGTAACAGATGACACAAGCATACAAATCACACAGTAACAGATGACACAAGCATACAAATCACACAGTAACAGCTGACACAAGCATACAAATCACACAGTAACAGATGACACAAGCATACAAATCACACAGTAACAGATGACACAAGCATACAAATCACACAGTAACAGATGACACAAGCATACAAATCACACAGTAACAGATGACACATGCATACAAGTCACACAGTAACAGATGACACAAGCATACACATCACACAGTAACAGATGACACAAGCATACAAATCACACAGTAACAGATGACACAAGCATACAAATCACACAGTAACAGCTGACACAAGCATACAAATCACACAGTAACAGATGACACAAGCATACAAATCACACAGTAACAGATGACACAAGCATACAAATCACACAGTAACAGATGACACAAGCATACAAATCACACAGTAACAGATGACACAAGCATACAAATCACACAGTAACAGATGACACAAGCATACAAATCACACAGTAACAGATGACACAAGCATACAAATCACTCAGTAACAGATGACACAAGCATACAAGTCACACAGTAACAGATGACACAAGCATAAAAATAACACAGTAACAGATGACACAATCACTCACTTCTCTAGAAACGACATGACAATGGGAGGAATGAGCAATATTGGAGCTGGCAGAAACATCCGGGTCAAGGCCGTCTCTGCTAGAGCCTGTGGAAAAATAAGACAGCTCATCATGGATAGAGCTGTGGTCATGTATAGAGCTGTTGTCATGAATAGAGCTGTGGTCATTATAGAGCTGTGGTCATGTATAGAGCTGTTGTCATGTATAGAGCTGTTGTCATGGATAGAGCTGTTGTCATGGATAGAGCTGTGGTCATGTTTAGAGCTGTTGTCATGTATAGAGCTTTTGTCATGTATAAAGCTGTTGTCATGTATAGAGCTGTTGTCATGTATAGAGCTGTTGTTATGTATAGAGCTGTTGTCATGAATAAAGCTGTTGTCATGTATAGTGCTGTTGTCATGTATAGAGCTGTTGTAGTGTATAGAGTTGTTGTCACATACAGAACTGTGGTCATGAATAGAGCTGTGGTCATTATAGAGCTGTTGTCATGTATAGAGCTGTTGTCATGTATAGAGCTGTTGTCATGTATAGAGCTTTTGTCATGTATAGAGCTGTTGTCTTGTACAGAACTGTGGTCATGTATAGAGCTGTTGTCATGTATAGAGCTGTTGTCATGTATAGAGCTGCTGTCATGTATAGAGCTGTTGTCCTGTATAGAGCTGTTGTCATGGATAGAGCTGTTGTCATGTATAGAACTGTGCTCATGGATAGAGCTGTTGTCATGTATAGAGATGTGCTCATGGATAGAGCTGTTGTCATGTATAGAGATGTGCTCATGGATAGAGCTGTTGTCATGTATAGAGATGTGCTCATGGATAGAGCTGTTGTCATGTATAGAGATGTGTTCATGGATAGAGCTGTTGTCATGTATAGAGATGTGCTCATGGATAGAGCTGTTGTCATGTATAGAGATGTGCTCATGGATAGAGCTGTTGTCATGTATAGAGATGTGCTCATGGATAGCGCTGTGCTCATGGATAGAGCTGTTGTCATGTATAGAGCTGTGCTCATGGATAGAGCTGTTGTCATGGATGGAGCTGTTGTCATGGATAGAGCTGTTGTTATGGATAAAGCTGTTGTCATTTATAGAGCAGTTGTCATGGATAGAGATGTTGTCATGGATAGTGTGGTTGTCTTGGATAGAGCTGTTGTCATGGATACAGCTGTTGTCATGGATAGAGTGGTTGTCATGGATAGAAGTGTGGATAGTGTGAAACCTGTAATTATGGTCAGAGATGTGGATATGTGAACACACAAGATGCCTCTAGGACACGAACAAATCTCATTTTAACCTTTTTGCTACCAACGTTACCACTATGCACTTCACAGCCAACGTTACCACTATGCACTTCGCAGCCAACGTTACCACTATGCTAAGCAAGTTTCCTTGCTGAACCGTTCCCCTGTGTTGAATACTTTTCTATCCTCCAAACACAAAAGATGTGTCCGCGGTATGGGCTCTATTTTGTACACCTAAACATCTTCACCCTAGGGAAGCTGGTGGTGGCTACAGTGCTGATAAATCAGATGCACTTTGGCGTTGCCATGAGATGCCTTTACAAAAAGAAGCACTAGAAACTAGACAGTTAATTGCCCAACTTCACTAGGGGTAGTGAAACAAAGTGTATCCTCTGCTAAGTCTACTTGATCGTTGTCTCCACAGCTGCCGTATATGTAGTAGAAACTCCACAGTGGAGGGA
This sequence comes from Candidula unifasciata, assembly GCA_905116865.2. NCBI lineage: Eukaryota > Metazoa > Mollusca > Gastropoda > Stylommatophora > Geomitridae > Candidula > Candidula unifasciata. The sequence continues at coordinate 592,430 of CAJHNH020002746.1, forward strand.
ACATAACAGTAGCCTTTCGATCGTAAGCAGGAAAATTCTTTGAACATCTTGATTGCTTTATATTTCCTGCAGGTGGATATTTGCAAGACAATTTAATTCTTCCATTTTCTACTTCATCATAGTCTTCACGGTTGCCACATGTTTAGTCAGTGCCTTGAGTGTATCTGAGGCTATTACCTGCCCATTCCATGGCCCCGCAAATTTGGCTGACAAAACTGCTGCCCTTTCACCCACAAAACTCCCAGGTACAAGGGAAGAATGAATAGAAGAATCTGTTTGCCCCCCCCCCCCCCCCCTTTCCCCACTCAATTTGATTGATAAATTTTCTGGGCTCCCACTTTAATCATAATTAATTGTAGTGCCTGTTATTATGTTTTCTTTCCAACTCTTTGCGTCCCAGAGGGTTTAGCTCACAGGCCCAAGGGGTGGCAAAGAGATACATAAAATCGGCACATCATGCATTCACTGGGCTTCTAGGCAGGATCCAATGCACATATGATGTGTTCCTTGGGACTCAAAGAGTTAAACAGTTACTTGGCAGATCAGTTGTTGAAAGTGCTAACAACTGACATTTAAAATATACACTTAAAAAACTTGACAAAAAGTCATGAAAGGGTTGAAAAAGGATTGTAAGGCAGATGTGATACCAACTACACTAGAATGTCACACTAAATTTAGATCTGGAAAAAAGAACAAAATTGTACAATGTGACAGACAGACAAATTCATTGTCTGATGCAGAAATACATCCTTAGCAGCCTCTAGGGCAAACATATCCTAACGTCCACAGCAGCGAAATGGTTAAACAGTCACGTTCTCTTCAATACTAGGCATTACACCTAATTTCCTGTAGAATACAGAAACACAAAATTCATGAACATGGCCATCTGAAGCTTCTTTCATTGAGCTTTTGCAGAGCCAAATTTGTGAAACACAATACTGTCTCAACATGCTCCACACAACCTCCAGTTGATTCAATCCAACGCTACAAACAACAAGTGACATCTACTTTAGGATCAAGTAGACATGGTGAAGACTTGCTGGGATCAAGTAGACATGGTGAAGACTTGCTGAGATCAAGTAGACATGTTAAAGGCCACAGGCATCAAGTAGACATGGTGAAGGCCACTAGGATCAAGTAGACATAGTGAAGGCTTCCTGGGATCAAGTAGACATAGTGAAGGCCACTAGGATCAAGTAAACATAGTGAAGGCCACTAGGATCAAGTAGACATGGTGAAGGCCACTAGGATCAAGTAGACATAGTGAAGGCCACAGGGATCAAGTAGACATGGTGAAGGCCACTAGGATCAAGTAGACATAGTGAAGGCCACAGGGATCAAGTAGACATAGTGAAGGCCACTAGGATCAAGTAGACATGGTGAAGGCCACAGGGATCAAGTAGACATGGTGAAGGCCACAGGGATCAAGTAGACATGGTGAAGACTTGCTGGGATCAACTAGACATGGTGAAGGCTTGATGGGATCAAGTAGACATGGTAAAGGCCACAGGCATCAAGTAGACATAGTGAAGGCCACTAGGATCAAGTAGACATTGTGAAGGCACTAGGGTCAAGTAGACATGGTGAAGGCTTGCTGGGATCAACTAGACATGGTGAAGGCTTGATGGGATCAAGTAGACATGGTAAAGGCCACAGGCATCAAGCAGACATGGTGAAGGCCACTAGGATCAAGTAGACATAGTGAAGGCTTGCTGGGATCAAGTAGACATAGTGAAGGCCACTAGGATCAAGTAGACATGGTAAAGGCCACAGGCATCAAGCAGACATAGTGAAGGCCACTGGGATCAAGTAGACATGGTGAGAGCTTGCTGGGATCAAGTAGACATAGTGAAGGCCACTAGGATCAAGTAGACATAGTGAAGGCCACTAGGATCAAGTAGACATGGTAAAGGCTTGCTGAGATCAAGTAGACATGGTGAAGGCTTGCTGGGATCAAGTAGACATAGTAAAGGCCACTAGGATCAAGTAGACATGGTGAAGGCTTGCTGTGATCAAGTAGACATAGTAAAGGCCACTAGGATCAAGTAGACATAGTGAAGGCCACTAGGATCAAGTAGACATGGTGAAGGCTTGCTGGGATCAAGTAGACATGGTGAAGGCTTGCTAGGATCAAGTAGACACAGTAAAGGCCACTAGGATCAAGTAGACATAGTGAAGGTCACCACTAGGATCAAGTAGACATGGTGAAGGCCACTGGGATCAAGTAGACATAGTGAAGGCCACTAGGATCAAGCAGACATAGTCAAGGCCACTAGGATCAAGTAGACATGGTGAAGGCTTGCTGGGATCAAGTAGACATGGTGAAGGCACTAGGGTCAAGTAGACATGGTGAAGGCACTAGGGTCAATTAGACATGGTGAAGGCTTGCTGGGATCAAGTAGACATGGTAAAGGCTTGCTGGGATCAAGTAGACATGGTGAAGACTTGTTGGGATCAGGTAGAAATGGTGAAGGCCACTAGGGTCAAGTAGACATGGTGAAGGCCACTAGGGTCAAGTAGACATGGTGAAGGCTTGCTGGGATCAAGTAGACATGGTAAAGGCTTGCTGGGATCAAGTAGACATGGTGAAGGCTTGCTGGGATCAAGTAGACATGGTGAAGGCCACTAGGATCAAGTAGACATGGTGAAGGCTTGCTGGGATCAAGTAGACATGGTGAAAACCACTGGGATCAAGTAGACATGGTGAAGACCACTGGGATCAAGTAGACATGGTGAACGCCACTATGATCAAGTAGACATGGTAAAGGCCACTAGGATCAAGTAGACATGGTGAAGGCCACTAGAATCAAGTAGACATGGTGAAGGCCACTAGGATCAAGTAGACATGGTGAAGGCCCTAGGACATGGTGAAGGCCACTAGGATGACATAGTGAAGGCCACTAGGATCACTGGTGAAGGCCACTAGGATAGAGACATGGTGAAGGCCACTAGGGAAGGCTTGCTGGGATCAAGTAGACATGGTGAAGGCCACTAGAATCAAGTAGACATGGTGAAGGCCACTAGGATCAAGTAGACATGGTGAAGGCTTGATGGGATCAAGTAGACATGGTGAAGGCCACTAGGATCAAGTAGACATGGTGAAGGCCACTAGAATCAAGTAGACATGGTGAAGGCCACTAGGATCAAGTAGACATGGTGAAGGCTTGCTGGGATCAAGTAGACATGGTGAAGGCTTGCTGGGATCAAGTAGACATGGTGAAAACCACTGGGATCAAGTAGACATGGTGAAGACCACTGGGATCAAGTAGACATGGTGAAGGCTTGCTGGGATCAGTAGACATGGTGAAGGCCACTAGGATAGACATGGTGACTAGGATCAAGTAGACTATGGTAGAATGGTGAAGGCTTGCTGGGATCAAGTAGACATGGTGAAGGCATAGGATCAAGTAGACATGGTGAAGGCCACTGGGATAGTAGATCAAGTAGACATGGTGAAGGCCACTAGGGATCAAGTAGACATGGTGAAGGCTTGCTGGGATCAAGTAGACATGGTGAAGGCCACTAGGATCAAGTAGACATAGTGAAGGCCACTAGGATAGTGTAGACATGGTGAAGGCCACTAGGATCAAGTAGACATGGTGAAGGCTTGCTGGGATCAAGTAGACATGGTGAAGGCCACTAGGATCAAGTAGACATGTGAAGGCCACTGGGATCAAGTAGACATGGTGAAGGCCACTGGGATCAAGTAGACATGGTGAAGGCACTCAAGTAGGTGGTGAAGTAGCACACTAGGGTCAAGTAGACATGGTGAAGGCTTGCTGGGATCAAGTAGGGTAAAGGCTTGCTGGGATCAAGTAGACATGGTGAAGACTTGTTGGGATCAGGTAGAAATGGTGAAGGCCACTAGGGTCAAGTAGACATGGTGAAGGCCACTAGGGTCAAGTAGACATGGTGAAGGCTTGCTGGGATCAACATGTAGACTGGGATCAAGTAGAATGGTGAAGGCTTGCTGGGATCAAGTAGACATGGTGAAGGCCACTAGGATCAAGTAGACATGGTGAAGGCTTGCTGGGATCAAGTATACATGGTGAAGGCTTGCTGGGATCAAGTAGACATGGTGAAAACCACTGGGATCAAGTAGACATGGTGAAGGCGCTGGGATCACTATGATCAAGTAGACATGGTGAAGGCCACTAGATCAAGTAGACATGGTGAGGCAAGTAGTAGAAATGGTGATCAAGTAGACATGGTGAAGGCCACTAGGATCAAGTAGACATGGTGAAGGCTTGCTGGGATCAAGTAGACATGGTGAAGGCCACTAGGGTCAAGTAGACATGGTGAAGGCCACTAGGATAAAGTAGACATAGTGAAGGCCACTAGGATCAAGTAGACATAGTGAAGGATACTAGGATCAAGTAGACATGGTGAAGGCTTGCTGGGATCAAGTAGACATAGTGAAGGCCACTAGGATCAAGTAGACATGGTGAAAGCCACTAGGATCAAGTAGACATGGTGAAGGCTTGCTGGGATCAAGTAGACATGGTGAAGGCTTGCTGGGATCAAGTAGACATGGTGAAGGCCACTAGGATCAAGTAGACATAGTGAAGGCCACTAGGATCAAGTAGACATGGTGAAGGCTTGCTGGGATCAAGTAGACATGGTGAAGGCTTGCTGTGATCAAGTAGACATAGTAAAGGCCACTAGGATCAAGTAGACATAGTGAAGGCCACTAGGATCAAGTAGACATAGTCAAGGCCACTAGGATCAAGTAGACATGGTGAAGGCTTGCTGGGATCAAGCAGACATGGTGAAGGCCATTAGGATCAAGTAGACATGGTGAAGGCCACTGGGATCAAGTAGACATGGTGAAGGCTTGCTGGGATCAAGTAGACATGGTGAAGGCACTAGGGTCAATTAGACATGGTGAAGGCTTGCTGGGATCAAGTAGACATGGTGAAGGCTTGCTGGGATCAAGTAGACATGGTGAAGGCTTGCTGGGATCAAGTAGACATGGTGAAGACTTGCTGGGATCAAGCAGTAGACATGGTGAAGGCCATTAGGGTCAAGTAGACATGGTGAAGGCCACTAGGGTCAAGTAGACATGGTGAAGGCTTGCTGGGATCGAGTAGACATGGTGAAGGCTTGCTGGGATCAAGTAGACATGGTGAAGGCTTGCTGGGATCAAGTAGACATGGTGAAGGCCACTAGGGTCAAGTAGACATGGTGAAGGCTTGCTGGGATCAAGTAGACATGGTGAAGGCCACCAGGATCAAGTAGAAATAGTGAAGGCTTGCTGGGATCAAGTAGACATGGTGAAGGCTTGCTGGGATCAAGTAGACATGGTGAAGGCTTGCTGGGATCAAGTAGACATGGTGAAGGCCACTGGGATCAAGTAGACATGGTGAGGGCTTGCTGGGATCAAGTAGACATGGTGAAGGCCACTAGGATCAAGTAGACATGGTGAAGGCTTGCTGGGATCAAGTAGACATGGTGAAGGCCACTAGGATCAAGTAGACATGGTGAAGGCCACTAGGGTCAAGTAGACATGGTGAAGGCCACTAGGATCAAGTAGACATGGTGAAGGCCACTAGGATCAAGTAGACATGGTGAAGGCCACTAGGATCAAGTAGACATGGTGAAGGCCACTAGGGTCAAGTAGACATGGTGAAGGCCACTAGGGTCAAGTAGACATGGTGAAGGCCACTAGGGTCAAGTAGACATGGTGAAGGCCACTAGGATCAAGTAGACATGGTGAAGGCCACTAGGGTCAAGTAGACATGGTGAAGGCTTGCTGGGATCAAGTAGACATGGTGAAGGCCACTGGCATCAAGTAGACATGGTGAAGGCTTGCTGGGATCAAGGAAACATAGTGAAGGCCACAGGGATAAAGTAGACATGGTGAAGGCTTGCTGGGATCAAGTAGACATGGTGAAGGCCGCTAGGGTCAAGTAGACATGGTGAAGGCCATAAGGGTCAAGTAGACATGGTGAAGGCCACTAGGATCAAGAAGACATGGTGAAGGCTTGCTGGGATCAAGTAGACATGGTGAAGGCTTGCTGGGATCAAGTAGACATGGTGAAGGCTTGCTGGGATCAAGTAGACATGGTGAAGGCCACTAGGGTCAAGTAGACATGGTGAAGGCTTGCTGGGATCAAGTAGACATGGTGAAGGCCACTAGGATCAAGTAGACATAGTGAAGGCCACTAGGATAGTGTAGACATGGTGAAGGCCACTAGGATCAAGTAGACATGGTGAAGGCTTGCTGGGATCAAGTAGACATGGTGAAGGCCACTAGGATCAAGTAGACATGGTGAAGGCCACTGGGATCAAGTAGACATGGTGAAGGCTTGCTGGGATCAAGTAGACATGGTGAAGGCCACTGGGATCAAGTAGACATGGTGAAGGCCACTGGGATCAAGTAGACATGTGAAGGCCACTGGGATCAAGTAGACATGTGAAGGCTTGCTGGGATCAAGTAGACATGGTGAAGGCCACTAGGGTCAAGTAGACATGGTGAAGGCCACTAGGATCAAGTAGACATGGTGAAGGCCACTAGGATCAAGTAGACATGGTGAAGGCCACTAGGGTCAAGTAGACATAGTGAAGGCCACTAGGATCAAGTAGACATGGTGAAGGCTTGCTGGGATCAAGTAGACATGGTGAAGGCTTGCTGGGATCAAGTAGACATGGTGAAGGCTTGCTGGGATCAAGTAGACATGGTGAAGGCTTGCTGGGATCAAGTAGACATGGTGAAGGCTTGCTGGGATCAAGTAGACATGGTGAAGGCTTGCTGGGATCAAGTAAACATGGTGAAGGCTTGCTGGGATCAAGTAGACATGGTGAAGGCTTGCTGGGATCAAGTAGACATGGTGAAGGCTTGCTGGGATCAAGTAGACATGGTGAAGGCTTGCTGGGATCAAGTAGACATGGTGAAGGCTTGCTGGGATCAAGGAAACATAGTGAAGGCCACTAGGGTCAAGTAGACATGGTGAAGGCTTGCTGGGATCAATTAGACATGGTGAAGGCTTGCTGGGATCAAGTAGACATGGTGAAGGCTTGCTGGGATCAAGGAAACATAGTGAAGGCCACTAGGGTCAAGTAGACATGGTGAAGGCCACTAAGGTCAAGTAGACATGGTGAAGGCTTGCTGGGATCAAGTAGACATAGTGAAGGCCACTGGGATCAAGTAGACATAGTGAAGGCCACTGGGATCAAGTAGACATGGTGAAGACTTGCTGGGATCAAGTAGACATGGTGAAGGCTTGCTGGGATCAAGTAGACATGGTGAAGGCCACTAGGATCAAGTAGACATGGTGAAGGCCACTAGGATCAAGTAGACATGGTGAAGGCTTGCTGGGATCAAGTAGACATGGTGAAGACTTGCTGGGATCAAGTAGACATGGTGAAGGCCACTGGGATCAAGTAGACATGGTGAAGGCTTGATGGGATCAAGTAGACATGGTGAAGGCTTGCTGGGATCAAGTAGACATAGTGAAGGCCACTAGGATCAAGTAGACATGGTAAAGGTCAATGGGATCAAGTAGACATGGTGAAGGCTTGCTGGGATCAAGTAGACATGGTGAAGGCTTGCTGGGATCAAGTAGACATGGTGAAGGCTTGCTGGGATCAAGTAGACATAGTGAAGGCCACTGGGATCAAGAAGACATGGTGAAGGCCACTGGGATCAAGTAGACATAGTGAAGACGATGGGATCAAGTAGACATGGTGAAGATCACTGGAAACAACTAGTCATGGTGAAGGCTTGCTGGGATCACATGGACAGTGCAAAAGAATAGACAGAGAATCTAAACACAAGCGTCTACTATATGTGAACACATATGGTCAATTGATTTGAAGACATAGCTCACCTTCTTAGCTGCCACTCTGGATGTGCCCACAACCTTGTTGTTCTTGTCGACAACCTCAATGCCCTCGTACAGCTCACTGTTCCTCATCAACAGAACGTTACAGGTACTGGCAGTTGCTGTTGACATACAGAGCAATACAGCAGTCACACAACAGGATGTTACAGGCAGCCATGAATTTGTCAGGATAGTCACACAATAGGATGTTACAGGCAGCCAGAGATATGTCACTGTAATACAGCAGTCACACAACAGGATGTTACAGACAGCCACAGAAATGTCAGGGAAGTCACACAACAGGATGTTACAGTCAACCACAGATATGTCGGGGTAATACAGCAGTGACACAACAGAATGTTACAGCCACCCACAGATGTGTTGGGGTAATACATCAGTGACACAAGAGAATGTTACAACCAACCACAGATATGTCAATGTAATACAGCATTCACACAACAGAATGTTACAACCACCCACAGATATGTCAGTGTAATATAGCAGTCACACAACTGAATGTTACAGCCAACCACAGATATGTCAGGGCAGTCACACAACAGGATGTTACAGTCAACCACAGATATGTCAGGACAGTCACACAACAGGGTGTTACAGTCAACCACAGATATGTCAGGGCAGTCACACAACAGGATGTTACAGACAGCCACAGATATGTCAGGGCAGTCACACAACAGAATGTTACAGACAACCACAGATATTTCGGGGTAATACAGCAGTCACATGACAGGATGTTACAGACACCCACAGATATGTCAGTGTAATATAGCAGTCACACAACAGAATGTTACAGTCAACCACAGATATGTCAGGGCAGTCACACAACAGGATGTTACAGTCAACCACAGATATGTCAGGGCAGTCACACAACAGAATGTTACAGACAGCCACAGATATGTCAGGGCAGTCACACAACAGGATGTTACAGACAACCACAGATATTTCGGGGTAATACAGCAGTCACATGACAGGATGTTACAGACAGCCACAGATATGTCAGGGCAGTCACACAACAGGATGTTACAGACAGCCACAGATATGTCGGGGTAATACAGCAGTCACACAACAGGATGTTACAGACAGCCACAGATATGTCAGGGCAGTCACACAACAGGATGTTACAGACAGCCACAGATATGTCGGGGTAATACAGCAGTCACATGACAGGATGTTACAGACAGCCACAGATATATCAGGGCAGTCACACAACAGGATGTTACAGACAGCCACAGAAATGTCAGGGAAGTCACACAACAGGATGTTACAGACAGCCACAGATATGTCAGGGCAGTCACACAGCAAGATGTTACAGACAGCCACAGATTTGCCAGTGTAATATGGCAGTCACACAACAGGATGTTACAGACAGCCATAGATATGTCAGGACAGTCACTCAACATGATGTTACAGACAGCCACAGATATGTCAGGGTAATACAGCAGTCACACGACAGGATGTTACAGGCAGCCACAGATAGGTCAAGGCAGTCACAAAACAGGACGTTACAGCCAGCCAGAAATATGTCTGGGTAATACAGCAGTCACACAATAGGATGTTACAGACAGACACAGATATGTCGGGGTAATACGACAGTCACACAACAGGATGTTACAGACAGACACAGATATGTTGGGGTAATACAGGAGTCACACAACAGGATGTTACAGACAGCCACAGATATGTTGGGGTAATACAGCAGTCACACAACAGGATGTTACAGACAGACACAGATATGTCGGGGTAATACGAAAGTCACACAACAGGATGTTACAGACAGCCACAGATATGTTGGGGTGAGACAGCAGTCACACAACAGGATGTTACAGACAGACACAGATATGTCGGGGTAATACGACAGTCACACAACAGGATGTTACAGACAGCCACAGATATGTTGGGGTAATTCAGGAGTCACACAACAGGATGTTACAGACAGCCACAAATGTGTCTGGGTAATACAGTAGTCACACAACAGGATGTTACAGACAGCCACAGATGTGTCTAGGTAATACAGCAGTCACACAACAGGATGATACAGACAGCCACAGATGTGTTGGGGTAATACAGCAGTCTCACAGTGTGGTGCCCAGTATCATCAAGAATAGGACCCTGCATCCTCTCAGCAAGTCCTAAAAAGTGACTAAGAGAGTTTGGACCTGGGACCAGCAACCCCATACTGTATACAATGACCATAACTGCTGCAGATACAGAGAACTGCAGGCTTAGAGTCCAGAAACAGAGAACTGCAGGCTTAGAGTCCAGGAACAGAGAACTGCATGCTTAGAGTCCAGGAACAGAGAACTGCAGGCTTAGAGTCCAGAAACAGAGAACTGCAGGCTTAGAGTCCAGGAACAGAGAACTGCAGGCTTAGAGTCCAGAAACAGAGAACTGCAGGCTTAGAGTCCAGAAACAGAGAACTGCAGGCTTAGAGTCCAGAAACAGAGAACTGCAGGCTTAGAGTCCAGAAACAGAGAACTGCATGCTTAGAGTCCAGAAACAGAGAACTGCATGCTTAGAGTCCAGAAACAGAAAACTGCAGGCTTTGAGTCCAGAAACTGAGAACTGCAGGCTTTGAGTCCAGAAACAGAGAACTGCATGCTTAGAGTCCAGAAACAGAGAACTGCATGCTTAGAGTCCAGAAACAGAGAACTGCATGCTTAGAGTCCAGAAACAGAGAACTGCAGGCTTAGAGTCCAGAAACAGAGAACTGCATGCTTAGAGTCCAGAAACAGAGAACTGCATGCTTAGAGTCCAGAAACAGAGAACTGCATGCTTAGAGTCCAGAAACAGAGAACTGCATGCTTAGAGTCCAGAAACAGACAACTGCAGGCTTAGAGTCCAGAAACAGAGAACTGCATGCTTAGAGTCCAGGAACAGAGAACTGCATGCTTAGAGTCCAGAAACAGAGAACTGCATGTTTAGAGTCCAGGAACAGAGAACTGCATGCTTAGAGTCCAGGAACAGAGAACTGCATGCTTAGAGTCCAGAAACAGAGAACTGCAGGCTTAGAGTCCAGAAACAGAGAACTGCAGGCTTAGAGTCCAGGAACAGAGAACTGCAGGCTTAGAGTCCAGGAACAGAGAACTGCAGGCTTTGAGTCCAGGAACAGAGAACTGCATGCTTAGAGTCCAGAAACAGAGAACTGCAGGCTTAGAGTCCAGGAACAGAGAACTGCAGGCTTAGAGTCCAGGAACAGAGAACTGCATGCTTAGAGTCCAGAAACAGACAACTGCAGGCTTTGAGTCCAGGAACAGAGAACTGCATGCTTAGAGTCCAGGAACAGAGAACTGCATGCTTAGAGTCCAGGAACAGAGAACTGCATGCTTAGAGTCCAGGAACAGAGAACTGCATGCTTAGAGTCCAGAAACAGAGAACTGCATGCTGAGAGTCCAGAAACAGAGAACTGCAGGCTTTGAGTTCAGGAACAGAGAACTGCATGCTTAGAGTCCAGGAACAGAGAACTGCATGCTTAGAGTCCAGGAACAGAGAACTGCATGCTTAGAGTCCAGGAACAGAGAACTGCATGCTTAGAGTCCAGGAACAGAGAACTGCATGCTTAGAGTCCAGGAACAGAGAACTGCATGCTTAGAGTCCAGAAACAGAGAACTGCAGGCTTTGAGTCCAGGAACAGAGAACTGCATGCTCAGAGTCCAGGAACAGAGGACTGCATGCTTTGAGTCCAGGAACAGAGAACTGCATGCTTAGAGTCCAGGAACAGAGAACTGCATGCTTTGAGTCCAGGAACAGAGAACTGCATGCTTAGAGTCCAGAAACAGAGAACTGCAGGCTTAGAGTCCATAAACAGAGAACTGCAGGCTTAGAGTCCAGAAACAGAGAACTGCAGACTTAGAGTCCAGAAACAGAGAACTGCATGCTTAGAGTCCAGGAACAGAGAACTGCATGCTTAGAGTCCAGAAACAGAGAACTGCATGCTTAGAGTCCAGGAACAGAGAACTGCAGGCTTAGAGTCCAGGAACAGAGAACTGCATGCTTAGAGTCCAGGAACAGAGAACTGCAGGCTTAGAGTCCAGGAACAGAGAACTGCAGGCTTAGAGTCCAGAAACAGAGAACTGCAGGCTTAGAGTCCAGAAACAGAGAACTGCAGGCTTAGACTCCAGGAACAGAGATCTGCAGACTTAGAGTCCAGAAACAGAACTGCATGCTTAGAGTCCAGGAACAGAGAACTGCAGGCTTAGAGTCCAGATTCACAAAGCTTAAATTAAGAAGAAGCAAGAAAAATACTGTTAGCCCATTATTTGATGCAGCAAATATCAAAGAAAAATGGGCTTAATCTAGAGATGTGTACTGCAATGCAGCCCAGAAAATACTCAATCTGAAGGCTAGTATTGACACTGGTCTGGTGGAGGTGTTAGTAGACAGAACCTGGCAAGTTATTAGATCTGGCCATCTTGAAAGACCGGGAATGTAACCCAGTGTTGGCAAACACTATTTGTGCCTTCTGGACTGACAGACATTCAGTGATAGGACTCCCAGGGTGGAGTTTTGGCATCATTGGAATGAGAGATTTTCAGGAGGAGAAATAGGAGAAGCTTAAAAGAAGTTATAAAAGTGTGGACATAGGGCTTGGAACTTTAGACTCTACCATCTGTTGGGCCCTAACCCTAAGCTTGAAACAGAACTTGGTGGCATTGTGTTTTAATTTTTCAGGTAAACGAAACTAATTTCAACATTTATTTAATGATAGAAATCTCAATATTCTCTTTGCTCAAGTGTGTAAACTTATTACTTTATATTACTGCTTAGCAAACAGTTCTCCATTCCAGTAGGACACTGCCAAATTGCTCTTTATCTTCATTGTCAAGTCAACTGTATTTAGGTTCCAGTATCTTCATTGTCAAGTCAACTGTATTTAGGTTCCAGTATCTTCATTGTCAAGTCAACTGTGTTTAGGTTCCAGCATCTTCACTGTCAAGTCAACTGTGTTTAGGTTCCAGTTTCTTACTAGTTAACCTCAGCTCACATATAGGAGGGCTAGGGAGGGGGGGGGGGGGGGGGGGGGCAGTATTAGGATTCAAACCCACACACTCACTATTGAAGTGTATATTGTTACGTAGCTTGGCTACACAGACCCTCCATTTATAGCAAGAGCATGACATGGAATATTCAACAAACTATGGATAAATGGAAGGTGCTAACAGTCCGGAACGATGATGTAATCATCCGACTACCGAAGAAGGATAATCTGCAACAACTGGAGAGGCATAACATTATTGTCTGTACCCGGAAATGCACTCTGTAGAGTGATATACAACAGAATAAAGATGTAAATAGACAGAGTTTTGTCAGAAAATCAGGCAGGATTCAGAAAAGAAAGAAACTGATGTGATCAGATTTTCACTCCCAGAAATATTGTGGAACAAGCTTTAGAATGGAATGCCACATTATTTATAAACTTTACAGACTTTGAAAAGGCCTTTGACAGTCTGGACAGAACAGAGTTGAGGATGATCCTTGCTGCCAATGGGTGACCAGATAAAGTTCTAGACATATTTAAAGGACTCTATGAAGGCGGCCAATACAAAGTGAAAGTAGGACTCATGGAAACAGAATACTTTAGGGTAACATCAGGAGTCAGACAGGGTACATTCTGTCATCTTTCTTGTTTCTCATAGTGATAGATTATGTTAGGAAGAAAGCAACCACAGGCACATGGACGGGCCTTCAGTGAAACCTTCTTGAACACCTGGAACATTTCAACATTGCAGATGATATCCGAGTCATCAGTCAAACTAAATAACATCTACAACAAAAGACAGACAAGATTACAGAAACAGCCAAACAGTCAGGGTTAAGAATCAATGTCAGTAAAACAATGCTGGAGATAAACCCCACAAGTAAAATTCATATAGTAACAGAAAGTGTAGGTTTAAAATCTGTAACTGACTTCACTCACCTGGAAAGCAATATCTTCTTGAATGGGAATGTTGTGGTTGAAATCAAGCAGAGAATAGCAAAGGCAAATGCTGCTTACAGCAGACTTCAGAGTGTCTGGAGATCAAACATCTGCAGTACTAAAACTAAACTCAGGATCTACAAAACATGCGTTAGGACAGTTCTCCTCTATGGAGCAGAAATTTGGGAAACAGACAGAAAGATAGAGAGTATGCTCAGGTTTTGAGGGAAGACTTTTCAGAAGATTGTTGGTGTTCACATGGGAAGGGGAAATCAGCAATTCTAGATTACAACACATGACAGACTTAGAAGATGTAAATTTTGAAATAAAAAAATGAAGATAGAAGTGGACTGGACACATTCTCAGAATGAAGAAAGAAAAATGGCCGGGACAGGCAATGCAATGGACACCACAAGGACAGCGAGAGAGACAGGCCCAGAGGCACATGGAGGTGAACCTTTGAGGCTGAACTCAAGGCTAGGTGTAAGACAAAACTGAAGATAGAGAGGATGGCTGAGGATCAAACTGAGTGGTGACAGTCTGTCTCTGCCTTATGTGCCTCTAGGCAGGATGAGGATTGATTCAATACAACAGTCAAACAACAGGATGTTACAGACAGCCACAGATATTTCAGACCCTCAAAAATGCAGCATCAAAGTAAATTGGACAAGCAAATTGATATAAGTAAATGGGTACCCAGATAACAGCACATTTAAAGACATTTTAAAGAAGTTAAATGTAGAATAGCTCAAGTAAAGGCAGTATTTACCAAATAGAGAATATTCTAAGCAATCTTCGTTTGTACGCTGCTGCTCAGCAATTGCTGTACTGGAATGTGCCCTTCCCTTGGTATCAGCAGTGATGCAGAGAGGGGCTGCCTGCTGCCTGGGCAATAGCCTGTACTCCAGTTCAACACGCCCATGCCTGTGCCCTGGAGAGGTTTCAGACACATTCTTGGTATATCATGGCCAGATTTTGTGCCAGATGAATGTGTACTCATAATAGCAGGAAGGCCAACAATGTACTTTCTACTGAAGCAAAGACACCTGCAGTGGTGGGGACATGTCATTCAAAAGGATCTCATGTATTGTGAACTGGCAACAGTGATCAGATCTGCAGGAAGGCCAAAATTACGTTATAATGACAGATGCAACCATGACTGAAAGATACCAACATTGGCACAGACACTCGTGAAAGATCAGCTGCAGATCAACTCTGTGGAGGCAGAGAGTGACAGACCGACTCTGTGGAGGCAGACAGTAACAGACAGACTGTTGCAAATTGCTAGAGGCCAAAGGCAGCAAGCTATAGAAAGATGCTTGAGAGAAAACCAGCCTCAGAATGAAGGCATATCAATGTTTGTATGTGGAGTATGTGACAGACTGCCACTTCTGTATTGGACAACACACTCAAGCAGCAAAACAAGCATGGCCCCCAAGGCACTGATGGTCACCTACACATTGTGCTTTGTCATTTGAAACCCACAAGAAAAAAAAAAAAGATGGGAGGGAAACAAATTAGATATGAACTCACCCACAGCTGGAAAGGAAACCACTTGTCAACTCACCCACTGTTAGAAAAGGGAAAACTTGTGAACTCACCCACTGTTAGAAAAGGGATAACTTGTGAACTCATTCACAGCTGTGAAGGAAACCACTTGTGAACTCATTCACAGCTGTGAAGGAAACCACTTGTGAACTCGCCCACAGCTGGGAAGGAAACCACTTGTGAACTCACCCACAGCTGGGAAGGGGACAAATTGTGAACTCACCCACAGCTGGGAAGGGGACAAATCTCTGAATCAGCAGTTTGGTTTTATCTCCGAAGTGGCTGGCTCGCTTGATGACAACACTGAGTCCCACCTGCCAGACAAAAAAAAGCACAGCTAAAAACGGTACCTGGCCACAAAAATAGATTCACAGATACATGGCGCTGTTTGTTCTCTTTCCTTCCTTTGATAATCTACCTGGTTCTTCACTAATTTCTGGTTTAACAGTGTTCCTTATTCTTCTCACAATTATTCTCAGCAGTAGCTTTTGTCCCTGGTACTATCTGCCACAGCAAGCCACAGTAAAACGTTACAACGGGTATAGAATGAGAGGAAAACCTCGTAAAATATGGATTGATGGCATTAAGAACAGCCTTACAGAAACGAAAATCAGTCTTAATAGTGCTCTTGACAGAGCTCATCAACGAACATTACATCTCCCCTCAACACTTTGATGAGGTACAAGGTGGAAGAGAAGAAGAAGAAGAAGTAGCTTTCGTCATGTGACTCAGAAGACTTCTTGTGTGCTAGTCTTGACAGCTGAAAGTGCCAGCTTTCCTTCATTGCCTTGACTGTCCTGTTGTGCCATTGTATGTGATATGGGGCTTGTAGTCTATTCCTTCATTGCCTTCGATCCTGTGCAATCAGTTCAACATCATGGATGGAATCCAGTTCAGCAGCTTTAGTCTCTCTCCTCAACCTTCACATTAGGGTTTTTCCAGAATGTCCTCATTTCCTCAGTTCGTCTATTTACCATTTTGAGTCTCTTTGGTGATTCTCTGTTTGACTTTTCTCACTATGTGTCCAAGTTAGCACTATCTTCTCTGTCTCTGTCTCTGTTCTGACACTAATGGTTGCCCAGACATTTCTCTTATTTCCTCGCTCCTCTTGAATTCATCCCATTTTATGCTCATCCTTTCCTTCAGGCAATTGTTATAAAATGTATTTAACTTTCATTGAATATCTTTAATGGTTCTTCAACTTTCACTGACATATGCTAAAACTGAAATAACATTGAAAATAAAAACTTGGTTTTGAACTATATAACTCAGAGTACCAAATTTTGTTAAAGCTTTCAAAACTGCTGATTTCTTGCTATTGTGTATCCTAATTTCTTTCCTTCAGTTTCCTCGATAATAAAATTACTACATAAATAAGTAAACTGCTAATTTTCTGCAATTACTTTTGTGTCTAGTGTAACATTTGCTTGATCTGTTGTTTGTCTCTAGTTTTACATTTGCTTGATCTGTTATTTGTCTCTAGTTTTACATTTGCTTGATCTTTTGTTGGTCTCTAGTGTAACATTTGCCTGATCTGTTGTTTGTGTCTAGTGTAACATTTGCTTGATCTGTGGTTGGTCTCTAGTGTTACATTTGCTTGATCTGTTGTTTGTGTCTAGAGTTACATTTGCCTGATCTGTTGTTGGTCTCTAGTTTTACATTTGCTTGATCTGTTGTTTGTGTCTAGTGATACATTTGCTTGATCTGTTGTTGTTGATGTCTAGTGTTACATCTGCCTGATCTGTTGTTTGTGTCTAGTGTTACATTTGCTTCATCTGTTGTTGGTGTCTAGTGTTACATCTGCCTGATCTGTTGTTTGTGTCTAGTGTTACATCTGCTTCATCTGTTGTTGGTCTCTAGTGTAACATTTGCTTGATCTGTTGTTGGTCTCTAGTGTTACATCTGCCTGATCTGTTGTTTGTGTCTAGTGTAACATTTGCTTGATCTGTTGTTTGTGTCTAGTGTTACATCTGCCTGATCTGTTGTTTGTGTCTAGTGTTACATCTGCCTGATCTGTTGTTTGTGTCTAGTGTTACATCTGCTTCATCTGTTGTTGGTCTCTAGTGTAACATTTGCTTGATCTGTTGTTTGTCTCTAGTGTTACATCTGCTTGATCTGTTGTTTGTGTCTAGAGTTACATTTGCTTGATCTGTTGTTGTTGGTGTCTAGTGTTACATCTGCTTGATCTGTTGTTGGTGTCTAGTGTTACATTTGCTTCATCTGTTGTTGGTGTCTAGTGTTACATTTGCTTGATCTGTTGTTGGTGTTTAGTGTTACATTTGCGTGATCTGTTGTTGGTGTCTAGTGTTACATTTGCGTGATCTGTTGTTAGTGTCTAGTGTTACATTTGCTTCATCTGTTGTTTGTGTCTAGTGTTACATTTGCGTGATCTGTTGTTGGTGTCTAGTGTTACATTTGCTTGATCTGTTGTTAGTGTCTAGTGTTACATTTGCTTCATCTGTTGTTTGTGTCTAGTGTTACATTTGCGTGATCTGTTGTTGGTGTCTAGTGTTACATTTGCTTGATCTGTTGTTGGTGTCTAGTGTTACATTTGCTTGATCTGTTGTTGGTGTCTAGTGTAACATTTGCTTGATCTGTTGTTTGTCTCTAGTTTTACATTTGCTTGATCTGTTATTTGTCTCTAGTTTTACATTTGCTTGATCTGTTGTTGGTCTCTAGTGTAACATTTGCCTGATCTGTTGTTTGTGTCTAATGTGACATTTGTTTGATCTGTTGTTAGTCTCTAGTGTTACATTTGCTTGATCTGTTGTTTGTGTCTAGAGTTACATTTGCCTGATCTGTTGTTGGTCTCTAGTGTTACATTTGCTTGATCTGTTGTTTGTGTCTAGTGATACATTTGCTTGATCTGTTGTTGTTGGTGTCTAGTGTTACATCTGCCTGAAATGTTTTTTGTGTCTAGTGTAACATTTGCTTCATCTGTTGTTGGTCTCTAGTGTAACATTTGCTTGATCTGTTGTTGGTCTCTAGTGTTACATCTGCTTGATCTGTTGTTTGTGTCTAGAGTTACATTTGCTTGATCTGTTGTTGTTGGTGTCTAGTGTTACATCTGCTTGATCTGTTGTTGGTGTCTAGTGTTACATTTGCTTCATCTGTTGTTGGTGTCTAGTGTTACATTTGCTTGATCTGTTGTTGGTGTCTAGTGTTACATCTGCTTGATTTGTTGTTGGTGTCTAGTGTTACATTTGCTTGATCTGTTGTTGGTGTCTAGTGTTACATTTGCGTGATCTGTTGTTGGTGTCTAGTGTTACATTTGCGTGATCTGTTGTTAGTGTCTAGTGTTACATTTGCTTGATCTGTTGTTTGTGTCTAGTGTTACATTTGCGTGATCTGTTGTTGGTGTCTAGTGTTACATTTGCTTGATCTGTTGTTGGTGTCTAGTGTTACATTTGCCTGATCTGTTGTTGGTGTCTAGTGTTACATTTGCTTGATCTGTTGTCGGTGTCTAGTGTTACATTTGCTTGATCTGTTGTTTGTGTCTAGTGTTACATTTGCTTGATCTGTTGTTGGTGTCTAGTGTTACATTTGCTTGATCTGTTGTTGGTGTCTAGTGTTACATTTGCTTCATCTGTTGTTGGTGTCTAGTGTTACATTTGCTTGATCTGTTGTTGGTGTCTAGTGTTACATTTGCCTGATCTGTTGTTGGTGTCTAGTGTTACATTTGCTTCATCTGTTGTTGGTGTCTAGTGTTACATTTGCTTCATCTGTTGTTGGTGTCTAGTGTTACATTTGCTTCATCTGTTGTTGGTGTCTAGTGTTACATTTGCTTGATCTGTTGTCGGTGTCTAGTGTTACATTTGCTTGATCTGTTGTTTGTGTCTAATGTTACATTTGCGTGATCTGTTGTTGGTGTCTAGTGTTACATTTGCTTCATCTGTTGTTGGTGTCTAGTGTTACATTTGCTTCATCTGTTGTTGGTGTCTAGTGTTACATTTGCTTCATCTGTTGTTGGTGTCTAGTGTAACATTTGCTTGATCTGTTGTTGGTGTCTAGTGTTACATTTGCTTGATCTGTTGTTGGTGTCTAGTGTTACATTTGCTTGATCTGTTGTTGGTGTCTAGTGTTACATTTGCTTCATCTGTTGTTGGTGTCTAGTGTTACATTTGCTTCATCTGTTGTTGGTGTCTAGTGTTACATCTGCTTGATCTGTTGTTGGTGTCTAGTGTTACATTTGCTTGATCTGTTGTTGGTGTCTAGTGTTACATTTGCTTGATCTGTTGTTGGTGTCTAGTGTTGCATTTGCTTGATCTGTTGTTTGTGTCTAGTGTTACATTTGCTTGATCTGTTGTTGGTGTCTAGTGTTACATTTGCTTTATCTGTTGTCGGTGTCTAGTGTTACATTTGCGTGATCTGTTGTTTGTGTCTAGTGTTACATTTGCGTGATTTGTTGTTGGTATCTAGTGTTACATCTGCTTGATCTGTTGTTGGTGTCTAGTGTTACATTTGCTTGATCTGTTGTTGGTGTCTAGTGTTACATCTGCTTCATCTGTTGTTGGTGTCTAGTGTTACATTTGCTTCATCTGTTGTTGGTGTCTAGTGTTACATTTGCTTGATCTGTTGTTGGTGTCTATTGTTACATTTGCCTGATCTGTTGTTGGTGTCTACTGTTACATTTGCTTCATCTGTTGTTGGTGTCTAGTGTTACATTTGCCTGATCTGTTGTTGTTGTCTAGTGTTACATTTGCTTCATATGTTGTTGGTGTCTAGTGTTACATTTGCTTCATCTGTTGTTGGTGTCTAGTGTTACATTTGCTTCATCTGTTGTTGGTGTCTAGTGTTACATTTGCTTCATCTGTTGTTGGTGTCTAGTGTTACATTTGCTTCATCTGTTGTTTGTGTCTAGTGTTACATTTGCTTCATCTGTTGTTTATGTCTAGTGTTACATTTGCTTCATCTGTTGTTTGTGTCTAGTGTTACATTTGCTTAATCTGTTGTTTGTGTCTAGTGTTACATTTGCTTCATCTGTTGTTTGTCTCTAGTGTTACATTTGCTCGATCTGTTGTTTGTGTCTAGTGTAACATCTGCTTGATCTGTTGTTTGTGTCTAGTGTTATATTTGCTTCATCTGTTGTTTGTGTCTAGTGTTACATTTGCTTCATCTGTTGTTTGTGTCTAGTGTTACATTTGCTTCATCTGTTGTTTGTCTCTAGTGTTACATTTGCTCGATCTGTTGTTTGTGTCTAGTGTAACATCTGCTTGATCTGTTGTTTGTGTCTAGTGTTATATTTGCTTCATCTGTTGTTTGTGTCTAGTGTAACATCTGCTTGATCTGTTGTTTGTGTCTAGTGTTATATTTGCTTCATCTGTTGTTTGTGTCTAGTGTTACATTTGCTTCATCTGTTATTTGTCTCTAGTGTTACATTTGCTTGATCTGTTGTTTGTGTCTAGTGTAACATCTGCTTGATCTGTTGTTTGTGTCTAGTGTTATATTTGCTTCATCTGTTGTTTGTGTCTAGTGTTACATTTGCTTCATCTGTTATTTGTCTCTAGTGTTACATTTGCTTCATCTGTTGTTTGTGTCTAGTGTTACATTTGCTTCATCTGTTATTTGTCTCTAGTGTTACATTTGCTTCATCTGTTGTTTGTGTCTAGTGTTACATTTGCTTAAACTGTTGTTTATGTGCAATCCAACTTTTGATGTGTTTTCCTTCATTGTTGTTTTGACTTAGCAGAACAATATCATCTGCAAAACTGACAATGTTCAATTGTGTGTTCTTATCTTGCCCTGCTCAACTTTAAATTGTGTGTTCTTATCTTGCCCTGCTCAACTTTCAATTGTGTGTTCTTATCTTGCCCTGCTCAACTTTCAATTGTGTGTTCTTATCTTGCCCTGCTCAACTTTCAATTGTGTGTTCTTATCTTGCCCTGCTCAACTTTCAATTGTGTGTTCTTATCTTGCCCTGCTCAACTTTCAATTGTGTGTTCTTATCTTGCCCTGCTCAACTTTCAATTGTGTGTTCTTATCTTGCCCTGCTCAACTTTCAATTGTGTGTTCTTATCTTGCCCTGCTCAACTTTCAATTGTGTGTTCTTATCTTGCCCTGCTCAACTTTCAATTGTGTGTTCTTATCTTGCCCTGCTCAACTTTCAATTGTGTGTTCTTATCTTGCCCTGCTCAACTTTCAATTGTGTGTTCTTATCTTGCCCTGCTCAACTTTCAATTGTGTGTTCTTATCTTGCCCTGCTCAACTTTCAATTGTGTGTTCTTATCTTGCCCTGCTCAACTTTCAATTGTGTGTTCTTATCTTGCCCTGCTCAACTTTCAATTGTGTGTTCTTATCTTGCCCTGCTCAACTTTCAATTGTGTGTTCTTATCTTGCCCTGCTCAACTTTAAATTGTGTGTTCTTATCTTGCCCTGCTCAACTTTAAATTGTGTGTTCTTATCTTGCCCTGCTCAACTTTAAATTGTGTGTTCTTATCTTGCCCTGCTCAACTTTAAATTGTGTGTTCTTATCTTGCCCTGCTCAACTTTAAATCTGTTTACCTTTAATTGCCTTTAGCCCTGATTTCTTGTTCCACTGTTCTAGCATTACTTTTAGAAAGCTTTACTGCCTTTCTTTCCTGAATACATTACCATGTGTCATCACTTTATTCAGGGTTTTCTAACATGCTTCTTTAGTCCTGCACATAATTGTTTCTGCTTCTAAAATTGTGATCTTTACATTATTCCAGTTTTCCTTCAATACTCTGATCTCCCTCTACTTCAAGTACTTCAAATATGTTTTTCAATTCAAGCTGGAACTCTTCTCTTAACTTTACATTGTGAAGTCTTTGACCATCTAGTCTTTGTTGCAGGAGACAGTTTTTAAGGTATAGTTTTTAGTGATCTGTTTGATTTTTGACCAGCCCTCTGGTGAAGCTTAGTTTTTTTTTTTTGGACGAGCAATAAATTATGGATTCTAACAGGTGATTAGAAGTGCACCCAGTATTATAATTTTCATTGCAAATTTTTGTAACTCAAATCAACACAACTTCTTCCAATGTAAAGTTGTCTGGTCCAGGTGTAATGCATCTCATTGTGATTCAATATTATGTATTATTTCCATGGCGTATTTGTTTTGTCACATCAATAAGTAAAAGCAAAGTAACCTTACCCACGCCTTCAGGAGTTTTGGGACCAGACGGCTAGACCGATGTTTCATAGACCAGTGGGTGATGTGGTCAACGTAGTTTAGCCACATAGTTAGAATGAATCTCAAGATGCACACAGTAAGAGCTTATAAGATGAGAATGGAAACACAAGAGGCAGGGAGAGACCTAGAAGAAGATGGACCGATGGAGTCACTGAAGGCCCAAGACTTGACAACTTCACAGCATACCAAGTAACTAAGCGCGTCCTGGTTCAGCTACCAAACAAGTGTTTAGTGTGATGAGGAGCTGAACAAAGCAGATAATCTGCTATAAATTAAAACAGATAACAATAAAGGCAGGTTTAAACAGATAATAATCTAAAAGTTGAAACAGACAAACAGAAAATACAATTTCAACAGAACAGAATCACAAATGTTGAAATGCATAATAAAATTCCAACATGATGGAACAGATAAAGAAATTACACCATATACCCCCTTCCCCCCCCCCCCTTCCCCTGAAAGGACATACTTACTGCTATAGAGACTGCTGTTGTGACAGCACCAACATAACCAAGAACAAATCGTTTGACCAGGGTCGGCTGGGGAGACAACAGGAAACATCATAGTTCTATCAGAAATCATCCAAGTCAAACTATAACTAGACCTAGGTCACCTGACACATTCAACATCTCAGGTCACCTCACATATACAACATCTCAGTTCACCTTACATATACAACACTCTCTATGTATCACATACACAACACTCTTTATTTATAACAGATATCACACTCTCTATGTATCACATATATCACACTCTCTATGTATCATACTCTCTATGTATCACATATATTACACTCTCTGTGTATTACAGATACCACACTCTCTGTGCATCACAGATAGCACCCTCTCTGTGTATCACAGATACCACACTTTATATGTATCACAGAAATCACACTCTCTATGTATCACATATATTACACTCTCTGTGTATTACAGATACCACACTCTCTGTGTATCACATATATTACACTCTTTATATAAGCACAGATATCACACACTCTGGGTATCACAGATATTATAATCTCTATGTATCACAAATATCACACACTCTATGTATCACAAATATCACACACTCTATGTATCACAAATATCACACACTCTATGTATCACAAATATCACACACTCTATGTATCACAAATATCACACACTCTATGTATCACAAATATCACACACTCTATGTATCACAAATATCACACACTCTATGTATCACAAATATCACACACTCTATGTATCACAAATATCACACACTCTATGTATCACAAATATCACACACTCTATGTATCACAAATATCACACACTCTATGTATCACAAATATCACACACTCTATGTATCACAAATATCACACACTCTATGTATCACAAATATCACACACTCTATGTATCACAAATATCACACACCCTATGTATCACAAATATCACACACTCTATGTATCAAGCTATCACAGCCATCAAGTATCAGAGATATATAAAAAAGAAACACAAACTGTCTACCTTTGTGGCATTCCTGTTGGCGTAGTTGACACAAGCGTTGTGACTTTGGTTCAGCCACTGCCAGAAAACAATCTGTTTTAGACTGGGGTTTGGAAGCAACAGTCCAACCACCTGGAAGCAAATGTCACCCATTATCACATGCCCATACATTCCCGAGGTAAAACCACAGTTATTTTTTTTTTTTACCAATCTTGGTAAACTAAAGTTACGGGTTTTTTCTTGTAAAATCAAAGTTACAGTTATTTCTTCTCAAATCTGTCAGCCCCTGTAGATACACAAATAGGACGTGACTACTACAAATCTGCAACTAGCTGACACAGGACATCCTGTATCAAGCAAGGTAGTCAGTCACCTCCCCAGGTGTACTTGTGCACAAGTTGTCTACATCTTTTGATTCTCTACAAACCCCAAAATAGGCCCTTTGCACCACATACTCTTCAAGAAAAATGGCAATAGGCTTAAAAGTGGAAAATCAGGACTGGGTAGGGCAGAGGATGATATCCTGCAGGTCTGCACCCTGACAGTTATACATCCAGGTGAGGAATGGATACTAGTGTCTAAAGCGCCAAATCTCACATTCTCCTGTGTCGTGAAGTTTGAAAGGAGTTTAGAGCAGAATCCCGCTGCTGTCAATGCCGAGGTATGCGCACTTATCAGTGACAAGTCAGATGAGACAGATGTGGTGATCTTCACAGATGGGTCCGTTATACAGCATTCACAGCTTGCTCATCAGACAGAAGAGTTCAAGAAGCCAGTGGTACTTTCTCTATGACTACCAGCGGCATGAGGATGGAGGTGACACACGCTTTCATGCAGCTAGAATCACAGGACTATTCCTACATGTGTGTGTTGAGTGATTCTTTGAGCATGATCTGGTGGGTCAAAGCAGGCTGGTTATGCAGACAGTGGATTGAATCATTGCAAAACTCTCCTGTGTGTGCAGTTACCTTTATATTTGTCCTAAGGTATACAGGTGTTGTTAGTAATGAAATAGCTGATAGACTGGCAGGTGCTGCATTAATTGAAGATGGCTGGCCCATGGATCATGCAGACGTTGTCAATGCCCTTAGAGAGAGAGGATGTTCCAAGGATTTTGATAGCAACATGTCCATATCACTGCTAAGATAACAAGAATTGGGAGTAAAGATCGGCACAACCAAGAATGAGAAGCACACGGGATGCACAAGAAGTCTCATCAACCAGCTTAAGACTGACACTATTAACCGTACGACGCTGATGAATATGTTAAGAGGAAAATCTGAGCACCTACGGATGTGTCCGGAGTGCTGTGAAGATAATCCAACTCTTCTTCTTCTTTTTCTTCTTCTTCTTCTTCTTCTTCTTCTTCTTCTTCTTCTTCTTCTTCTTCTTCTTCTTCTTCTTTTTCTTTTTCTTTTCTTTTTATTTTTCTTCTTCTTCTTCTTTTTCTTCTTCTTCTTCTCTTTCTTCTTCTTCTTCTTCTTCTTCTTAGTCTTTTTCTTCTCCTTCTTCTTCTTCTTCTTCTTCTTCTTCTTCTTTTTCTTCTTCTTCTTCTTCTTCTCATTCTTCTCTTTTTTCTCATCATTCACCAGCTGTAAACTTTGGTGGAAAGTTATTGTTGTTTTTCCACTTCTGAACTTTAGTTTTGTTTGAGAACTTTAGTTTTGTTTGAGAACTTGAGTTTTGTTTGAGAACTTGAGTTTTGCAGGTACATCCATTGTACAAATCTGGCTTGTGTGCAGACTAATGGTTTCATGTCTCTCAGCAAAATAAACTACCTCATTAGTCACCCTGTATGACATGCTTCTCTCCCACCACTCTTCCCCCCCCCCACTCTCCCCTCCACTCTCCCCCCACTCTCCCAGACCCTCTCCCCTCCACTCTCCCCACTCCCCCCTCCCCGACCCTCTACCCACTCACCCCTCCAGCTCTCCCCACTCTCCCCTCCACTCTCCCCGACCCTCTCCCCACTCCCCCCTCCACTCTCCCCGACCCTCTACCCCACTCTCCCCCCCACTCTCCCTGACCCTCTCCCCCCCACTCTCCCCGATCCTCTCCCCCCACTCTCCCTGACCCTCTCCCCTCCACTCTCCCCCACTCTCCCTCACTCTCCCCGACCCTCTCCCCACTCTCCCCTCCACTCTCCCTGACCCTCCCCTCTACTCTCCCCCACTCTCCCTGACCCTCTCCCTACTCTCCCCCCCCCACCCTCCCCCCCCCACTCCCTCCCCTACCCTCCCCCACCCCTGCATATGTGGAGTCTACATCTAATTTCCCTAAACAGTATATGTTCTTCTTCTGTTTCAAGTTGAACAGCTCCATTTTAGTTTCTATCATTCCATAATATTATTGTGCATTCTTGTTTGAGAAAATTTTTTAAAAATCTGCTTCATGTTCTTTAGCTTGTGTGCTTACAGTCTGTGTCTCACAGACATATAGTAAACCCAGGAACAATACAGTATTTTAACACTATTTTCTCACTACAAGCAACATCTTTCTATTGGCCAGAATGAATTCCAGAGAAATTTGACTAAAAAGCTCAACAAAATAGGAAAGAGGAAAACGTGCACAAAACAACACAACGTAACGTTTCGGCCAGGCAGCCTTTTTCAAACACAAGTGAAAGACACAAACGAGGAATGGAGAGTATGTAGATCTCTAAGGGGTGACGTGAGCGACGTTTAAAAAAATGTGATGCAGAATAAATGAAATAAAATAAAATAAACGATGGCTAAAAAATATAGTCACAATACTGGGAATAAAAGAAATGCAAGTGTTAATGATACATGAATGATACTGATAAGAAATAGAATAAGGTAATAATATGAAATAAAATAAAATAATTAACATTTAAAATGTGATAAGATTAGAACTATTTAGATGAAGGTATGTTGGATATTGAAACCTCTTGGACTAAGATCGCCAAGGCTGTGGATAAGGCGGTTTTCCAAAGCGAGGCGGGTAGTATGATCGCCAGAGCAAGATTTTAATGCTGTGACAGATATGTCATCTTTACCGCTGTGGTCAGGGCTATTAAAATGAAGAGGGATTGGTTTGAGTGTCTTCTTGTCGATATCGGAGAGGTGTTCCCGGAAACGATCAGCTAGCTTCCTGCCAGTCTCCCCAATGTATGCCTTGCTGCATCGTTTGCAGATAATAGCATAAATTACGTTGCGGGATTCGCAAGTAAAAGGTTCCCTAATTTTAAAAGAATCATTAGGGAAACTGACCGAAGAAGTCTGGACAACGAAAGGACATGTCTTGCAGGTGCTACGTGAGCACTGAGTAGTCCCAAAAGGAAGTGCTGTGTGGATCGGTGGGAGTCGGCTTCGGACAAGTATGTCTTTAAGGTTTCGATCTCGTCTGTAAACTAATCTAGGTTTCTCACTAAAGATAATCTTGGTGTCCGGATCAGAGCGGAGGATGTCCAAATGACGAAAGAATACTTTGGTAGGAAAAGCATCTCTCCTGGTGATTGCTAAAACTTTGTTTAGAGCCCCTTGTAGCCCCTTCTATTGGCCAGAAGTATCTTCTGCATGATCCTAAGGCTGTCTCTGCCACTGTGAATGTTGTTCTAATCTCAACAAAGTATGCTATAGGAAAACCACAAATGTGACAGTTAGTTAGTCTTTCCTCTTGTGTCGAGTGCGGCACATAGGGCAGAGGTCATGACTCTCCATGCATGGCGGTTCGTTGCAATCTGTTGTAGGTCTTGGATGTTTGAGTGGCCCATGAGCGAGCCTTCCCTGATGATAGTTCTACGTAGAGTTTCCCTTGGTCTTCCACAAGATCTTTTCCCCTGTGGTGTCCAAATGAGGGCTTGGTAAGGAAGTCTTGATTTATCCATTCTAAGGGCGTGGCCGACATAGTTCCAGCGGCGTTTTTGTATAAAATTAGACACATACTCTTGCCTGGATTCTTGCCTTATTTGTGTATTGGTTCGGAAATCTGACCATTTGAAATTTAGTATTCTTCTAAGGCATTTATTTTCAAAACTGTCTAATTTTGTGTCTAGAGTTTTCGTTGATTTCCAGCTCTCGCATCCATAGGTTAGTACTGGAATCACACAAGAATTGAAGATCTTGAGTTTTGTGTGTTTGCTAAGTGTCTTTGATTTCCAGATGTTGAACAGTTTATTGAAGCCAGTGCTATTCTAAATGGTATTTCTGGTGCGGTATCTCCTGTAGATGACATCTTGCTCCCTAGATATGTGAAACTGTTGACTTTTTCGAGGCTGTTGTTGTTCAGCGTGATACCAACTGAACTGTTGGTAAGGTCTAGAATTTTTGTTTTTGCGGTGTTAATTTGGAGTCCAATTTGTTCTGAGAAATTCTGGAGTCGATTGATTTTTTTCTTGGGCGTTTGTGTGTTCTGAACTCAGGAGTGCTATGTCGTCGGCGAAGTCTAGGTCTTCCAGAATTTAATGTGAATGTGACAGTGAATTGTATGATTTCTTGAAGTGAAGAGAAAAGCCAGCCAGACTGTCTCTGTATGAGTTCATGTTGATCAAACTGAACCTTCTTTAGCAAAATAAATATGTTTGGGTATTAATCAGTTCTACTTTAGCACACACATAAATATATCAGTTCTACCTTAGCACACACATAAATATATCAGTTCTACTTTAGCACACACATACATATATCAGTTCTACTTTAGCACACACATAAATATATCAGTTCTACTTTAGCACACACATAAATATATCAGTTCTACTTTAGCACACACATAAATATATCAGTTCTACTTTAGCACACACATAAATATATCAGTTCTACTTTAGCACACACATAGATATATCAGTTCTACTTTAGCACACACATAAATATATCAGTTCTACTTTAGCACACACATAAATATATCAGTTCTACTTTAGCACACACATAAATATATCAGTTCTACTTTAGCACACACATAAATATATCAGTTCTACTTTAGCACACACATAAATATATCAGTTCTACTTTAGCACACACATAAATATATCAGTTCTACTTTAGCACACACATAAATATATCAGTTCTACTTTAGCACACACATAAATATTTCAGTTCTACTTTGGCAAAATAAATATGTTTAGGTGTTACAAGATTGTCACACGATCAGATATATTTATTTACTGATCATCATCCTCATCATCATGACTGATTGCAATCTTAAACATTCTGTGAATTCTGTTTCTAAATCACATGAAAATCTATGGTAAATCTAACATGAAAAACTATGGTAAATCTAACATGAAAAACTATGGCAAATTTTGTATGAAAAATTATGATATCTCACATGACAACTGTGTTGAATCACACAGTAAAAACTGTGGTAAATCTCACTCGACAACAGTGTTTAATCTCTAAGGGGAAAAAAATGTGGTAAATATCACGTGAAAACTGGCAAATCTCACATGAAAAACTGTGGTAAATCCTCCATGCTCTGTAGGCTGATATACAACAGAATGATGATGGCAAAAGACAGAATGTTGTTGGAAGATCAGGCAGGATTCAGAAAATGAAGAAACTGCTGTGATCAGATTTTCACTCTCAGAAATATTGTGGAACGAGCTTTAGAAATGAATGCCACATTATATATAAACTTTACAGACTTTGAAAAGGCCTTTGACAGTCTAGATGAACAGTGATGTGGGGAATCCTTGCTGTGTATGGATGACCAGATAAAGTTCTAGACATATTTAAAGAACTCTATGATGGATGCCAATACAAAGTGAAATAAGGACTCATGGAAACAGAACACTTCAGGGTAACATCAGCAGTCCAACTAGGGTGCATTATGTCATCTTCCTTGTTTCTCATAGTGATATATTATGTTACAAAGAAAGCAACCACAGGCACACAGATGGACCTTCAGGAGAACTTTCTTAAACACCTGGAACATTTCAACATTGCAGATTGTATCTGTGTCATCAGCCAAACTAAATAACATCTACAACAAAAGACAGATAAGATTACAGAAATAGTCAAACAGTCAGGGTTAAGAATCAATGTCATTAAAACAATGCTGGAGATAAACCCCAAAAGTGAAAATCATATAGTAACAGAAAGTGTAGGTTTAAAATCTGTAACTGACTTCACTCACCCGGGAAGTAGTAACTTCTTGAATGGGAATGTTGTGGTTGAAATCAAGCAGAGAATAGCAAAGGCAAATGCTGCTTACAGCAGACTTCAGAGTGTCTGGAGATCAAACATCTACAGCACTGAAACTAAACTCAGGATCTACAAAACATGCGTTAGGACAGTTCTCCTCTATGGAGCAGAAAGTTGGAAAACAGACAGAAAGATAGAGAGCATGCTCAGAGGTTTTGAGGGAAGACTTCTCAGAAGATTGGTGGTGTTTACATGGGAAGATAAAATCAGAAATTCTAGATTACAACAAATGACAGACTTAGAAGATGTAAATTTAGAAATCAAAAAACGAAGATGAAAATGGATTGGACACCTCCAAAAGAGAGATCACCGAGACAGGCAATGAAATGGACACCAGAAGGACAGTGAGGAAAGAGGTAGGCCCAGAGGTACTTGGAGGCATTGAACTCAAGGCTACGCAAAGGACAAAACTGGAGATAGAAAGGATGGCTGAGGATCAAATTAAGTAGCAACAGTTTGTCTCTGCCTTATGTGCCTCTAGGCTTGAGGGGATTGATTTATTGAGATCCTGCATGAAAACTATGGTAAATCTCACATAAAAAATTGGTAAATCTTGCATGACAATAAGCAATCAGCTAAATAACTTGAAAAACAAACAGCTGTAGTAATCAGCCACACAATAAATCATCAGGGCAGACAACTCTGATATCTGAGAATTAACAGTGTAATCAGTGACATCTACAATGTAATCAATTACATCTACAGTGTAACCAAGGACATCTACATTGGAATCAATGACATCTACAGTGTAAAAAAGGACATCCACAATGTAACCATAGACATCTACAGTGTAACCATGGACATCTACAGCATAATCATGGACATCTACAGCGTAATCATGGACATCTACAGTGTAACCATGGACATCTAAAGTGTAACCATGGACATCTACAGTGTAACCATGGACATCTACAGCGTAATCAAGGACATCCACAATATAACCATAGACATACACAATGTAACCAGGGACATCTACAGTGTAACCAATGACATCCACAATGTAACCAAGGACATCTACATTGTAATCATGGACATCCGCAATGTAACCATGGACATCTACAGTGTAATCAAGATATCTACAGTGTAATTAAGGATATCTACAGTGTAATCAAGACATCTACAGTGTAATTAAGGACATCTACAGTGTAACCAAGGACATCTTCATTGTAATTAGGGACATTTACAGTGTAATCAAGACATCTACAGTGTAATTATGGACATCTACAGTGTAATCAAGGACATCTTCATTGTAATTAAGACATCTACAGTGTAATCAATAACATCTTCAATGTAATTAAGACATCTACAGTGTAATCAAGACATCAACAGTGTAATCAAGGACATCTACATTGTAATCAAGGACATCTACAGTGTAATCAAGACATCAAAAGTGTAATCAAGGACATCTACAGTGTAATCAAGACATCAACAGTGTAATCAAGGACATCTACAGTGTAATTAAGGATATCTACAGTGTAATCAAGACATCTACAGTGTAATTAAGGACATCTACAGTGTAACCAAGGACATCTTCATTGTAATTAGGGACATTTACAGTGTAATCAAGACATCTACAGTGTAATTATGGACATCTACAGTGTAATCAAGGACATCTTCATTGTAATTAAGACATCTACAGTGTAATCAATAACATCTACAATGTAATTAAGACATCTACAGTGTAATCAAGACATCAACAGTGTAATCAAGGACATCTACATTGTAATCAAGGACATCTACAGTGTAATCAAGACATCAAAAGTGTAATCAAGGACATCTACAGTGTAATCAAGACATCAACAGTGTAATCAAGGACATCTACAGTGTAATTAAGGATATCTACAGTGTAATCAAGACATCTACAGTGTAATTAAGGACATCTACAGTGTAACCAAGGACATCTTCATTGTAATTAGGGACATTTACAGTGTAATCAAGACATCTACAGTGTAATTATGGACATCTACAGTGTAATCAAGGACATCTTCATTGTAATTAAGACATCTACAGTGTAATCAATAACATCTACAATGTAATTAAGACATCTACAGTGTATTCAAGACATCAACAGTGTAATCAAGGACATCTACATTGTAATCAAGGACATCTACAGTGTAATCAAGACATCAAAAGTGTAATCAAGGACATCTACAGTGTAATCAAGACATCAACAGTGTAATCAAGGACATCTACATTGTAATAAAGGACATCTAGTGTAATCAAGACAACAAAAGTGTAATCAAGGACATCTACAGTGTAATCAATACATCAAAAGTGTAATCAAGGACATCTACAGTGTAATCAAGGACAACTACATTGTAATCAAGGACAACTACATTGTAATCAAGGACATCTACATTGTAATCAAGGATATCAACATTGTAATCAAGGACATCTACAGTGTAATCAAGACATCAACAGTGTAATCAAGGACATCTACATTGTAATCAAGGACATCAACAGTGTAATCAAGGACATCTACATTGTAATCAAGGACATCTACAGTGTAATCAAGGACATCTACATTGTAATCAAGGACATCTTCATTGTAATCAAGGACATTTTCATTGTAATCAAGGACATCTACAGTGTAATCAAGACATCAACATTGTAATCAAGGACATCTTCATTGTAATCAAGGACATCTACAGTGTAATCAAGACATCAACATTGTAATCAAGGACATCTTCATCGTAATTAAGGACATCTACATTGTAATCAAGGACATCTACAGTGTAATCAAGACATCAACATTGTAATCAAGGACATCTACAGTGTAATCAAGGATATCTACATTGTAATCAAGGACATCTACAGTGTAATCAAGGACATCTACAGTGTAATCAAGGACATCAACATTGTAATCAAGGACATCTACAGTGTAATCAAGGACATCTACAGTGTAATCAAGACATCAACATTGTAATCAAGGACATCTTCATTGTAATCAAGGACATCTACAGTGTAATCAAGACATCAACATTGTAATCAAGGACATCTACATTGTAATCAAGGACATCTACAGTGTAATCAAGACATCAACATTGTAATCAAGGACATCTACAGTGTAATCAAGGATATCTACATTGTAATCAAGGACATCTACAGTGTAATCAAGGACATCTACAGTGTAATCAAGGACATCAACATTGTAATCAAGACATCAAAAGTATAATCAAGGACATCTACAGAGTAATCAAGGACAACTACATTGTAATCAAGGACATCTACAGTGTAATCAAGACATCAAAAGTGTAATCAAGGACATCTACAGTGTAATCAAGGACATCTACAGTGTAATCAAGACATCAAAAGTGTAATCAAGGACATCTACAGTGTAATCAAGGACAACTACATTGTAATCAAGGACAACTACATTGTAATCAAGGACATCTACATTGTAATCAAGGACATCAACATTGTAATCAAGGACATCTACAGTGTAATCAAGACATCAACAGTGTAATCAAGGACATCTACATTGTAATCAAGGACATCAACAGTGTAATCAAGGACATCTACATTGTAATCAAGGACATCTACAGTGTAATCAAGGACATCTACATTGTAATCAAGGACATCTTCATTGTAATAAAGGACTTTTTCATTGTAATCAAGGACATCTACAGTGTAATCAAGACATCAACATTGTAATCAAGGACATCTTCATCGTAATCAAGGACATCTACATTGTAATCAAGGACATCTACAGTGTAATCAAGACATCAACATTGTAATCAAGGACATCTACAGTGTAATCAAGGACATCTACATTGTAATCAAGGACATCTACAGTGTAATCAAGGACATCTACAGTGTAATCAAGGACATCATCATTGTAATCAAGGACATCTACAGTGTAATCAAGGACATCTACAGTGTAATCAAGAACATCAACATTGTAATCAAGGACATCTACAGTGTAATCAAGAACATCAACAGTGTAATCAAGGACATCTACAGTGTAATCAAGGACATCTACAGTGTAATCAAGGACATGGACAATGTAATGGATAACACTTTTTATAATAAAAAGAACATGCAATGTAATAATTAATTTTAGAAAAGATAAATGATACTCACAATAAATGATCCAAAAGGCACAAAACCTGGACAAGATTGAAATCAGCATCAGATCAGAAGTTACTGTGTTACAGATGTACTATTTTACAGTCAATGTTAGAATAGAGAGATAGAAGCCAGAGTACAGAAGACAAATGCTGTCACCTACCAGTTAGCTCCATTACCAGTTAGCTCCATTACCAGTTAGCCCCACTAACAGTTAGCTCCATTAACAGTTAGCTCCATTAACAGTTAGCTCCATTACCAGTTAGCTCCATTACCAGTTAGCTCCATTACCAGTTAGCCCCACTACCAGTTAGCTCCATTAACAGTTAGCTCCATTACCAGTTAGCTCCACTACCAGTTAGCTCCATTAACAGTTAGCCCCACTACCAGTTAGCCCCACTACCAGTTAGCTCCACTACCAGTTAGCTCCACTACCAGTTAGCTCCACTACGAGTTAGCTCCACTACCAGTTAGCTCCACTACCAGTTAGCCCCACTACCAGTTAGCTCCACTACCAGTTAACCCCACTACCAGTTAGCTCCACTACCAGTTAGCCCCACAACTAGTTAGCTCCACTACCAGTTAGCCCCACTACCAGTTAGCTCCACTACCAGTTAGCCCCACTACCAGTTAGCCCCACTACCAGTTAGCTCCACAACCAGTTAGCCCCACAACTAGTTAGCTCCACTACCAGTTAGCCCCACTACCAGTTAGCCCCACTACCAGTTAGCTCCACTACCAGTTAGCCCCACTACCAGTTAGCCCCACTACCAGTTAGCTCCACTACCAGTTAGCCCCACTACTAGTTAGCCCCACTACCAGTTAGCTCCACTACCAGTTAGCCCCACTACCAGTTAGCCCCACTACCAGTTAGCTCCACTACCATTTAGCCCCACTACCAGTTAGCCCCACTATCAGTTAGCTCCACTACCAGTTAGCTCCACTACCAGTTAGCCCCACTACCAGTTAGCTCCACTACAAGTTAGCCCCACTACCAGTTAGCCCCACTACCAGTTAGCCCCACTACCAGTTAGCTCCACTACTAGTTAGCTCCACTACCAGTTAGCCCCACAGCCAGTTAGCCCCACTACCAGTTAGCCCCACTACCACTTAGCCCCACTAGCAGTTAGCTCCACTACTAGTTAGCCCCACAACTAGTTAGCTCCACAACCAGTTAGCCCCACAACTAGTTAGCTCCACTACCAGTTAGCCCCACTACCAGTTAGCCCCACTACTAGTTAGCCCCACTACTAGTTAGCCCCACTACCAGTTAGCCCCACTACCAGTTAGCTCCACAACTAGTTAGCCCCACTACCACTTAGCTCCACTACCAGTTAGCTCCACAACTAGTTAGCCCCACTACCAGTTAGCTCCACTACCAGTTAGCTCCACAACCAGTTAGCTCCACTACCAGTTAGCCCCACTACCAGTTAGCTCCACTACCAGTTAGCTCCACTACCAGTTAGCTCCACAACTAGTTAGCCCCACTACCAGTTAGCTCCACTACCAGTTAGCTCCACAACTAGTTAGCCCCACTACCAGTTAGCCCCACTACCAGTTAGCTCCACAACTAGTTAGCCCCACTACCAGTTAGCTCCACTACCAGTTAGCTCCACAACTAGTTAGCCCCACTACCAGTTAGCTCCACTACCAGTTAGCTCCACAACCAGTTAGCTCCACTACCAGTTAGCCCCACTACCAGTTAGCTCCACTACCAGTTAACCCCACTACCAGTTAGCCCCACTACCAGTTAGCCCCACTACCAGTTAGCCCCACTACCAGTTAGCCCCACCACCAGTTAGCTCCACAACTAGTTAGCCCCACAACTAGTTAGCTCCACTACCAGTTAGCCCCACAACCAGTTAGCCCCACAACTAGTTAGCTCCACTACCAGTTAGCCCCACAACCAGTTAGCCCCACAACCAGTTAGCCCCACAACTAGTTAGCCCCACTACCAGTTAGCCCCACTACCAGTTAGCTCCACAACTAGTTAGCCCCACAACTAGTTAGCTCCACTACCAGTTAGCCCCACTACCAGTTAGCCCCACTACCAGTTAGCCCCACTACTAGTTAGCCCCACTACTAGTTAGCCCCACAACTAGTTAGCCCCACTACTAGTTAGCCCCACTACCAGTTAGCCCCACTACCAGTTAGCTCCACTACTAGTTAGCCCCACTACCAGTTAGCCCCACTACCAGTTAGCCCCACTACCAGTTAGCCCCACTACCAGTTAGCCCCACAACTAGTTAGCCCACAACCAGTTAGCTCCACTACCAGTTAGCCCCACTACCAGTTAGCTCCACTACTAGTTAGCCCCACAACCAGTTAGCTCCACAACCAGTTAGCCCCACTACCAGTTAGCCCCACAACCAGTTAGCCCCCTACCAGTTAGCTCCACTAACTGTTAGCCCCACTACCAGTTAGCCCCACAACCAGTTAGCCCCACTACCAGTTAGCCCCACTACCAGTTAGCCCCACTACCAGTTAGCCCCACTACCAGTTAGCCCTACTACCAGTTAGCCCCACTACCAGTTAGCCCTACTACCAGTTAGCCCCACTACCAGTTAGCCCCACTACCAGTTAGCCCCACTACCAGTTAGCCCCACTACCAGTTAGCCCCACTGCTTAGACACACAAATGTCTCCCCTCCAGCAAAATAGCTGATGATTAATAGCATCTTCATCCCTATGTTATGTTATCAGTGCCAAACATGGACAATGAATAGGGCACTATAACAGAAAATAACTACATGTGAAATGCATTGTCTGCACCAGGTCACTAACAACACTAGACGAGGCAGGGTTACGAATACCAGCATGAGAGAGAAAGTTGCAATAAGACCCTGTCTGGATTATATTGACAGACAAAGAATAAAATGGTTCAGCCATCTAGTGAGAATGCAGCCAGACCAGACTGCATTAAAAAATCTGGGAGGAAGGCGAGAAGAAGACCAAGAAAGAGACGGATATTTGGTGTAGCTGAAACCTGCAAATAGATGAACAAATCCATCACTCAAGACATCTGAGAAGTGCATGTCAAATAGATGAACAAATCCATCACTTAAGACATCTGAGAAGTGCATGTCAAATAGATGAACAAATCCATCACTCAAGACATCTGAGAAGTGCATGTCAAATAGATGAACAAATCCATCACTCAAGACATCTGAGAAGTGCATGTCAAATAGATGAACAAATCCATCACTCAAGACATCTGAGAAGTGCATGTCAAATAGATGAACAAATCCATCACTCAAGACATCTGAGAAGTGCATGTCAAATAGATGAACAAATCCATCACTCAAGACATCTGAGAAGTGCATGTCAAATAGATGAACAAATCCATCACTCAAGACATCTGAGAAGTGCATGTCAAATAGATGAACAAATCCATCACTCAAGACATCTGAGAAGTGCATGTCAATTAGATGAACAAATCCATCACTCAAGACATCTGAGAAGTGCATGTCAAATAGATGAACAAATCCATCACTCAAGACATCTGAGAAGATGATCTTGACAGTCAGATCTCTCTAGATGTCTGACTGTTAGTTATTCTAGATGTCCTCAATGAGTTATATCTCTAGATGTCTGACTGTTTACAGAGTTATAGATGTACAGTTGAGTTATATCTCTAGATGTCTGACTGTTGAGTTATATCTCTAGATGTCTGACCATTGAGTTAACTCTCTAGATGTCTGACCATTGAGTTAACTCTCTAGATGTCTGACAGTTGAGTTATATCTCTAGATGTCTGACTCTCTAGATGTCTGACCATTGAGTTAACTCTCTAGATGTCTGACAGTTGAGTTATCTCTCTAGATGTCTGACAGTTGAGTTATCTCTCTAGATGTCTGACCATTGAGTTATCTCTCTAGATGTCTGACCAGAGAGTTATATCTCTAGATGTCTGACAGCTGATGTCTGACCATTGAGTTATCTCTAGATGTCTGACAGCTGAGTTATATCTCTAGATGTC
Organism: Candidula unifasciata; assembly: GCA_905116865.2. Lineage (NCBI taxonomy): Eukaryota > Metazoa > Mollusca > Gastropoda > Stylommatophora > Geomitridae > Candidula > Candidula unifasciata. Next base: position 630,559 of record CAJHNH020002746.1, read on the forward strand.
TCAGTTGAGACATGTTGACAGTAGTTATCTCTCTAGATGTCTGACAGTTGAGTTATATCTCTAGATGTCTGACCAGTTGAGTTATCTCTGACCATTGAGTTATGTCTCTAGATGTTGAGTTTGAGTTAACTCTCTAGATGTCTCTATATGATGTCTAACAGTTGAGTTATATCTATAGATGTCTGACCATTGAGTTAACTCTCTAGATGTCTGACTGTTGAGTTATATCTCTAGATGTCTGACCATTTAACTCTCTAGATTACTGTTGATCTCTCTAGATGTCTGACAGTTGAGTTATCTCTCTAGATGTCTGACAGTTGAGTTATCTCTCTAGATGTCTGACAGTTGAGTTATCTCTCTAGATGTCTGACAGTTGAGTTATATCTCTAGATGTCTGACAGTTGAGTTATCTCTCTAGATGTCTGACTAGAGTTATATCTCTAGATGTCTGACAGTTGAGTTATATCTCTAGATGTCTGACAGTTATCTCTCTAGATGTCTGAGTTAACTCTCTAGATGTCTGACAGTTGAGTTATATCTCTAGATGTCTGACAGTTGAGTTATATCTCTAGATGTCTGACAGTTGAGTTATATCTCTAGATGTCTGACAGTTGAGTTATATCTCTAGATGTCTGACCATTGAGTTATATCTCTAGATGTCTGACCATTGAGTTAACTCTCTAGATGTCTGACCATTGAGTTATATCTCTAGATGTCTGACCATTGAGTTAACTCTCTAGATGTCTGACAGTTGAGTTATATCTCTAGATGTCTGACCATTGAGTTAACTCTCTAGATGTCTGACCATTGAGTTATATCTCTAGATGTCTGACCATTGAGTTAACTCTCTAGATGTCTGACCATTGAGTTATATCTCTAGATGTCTGACCATTGAGTATCTCTCTAGATGTCTGACCATTGAGTTATATCTCTAGATGTCTGACCATGTCTGACCACCATTGAGTTATATCTCTAGATGTCTGACCATTGAGTTATATCTCTAGATGTCTGACCATTGAGTTAACTCTCTAGATGTCTGACCATTGAGTTATATCTCTAGATGTCTGACCATTGAGTTAACTCTCTAGATGTCTGACCATTGAGTTATATCTCTAGATGTCTGACCATTGAGTTATATCTCTAGATGTCTGACCATTGAGTTATATCTCTAGATGTCTGACCATGTTAACTGAGATGTCTGACTATTGATGTCTGACCATCTGAGTCTGATTTATATCTCTAGATGTCTGACCATTGAGTTATATCTCTAGATGTCTGACCGTTGAGTTATATCTCTAGATGTCTGACCATTGAGTTATATCTCTAGATGTCTGACCATTGAGTTAACTCTCTAGATGTCTGACCATTGAGTTATATCTCTAGATGTCTGACTGTTGAGTTATATCTCTAGATGTCTGACCATTGAGTTAACTCTCTAGATGTCTGACCGTTGAGTTATATCTCTAGATGTCTGACCATTGAGTTGACTCTCTAGATGTCTGACTGTTGAGTTATATCTCTAGATGTCTGACAGTTGAGTTATTATCTCTAGATGTCTGACCATTGAGTTATACTCTCTAGATGTCTGACCATTGAGTTATATCTCTAGATGTCTGACTGTTGAGTTATATCTCTAGATGTCTGACTGTTGAGTTATATCTCTAGATGTCTGACTGTTGAGTTATCTCTCTAGATGTCTGACTGTTGAGTTACTCTCTAGATGTCTGACATTGAGTTATCTATCTCTAGATGTCTGACCATTGAGTTATCTCTCTAGATGTCTGACCTTGACAGTTGAGTTATCTCTAGATGTCTGACCATTGACTGAATCTCTAAAGTGATGTGACTAAAGAGTTAACTGATCTCTGGATGTACTGAGTTGACTAAACAGATATCAGATGTTGAATACCTCTAGACATGTGACAGAAGGGCATGAAGACTTTCTGTTCTAGATGTCTGGCAGCATGTATATCTCTAGATGTCTGAAGTGACTGAAACAAAATGATGTACAAGGAAACAAAAATGTCTGTCATTGGACCTATAAACTCAGACAGATGGAAGGTGACATGTATGACTGCACCTTGTAGACTGTGACCAAATATGACTGCACCTTAGACTGTGACATGTATGATGACTGCACCTGACATAGACTGTGACATGTACATGTATGACTGCACCTTAGACTGTGACATGTATGACTGCACCTTAGACTGTGACATGTATGACTGCACCTTAGACTGTGACATGTATGACTGCACCTTAGACTGTGACATGTATGACTGCACCTTAGACTGTGACATGTATGACTGCACCTTAGACTGTGACATGTATGACTGCACCTTAGACTGTGACATGTATGACTGCACCTTAGACTGTGACATGTATGACTGCACCTTAGACTGTGACATGTATGACTGCACCTTAGACTGTGACATGTATGACTGCACCTTAGACTGTGACATGTATGACTGCACCTTAGACTGTGACATGTATGACTGCACCTTAGACTGTGACATGTATGACTGCACCTTAGACTGTGACATGTATGACTGCACCTTAGACTGTGACATGTATGACTGCACCTTAGACTGTGACATGTATGACTGCACCTTAGACTGTGACATGTATGACTGCACCTTAGACTGTGACATGTATGACTGCACCTTAGACTGTGACATGTATGACTGCACCTTAGACTGTGACATGTATGACTGCACCTTAGACTGTGACATGTATGACTGCACCTTAGACTGTGACATGTATGACTGCACCTTAGACTGTGACATGTATGACTGCACCTTAGACTGTGACATGTATGACTGCACCTTAGACTGTGACATGTATGACTGCACCTTAGACTGTGACATGTATGACTGCACCTTAGACTGTGACATGTATGACTGCACCTTAGACTGTGACATGTATGACTGCACCTTAGACTGTGACATGTATGACTGCACCTTAGACTGTGACATGTATGACTGCACCTTAGACTGTGACATGTATGACTGCACCTTAGACTGTGACATGTATGACTGCACCTTAGACTGTGACATGTATGACTGCACCTTAGACTGTGACATGTATGACTGCACCTTAGACTGTGACATGTATGACTGCACCTCAGACTGTGACATGTATGACTGCACCTCAGACTGTGACATGTATGACTGCACCTTAGACTGTGACATGTATGACTGCACCTTAGACTGTGTACATGTATGACTGCACCTTAGACTGTGACATGTATGACTGCACCTTAGACTGTGACATGTATGACTGCACCTTAGACTGTGACATGTATGACTGCACCTCAGACTGTGACATGTATGACTGCACCTCAGACTGTGACATGTATGACTGCACCTCAGACTGTGACATGTATGACTGCACCTCAGACTGTGACATGTATGACTGCACCTCAGACTGTGACATGTATGACTGCACCTCAGACTGTGACATGTATGACTGCACCTCAGACTGTGACATGTATGACTGCACCTCAGACTGTGACATGTATGACTGCACCTCAGACTGTGACATGTATGACTGCACCTTAGACTGTGACATGTATGACTGCACCTTAGACTGTGACATGTATGACTGCACCTTAGACTGTGACATGTATGACTGCTGTGACCTTATGACTGTGTGACATGTATGACTGCACCTTAGACTGTGACATGTATGACTGCACCTTAGACTGTGACATGTATGACTGCACCTTAGACTGTGACATGTATGACTGCACCTTAGACTGTGACATGTATGACTGCACCTTAGACTGTGACATGTATGACTGCACCTTAGACTGTGACATGTATGACTGCACCTTAGACTGTGACATGTATGACTGCACCTTAGACTGTGACATGTATGACTGCACCTTAGACTGTGACGTGTATGACTGCACCTTAGACTGTGACATGTATGACTGCACCTCAGACTGTGACATGTATGACTGCACCTCAGACTGTGACATGTATGACTGCACCTCAGACTGTGACATGTATGACTGCACCTCAGACTGTGACATGTATGACTGCACCTCAGACTGTGACATGTATGACTGCACCTCAGACTGTGACATGTATGACTGCACCTCAGACTGTGACATGTATGACTGCACCTCAGACTGTGACATGTATGACTGCACCTCAGACTGTGACATGTATGACTGCACCTTAGACTGTGACATGTATGACTGCACCTTAGACTGTGACATGTATGACTGCACCTTAGACTGTGACATGTATGACTGCACCTTAGACTGTGACATGTATGACTGCACCTTAGACTGTGACATGTATGACTGCACCTTAGACTGTGACATGTATGACTGCACCTTAGACTGTGACATGTATGACTGCACCTTAGACTGTGACATGTATGACTGCACCTTAGACTGTGACATGTATGACTGCACCTGAGACTGTGACATGTATGACTGCACCTTAGACTGTGACATGTATGACTGCACCTTAGACTGTGACATGTATGACTGCACCTTAGACTGTGACATGTATGACTGCACCTTAGACTGTGACATGTATGACTGCACCTTAGACTGTGACATGTATGACTGCACCTTAGACTGTGACATGTATGACTGCACCTTAGACTGTGACATGTATGACTGCACCTTAGACTGTGACATGTATGACTGCACCTTAGACTGTGACATGTATGACTGCACCTTAGACTGTGACATGTATGACTGCACCTTAGACTGTGACATGTATGACTGCACCTTAGACTGTGACATGTATGACTGCACCTTAGACTGTGACATGTATGACTGCACCTTAGACTGTGACATGTATGACTGCACCTTAGACTGTGACATGTATGACTGCACCTTAGACTGTGACATGTATGACTGCACCTTAGACTGTGACATGTATGACTGCACCTTAGACTGTGACATGTATGACTGCACCTTAGACTGTGACATGTATGACTGCACCTTAGACTGTGACATGTATGACTGCACCTTAGACTGTGACATGTATGACTGCACCTTAGACTGACTGTGACATGTATGACTGCACCTTAGACTGTGACATGTATGACTGCACCTTAGACTGTGACATGTATGACTGCACCTTAGACTGTGACATGTATGACTGCACCTTAGACTGTGACATGTATGACTGCACCTTAGACTGTGACATGTATGACTGCACCTTAGACTGTGACATGTATGACTGCACCTTAGACTGTGACATGTATGACTGCACCTTAGACTGTGACATGTATGACTGCACCTTAGACTGTGACATGTATGACTGCACCTTAGACTGTGACATGTATGACTGCACCTTAGACTGTGACATGTATGACTGCACCTTAGACTGTGACATGTATGACTGCACCTTAGACTGTGACATGTATGACTGCACCTTAGACTGTGACATGTATGACTGCACCTCAGACTGTGACATGTATGACTGCACCTCAGACTGTGACATGTATGACTGCACCTCAGACTGTGACATTCATTGTTCTTTCGTTTATCACACAACTCATCACATGCCCTCTCTGATTCTCTTCTCCGCCTATTTTGCTTTTCCTTCTTTTTTTTTTTTTGATCCTGTAGGTTCCAGTGTTAGGACTTTAAAGTTAAATTATCCTCATATTTCTTTTCCTATCACATGTCAATGTCTTTACCTCATCCCTAGATCTAACATTTGTTTAGTGTGTGTTTTATCTCTCAGAAGTGAGTGTCTTTGTCTAATCTCTAGATCTAACATGTGTTTAGTGTGTGTTCTATCTGTCAGATGTGAGTGTATTTACCTCATCCCTAGATCTAACATTTGTTTAGTGTGTGTTCTATCTCTCAGATGTTAGTGTCTTTGTCTAATCTCTAGATCTAACATGTGTTTAGTGTGTGTCCTTTCTGTCAGGTGTTAGTGAATTTGCCTCATCTCTAGATCTAACATGTGTTTAGTGTGTGTCCTATCTCTCAGATGTTAGTGTCTTTGTCTAATCTCTAGATCTAACATGTGTTTAGTGTGTGTCCTATCTGTCAGATGTTAGTGAATTTGCCTCATCTCTAGATCTAACATTTGTTTAGTGTGTGTCCTATCTGTCAGATGTTAGTGAATTTGCCTCATCTCTAGACCTAACATTTGTTTAGTGAGTGTCCTATCTGTCAGATGTTAGTGTCTTTGCCTCATCTCTAGATCTAACATGTTTTTAGTGAGTGTCCTATCTGTCAGATGTTAGTGTCTTTGCCTCATCTCTAGATCTAACATTTGTTTAGTGAGTGTCCTATCTGTCAGATGTGAGTGTCTTTGTCTCATCTCTAGATCTTACTGATCATATATATGTCTGTGTGTGTGTGCATGCATGCATGCGTGCGTGCATGCATGTGTGCATGTACGTGTGCATGCATGCATGCGTGCGAGCATGTATGTGTGCATGTGTGTGTGGGTGCATGCGTGTGTGCATGTGTGTATGTGTGTGCACGTATGTGTGCATGTATGTATGTATGTATTTATATGTGTGTATGTGTGTGTGTGTGTGTGGGGGGTGTTTGTGTGTGTGTGTGTGCTTGTGTGTGTGTATGCATGTATTAAGCACTTATTATGTATGTACCTAATTACGTACGGATGTATGTGACCCTTTGATAATAAAGTTCATTTGTTCTTTCTGTCTGTCTGTCACAAAAATGGTGAGCAGTACTAAGGTGAAATTTGCACATGTGATTTGGCAGCCCTTTCTAGGTCAACTGCACTTTTTGCAAGATTACCCCATCCACATACTGCTGCAAAACTAACATCACAATCACTAACATCACAATCACTAACACCACAATCGCTAACATCACAATCACTAACATGTAATATTTGCTGGAGTTATTTCCCCGAGCACCTACATATTTCTTGTTTAAACCATCCTGAAGAATGATTTGTGTTGTTGTAGACCGTTTCTGTTTAAACGTTATAACATCATGATGATACAAGCGGTCTAAACATATGACATCAGTCAATCATTTTCTGACCTCTATGACATCAATTATTTTGTGTCCTCTATGACATCAATCAATCATTTTGTGTCCTCTATGACATCAATCAATCATTTTGTGTCCTCTATGACATCAATCAATTATTTTGTGTCCTCTATGACATCAATCAATCATTTTGTGTCCTCTATGACATCAATCAATCATTTTGTGTCCTCTATGACATCAATCAATCATTTTGTGTCCTCTATGACATCAATCAATCAGTTTGTGTCCTCTATGACATCAATCAATCATTTTGTGTCCTCTATGACATCAATCAATCATTTTGTGTCCTCTATGACATCAATCAATCATTTTGTGTCCTCTATGACATCAATCAATCATTTTGTGTCCTCTATGACATCAATCAATTATTTTGTGTCCTCTATGACACATATGTTGTCAATGACAGCTCTTTTCTATCAGAGACATGTCACTGGTGCATGATACTAAACATAAACTGAACCTGTTTAATCTTCTGAGCTTTCCACAGCTGTTCATCTGTGACTTCAGGAGGCAGACTTCCACTTTTGTAGTCAGCCAATAACCTGATGGCATCATCAAGCTGTTTCTGTTAGCAGATAGACAATCAGTTCATGGGGAAAGCATCTAGGTACAAACATACAGACATACTAGTGGATAGACAAAAATATAAGCATACTTGAAGATAGAGAGTGCTGCTGTGTGTGGTACCATGTGTGATTCTGTGTGTAATATTATTCATGTTGCTGTGTGAGCTACCATGTGTGGTGCTGTGTGTGGTACCCTGTATGGGACTATATGTGATATCGTGTGTGTTGCCATGTCTAGTGCTATGTGTGGTACCATGTATGATGTTATGTGCAGTAATATGTGTGGTGCTATGTGTGGTAGCATGTATGATGTTATGTGTAGTAACATGTGTAGTGCTATGGGTGGTAGCATGTATGATGTTATGTGCAGTAACATGTGTGGTGCTATGGGTGGTAGCATGTATGATGTTATGTGCAATAACATGTGTGGTGCTATGGGTGGTAGCATGTATGATGTTTTGTGCAGTAACATGTGTGGTGCTATGGGTGGTAGCATGTATGATGTTTTGTGCAGTAACATGTGCGGTGCTATGGGTGGTAGCATGTATGATGTTTTGTGCAGTAACATGTGCGGTTCTATGGGTGGTAGCATGTATGATGTTTTGTGCAGTAACGTGTGTGGTGCTATGGGTGGTAGCATGTATGATGTTTTGTGCAGTAACATGTGCGGTGCTATGGGTGGTAGCATGTATGATGTTTTGTGCAGTAACATGTGTGGTGCTATGGGTGGTAGCATGCATGGTACCATATGCTGCACTGTGCATAGTACCATGTGTGGTGCCCTGTTGTCTCATGTGTAGAGCCATGTGTGATGCTATGTGTGATACCATGTGCAATGCAATGTGGTTTCCTGTGTAATGCCCTGTGTAGTACCATGTATGATGACCTGTCGTCTCATGTGGTTTACCATATGTGGTCTTATGTGTGGTGAAATATGTGGTGCTGTGTGTGTGGTACCATGTGTGGTGCCTTGTGGTCTCATGTGTGGTACCATGTGTGGTGCCCTGTGGTCTCATGTTCAGTGCTATGTGAGGTCCTGTGTATGTGTTATCATGTGTGGTACCATGTGTGGTCTTGTGTGCCATGTGTTGTACTATGTGTGGTAGTGTGTGGTACCATGTGTGGTCTTATGTGTGGTGCCAAGGGTGGTATAGTTTAACAGTACTGATTGTCTCTACATCTATGTCCCACTGGTTCTCACTGTCACTTGTCATTATTGTAGATATTTTAGCAGTGGGTCACCTTGTTCTCCTGAGCACCAAGTGTGGTCATCGCAATCCTCTGTGTTGCTCTATTTCCTTGGGCATGTGTCTGGGCGAGCTTTACATAATTAATGAGACTGTATCATGTGTCTGGGCAAGCTATACATAATTAATGAGACTTTATCATGTGTGGGCGAACTATATTTAATGAAACAGTTTGTATCTGCTTGTGCTAACCCATGCTTTAATTAACACAACTGTACAAAAATCTTTCTAATTAAACTAGCAGATCACTTTTGGCTGCAGTGATTACTCTGTAACAAATTCCATGGTTCTATACACGTGGGGTACCTGTGGGTACGGCTCTCCTAGTGGATTCCATTCAATGATTCTATACACCTGGGGTATCTGTGGGTACAGCTCTCCTAGTGGATTCCATTCAATGGTTCTATACACCTGGGATATCTGTGGGTAAAGCTCTCCTAGTGGATGCTATTCCATGGCTCTATACACCTGGGGTATCTGTGGGTACGGCTCTCCTAGTGGATTCCATTCAATGATTCTATACACCTGGGGTATCTGTGGGTACAGCTCTCCTAGTGGATGCTATTCCATGGCTCTATACACCTGGGATATCTGTGGGTACAGCTCTCCTAGTGGATGCTATTCCATGGTTCTATACACCTGGGATATCTGTGGGTACAGCTCTCCTAGTGGATGCTATTCCATGGTTCTATACACATGGGATATCTGTGGGTACAGTTCTCCTAGTGGATGCTATTCCATGGTTCTATACACGTGGGATATCTGTGGGTACAGCTCTCCTAGTGGATTCCATTCAATGGTTCTATACACCTGGGGTATCTGTGGGTGCAGCTCTCCTAGTGGATTCCATTCAATGGTTTTATACACGTGGGGTACCTGTGGGTACAGCTCTCCTAGTGGATTCCATTCAATGGTTCTATACACAGGGGTATCTGTGGGTACAGCTCTCCTAGTGGATTCCATTCAATGATTCTATATATGTATAGATTGTGTCTCTATAAATGGATTTGTCTACTGCTTGCTTGGATTTCTGTGTGTACAGATCCAGCTTTGGTTTGTTGTTCACCTGTCAGTGCCATCAGTCATTTCAGTTGAGAATTTTCAAACTTGGCCCAACTTTCAACCAACACAGAACCTGTAGCTATCAGAGCAGATGTCAGTGATCAAACAAAACTCCACATATCACACTGACACTTAATGTTTCATCCAGACACCAAACATCTCACCCAGACACCCAACATCTCACTCAGACACCCAACATCTCACTCAGACACTCAACATCTCACTCAGACACCCAACATCTCACTCAGACACCCAACATGTCACCCAGACACCCAACATCTCACTCAGACACCCAACATGTCACCCAGATACCCAACATCTCACTCAGACACTCAACATCTCACTCAGACACCCAACATCTCACTCAGACACCCAACATCTCACTCAGACACCCAACATCTCACTCAGACACCCAACATCTCACTCAGACACCCAACATCTCACTCAGACACCCAACATCTCACTCAGACACCCAACATCTCACTCAGACACCCAACATCTCACTCAGACACCCAACATCTCACACAGACACCCAACATCTCACTCAGACACCCAACATCTCACCCAGACACCCAACATCTCACTCAGACACCCAACATGTCACCCAGATACCCAACATCTCACTCAGACACCCAACATCTCACCCAGACACCCAACATATCACCCAGATACCCAACATCTTTAAGTTCTAGAACAGGCTAATGTTTAAGTTCTAGAACAGACTAATGTTTAAGTTCTAGAACAGGCTAATGTTTAAGTTCTAGAACAGGCTAATGTTTAAGTTCTAGAACAGGCTAATGTCTAAGTTCTAGAACAGGCTAATGTTTAAGTTCTGGAACAGGCTAATGTTTAAGTTCTGGAACAGGCTAATGTTTAAGTTCTAGAACAGGCTAATGTTTAAGTTCTAGAACAGGCTAATGTTTAAGTTCTAGAACAGGCTAATGTCTAAGTTCTAGAACAGGCTAATGTTTAAGTTCTGGAACAGGCTAATGTTTAAGATCTGGAACAGGATGATGTTTAAGTTCTGTAACAGGCTAATGTTTAAGTTCTGGAACAGGCTAATGTTTAAGTTCTGGAACAGGCTAATGTTTAAGTTCTGGAACAGGATGATGTTCAAGTTCTGAAACAGGATGATGTTTAAGTTCTGGAACAGGATGATGTTCAAGTTCTGGAACTGGATGATGTTCAAGTTCTGGAACTGGATGATGTTTAAGTTCTGGAACTGGATGATGTTTAAGTTCTGGAACTGGATGATGTTTAAGTTCTGGAACTGGATGATGTTTAAGTTCTGGAACTGGATGATGTTTAAGTTCTGGAACTGGATGATGTTTAAGTTCTGGAACTGGATGATGTTCAAGTTCTGGAACTGGATGATGTTTAAGTTCTGGAACAGGCTAATGTTTAAGTTCTGGAACAGGATGATGTTCAAGTTCTGGAACTGGATGATGTTTAAGTTCTGGAACTGGATGATGTTCAAGTTCTGGAACTGGATGATTACTGATTAACAGTTTGAGAATTGACACCACAGCACATCGTGCATACCCACAGATGCAGCAATCCTGTGGTGTAGATGCTGACTGTTTTTGTAGCACACATCATTCTTCCTCTCACATCCCTCCTCTCACATCCCTCCTCTCACATCCCTCCTCTGACATCCCTCCTCTCACATCCCTCCTGGCCTGACCTACACCTAATTACTTGTTTACATATTCCAAGGGCCTTAATTCCCAAAATACAGGTGTTAGGACTTATTCAAGCTTCATCCATAAAAAAGATTCACCCAAATTGTCCAGGTTTGTTTCCAAGTTTTATCAAAACTGCTTGCATAAATTATGCAAATCATAATAGTTAATTTCAATCAATGTTGAGATTTCAGTTTGATTCATAAATATTCTGTTAGTTCATTCAATTTCCTACACAAATATATATAGTTTTGAGTTTTGTATATGTTAATTAAACGCTTTATTTTTTATAATTTTTTGTGTATAAACTATGAGAATCCCCTTCTGAAGGCTCCGTTTCTTGGCACCGAGACACCAAAAAAGTCACCGTCTCCAAAGGATTAAGGAGCACCACAAAGCACTGGCCTTGTCTGTGTTTACCCTGAACTCTTTCTGCTGACACCCCTCCGTCATCTCACACAATACACTTTGCAAGTCTCTGGTCATGTCGTGCCTGTCTGACCCACTTCGATACATTAGGACATCATCTGCAAATGTCAAAGTTTGCCCTGGTCGAGTGGGCTGAATATTTTCCAGACTTGCTGTATACATGTTAAACAAGACAGGTAACAATGGTGATCACTGAGGAAGGACAGGAAAAAAGCGAATTGGATCTGATCTCCATGTTCTCAAACAAAATACCACTGTTCTCCCCATCAGTGCTGCCCCATTCACTTAGCTAACTAAGAGTTTCACACCACAGTCCATCACGCACTGCATAAGATAAGTAAAGTCAAGGCTGTCATAGACATCTTCAAGATCTATCATGACTGTTTCTTGCTTTCACTGAAATCCTTCAAACACATCATCAGCAAAAGTTCCATCACTGTCCCATGTTGGCTTTGATGGCCTGTAGCTGCCCATGGTGTCTGGTAGCATGTCCTTTCTTTCTAAGTGTGACATCACTTTCTTTGCCACATTTTTTTTCAGCAGTTAGCCATACACATTTTGCAGGGTTATGATTCTATAACTGCTGAATTGTGAGAGATCCCTGCCTGGTTTCAGCAATGGTTTAAGATAACTGTGTAACCAGTCATTGGTACATTTGACATCTGGATACTATCATTAAAGTCCCTCACAACTCCTTATATTTAATCACTATTTAATTGTTTGATATGGCCATAGCTTAACCATCTGGCCCTAGAGCATTATTACTGGTGCCTCAAATGCAACCTGTATGTCAACTTCAGCAACCCAGTCTTTATATATGTTGTCCTTGACAGTGCTATGCCTGAGATTCTCTAGAGTGTTGTGATGTGCTGTCCTATTGCCTTTATCCATTTGGATTAAATAACATCTGAACAATATCTTGCCCTTTCTCCTTGTCACTTGTTAATATTCTACCTCCTGAATCCGCAATGTTTGGCATGTGGTGGATCGGCAATGTTTGGCATGTGGTGGATCGGCAATGTTTGGCATGTGGTGGATCGGCAATGTTTGGCATGTGGTGGATCTATGTAAAGTCCAGAAGTGGACGAACGACCAGAAATTTCTGCCTGGAGTCTACAGCTGCAGAACACTCAGAGGAAGAAGCCGAGGAAGAGGAAGAAGAGGAAGAAGAAGAAGAGGAAGAGGAAGAAGAGGAAGAAGAGGAAGAAGCCGAAGAAGAGGAAGAAGAGGAAGAAGAAGAAGAGGAAGAGGAAGAAGAGGAAGAAGAGGAAGAGGAAGAAGAGGAAGAAGAAGAAGAGGAAGAGGAAGAAGAGGAAGAAGAAGAAGAGGAAGAAGAGAAAGAGGAAGAAGACAACATGAGGTCCATAAAATACAAAAATACTCACTTACCGGAGACGTCAGCAGTGTCCTGGGGTCAATGACATCCAGGAAATGCCGCAGTCTTCCCAGGAAAGTACTCTGTTGGCAGATGTAGACATTCCTCAGAAAATCTCAAACATCAACTTGTGTAATCAACTTTTGTTATCAACTGTTGCCAGGAATAAGATAACAATTGCTATATGCTAGACAGTCAGCTGGGATAAGCTAACCATTGCTACATGCTGGACAGTCAACATATGTGTAACATATGTGTGCTGTTACATGCCTTTGCTGTAACATGTGTGTGCTGTAACATGTGTGTGCTGTTACATGCCTTTGCTGTAACATGTGTGTGCTGTAACATGTGTGTGCTGTAACATGTGTGTGCTGTAACATGTGTGTGCTGTAACATGTGTGTGCTGTTACATGTGTTTGCTGCAACATGTGTGTGCTGTAACAAGTGTGTGCTGTAACATGTGTGTGCTGCAACATATGTGTTTGTTGTAACATTTTTGTGCTGTAACATGTGTATGTGTGTGTGTTTTGTGTGTGTTTGTGTGCTATAACATGTGTGTGTGGTGTAACATATGTGTGTGTGTTAAAAAAGTATGTGTGTTGTAACAAATGTGTTTGTGCTGCAAGATGCATATGTGCTGTAACATGTGTGTGTGTGTGTTTTTTTTTTACTGATTTCTTCTTCTTCTGCGTTCACCTGAAGATGTAAATGTGTTGTGTCCGTTTACAGCATGGCTGCGATATTTGCACCTTTCGGCCAACACATTCGACTTCTGCTGGCATTTGTTGACCCGGTTAGCCTTCCCGGGTTTACTGGTTTTATATTGTCCCTGTCTGTTCTGGTGTCTCTGTCAGTTCTATTGTCCTTGTGTATGTATAGTGAGTCTTGTATGTGTGGTGTATCTTGTATGTGTGGTGTATCTTGTAGGTGTGGTGTATCTTGTAGGTGTGGTGTATCCTGTATGTGTGGTGTATCCTATATGTGTGATGTATCCTGTATGTGTGGTGTATCCTGTATGTGTAGTGTGTCTTGTATGTGTGGTGTCTCCTTATGTGTAGTGTATCTGTGTGTGTGTGTGGTCTATCTTGTAGGTGTGGTGTATCTTGTATGTGCGGTGTATCGGCTCTACTGGCAAATCCGGACGAAGAATAAACAGCCTTGGACGACTTAGTCAGAGTTATCTCCCGTCGCCGCACTCCGAACAGTAATCGGAAAACAAACGAAACAAACGACACACTTACCTATCATCCTGCGGTTGCGTGTAGGGCTGCGTACGGTTGCGTGAGACATCGTTGCATCATCATATGGTTGCGTGCACAGTTGCGTACGGTTGCGTGAGGCACTGTGAATGGTTGTGTAGTCATCATCATGCGGTTGTTGGATTATAGTTAGGGGTAGGGTTAGGGGTAGGGGTAGGGGTAGGGTTAGGGGTAGGGGAAGGGTTAGGGTTAGGGTTAGGGGTAGGGTTAGGGTAAGGGGTAGGGGTAGGGTTAGGGGTAGTGTTAGGGTTAGGGTTAGATGTGAAAATTTTGACGTAGGATTTCGAAATACTGGCCGACAATATGATGTTTGTGGGAGTGGCGCCACTGAAACTCTGCCAAATATGACGCCAATAGCGTGCGGCTGGTGCCCACAATCGTTTGCGAATTGTGCGTGTGACCAGCATCCAGAGGCCCTCGATTGTTTGTGTGTGTGTATGGGACTGTGCGCGATTATAGGGAACTCCGGCGTCAAAACTGTCAAATCTAACGCTAATCCTAACCCTACCGCTAACCCTAATCCTAATCCTACTCCCTAACCCTAACCCCTACCCCCCTAACCACGCAAATTTATCGATCATTAAAGCATACAAATCGGCAAACACGAACAAACAAAACACACCCACACACAAAAAAACCACCCAGAATTGTCCTGCAGCGTCGAAAAAAAACCCAGATCTGGGGGAAACAACCAAGCATTGGCAGCCCTGATGTCGACGTGACTGTCTTCTTTGTTTCGTTGTGGCTTTTCCGATCACTGTTTGGAGTGCGGCGACGGGAGATAACTCTGACTAAGTCGTCCAAGGCTGTTTATTCTTCGTCCGGATTTGCCAGTAGAGCCGGTGTATCTTGTATGTGTGGTGTATCTTGTAGGTGTGGTGTATCCTGTAGGTGTGGTGTATCTTGTATGTGTGGTGTATCTTGTATGTGTGGTGTATCTTGAATGTGGGGTGTATCTTGTAGGTGTGGTATATCCTGTATGTGAGGTGTATCCTGTATGCGTGGTGTATCTTGTATGTGTGGTATATCCTGTATGTGTGGTTTATCTGGTATGTGGGGTGTATCTTGTATGTGGGGTGTATCTGGTATGTGGGGTGTATCCTGTATGTGGGGTGTATCTGGTATGTGGGGTGTATCTTGTATGTGGGGTGTATCTTGTATGTGTGGTGTATCCTGTATGTGTGGTGTATCTGGTATGTGTGGTGTGAGGCAGCAAAGATAGTCACCTGATCAAACCTTGGCCTGTCCAGCTGAAAGGGCGGGTACGTGGCCGATGCCATGGTTTCTGCACTGGTCTGCTCGCTTCTACCACAACAAACCTGCAACCCGACACGAAAGCTGGGTTGGTCTATCCACTAGGAGACCCAGCTAAACCCGACACGGCGGCTGGGTTGGTCTATGCGACAAGACTGGTCTAGGCGACACAGCTGGGAGCCGACTGTGCTGCCTCAAGTTGAGAGAACACACCATACTGTGTTAGGCTGATCCAGGTCACGTGAGGTCGAGGGTCAGTGAGGTTGAAGGTCGAGGGTGATAGTGTTAACAAGGGAAGTAACGCGATCTTCACTCGTGTTTTTTACCTGTCCCGGTTCTGTCCCGTGGACACTCAGTTTAAAGTAAAAATAAATCAACACAGGGGGACATTATTCCAGGACCGTCGGTCCCGATTATTCCCATTTAGGACCAATACAATTGTTATATATATATATATATATATATATATATATATATATATTGATAAAGCACTCCTATCACATAAACATGAACATATACAAGAGAAAAGTAACAGACTACAAAGCTGAGGAGAAATACAAAGAAAACTAAGATCATGACAAACAGTCCAAACCAACAACCAGTGACCATAAATAACCAAACTCTTGAAAATGTAGAACATTTCACATATCTTGACAGTGTTGTGTCCCTACCGGGAGGGACCAAAAAGGACATACAGTCACTTTTGAACAAAGCTAGAGCTGCTTTTGGAAGGATGAGGCAAATCTGGAAATCCAACAATTACTGCAGAGGAACGAAACTCTACAAGAGAATCATTTTGTCAGTTCTTCTTTATGGAGCGGAATGCTGACCAAAATGACCAAAAAGGATGCACACAAGCTGTCCACCTTCAACCCCACATGTCTACGTAGAATTATCAAAATTTTCTGGCCAGATACAATCTCAAACACTAAACTACTTCAAGCCACAAACCAAGAAACTTTAGACAGTATGATTACCAAGAGAAAATGGAAATGGCTTGGCCACGTTATGAGAATGACTTCTGATATACTCGCCTAAACAGCTCTCACATGGACACCAGAGGGAAAGAGAAAACAGGGGCGCCCAAAAACAACATGAGACTAACGATGGAAAGTGACCTGAGTGCAGCATCTTTGGCGTAGAAAACTGCACTGAAGATTGCACAGGACAGGAAAGCATGGAAAGTCCTCTCTGAAACCCCATGTGCCACTAGGCATAACGAGGACTGATGATGATGATGATACGCTCATGTACGCCTTGACCTGCGCGAGTATGAGTCTCATGGCCTCATTTTGTACTCGGTCCAGTCTTTCTAGCTGGGTTTTTCTGACGGTGTGGTGGCAACGACCATAGTCAATGATGCCCAATACAAGCCCTTGATAGGGAAAGAAAAGTAGGCGTTGTTCAATATCAGCTGTTGCTATCACCTTGAGTGCTGTCAGACCTTTCCTGACACTAAGTGTGACGTTGATTACGTGGCATTTGTATGATAAGCATCTGTCAAATGTCATGCACAGGTATTTCATAGTGTCCGTTCTCTCCATGTCCACACCACACATGCTTACGATTAGCTTTGGTGTACTGATGATGGGGATATTCAGAGAAAACCATGTTGAGGAGGCTTTGGACGGGCTCACTTGAGCTTTTGATTCCTGGCAATACTTATCAAGTTGTAGCGTGGTTGTAATTTCGTGCCTGTTTTAACCTCGACGGTAAACAAGGATATCATCTATATACGGCATTGTTCTGCCTAGGCCTACGCTTTGTGCATTGGTGACTCCTGCTGTGTACACACTGAAGAGCACAGGCGATAATGGTGATCCCTGGAGCAGACCAATTAGGACGCCTTGAGATTTGGATGCCCATTCACCACATCAAAGCGAGCGACACTGTTCTTTCGAATAGCGCTGCTGCGATCCAGTTGACCAATTTTGTTTCTGTTTGCATATTTAACAGCAGTCTGATGAACATGTTGTATGGAACGCTGCCAATAGCGGCTGCAGCCGTTTCCATTCCCTCCTGGAAACCCTCATATGTGTCGTAGGCAAATACTGCAGCATTGCACCATGTATCTCTTCCCGGTTAGTAACCACCTAGTGTAGCGGGGAATAGACCACCTGACTCCAATGTTTGGGTCAACGATCTGGCCACGATTTTTTCCATGAGTTTTCCAATAGTGTTCTGGAGTGTGATGATTATGTAGCCATTTATTCTCGTGTGGTCTTTTTCTGGCTTAGGAACCGGTCTGAGATAGCTGTGGAGCCAGTCATCGGGGATAATGCCAGTTTTCATTGTGTTGTTCAATATCGTGGATAGTTCATCCACATCTGTCTCCTCGAGGCTTTTGAAGTGGCTGTATCTAATGCCATCAGGCCCTGGAGCTGTGTCTGGACAGGTCTTCAGTGTTGCTCTGGTGCAGTCTGTTGAGATGTATACTGTATCATCGACTTCCTCTATTTCAACCGTGTGGATCTCGTGTAAACTTTGTTTCATCTGCTCCCTCTCTTCCCTATCTACCTATTCTAGTATGCCTGTGTCTGTTCTAGCGTCCCTGACTGTTCTATTGTCCCCGTCCGTTCTAATATCCCTGTCTGCTATATAGCACCTGTCTGTGCTATTGTCCCTGTCTGTGCTATTGTCCCTGTCTGTTCAAGACCCGGGCCGTTCTATAGTCCATGTCTGTTCTAGTGTCCCGGTCTGTTCTATTGTCCCAATCTGTTCTATTGTCCTAGTCTGTTCTATTGTCTCTGTCTGTTCTATTGTCCCTGTCTGTTCTATTGCCCCTGTCTGTTCTATTGTCTTTGTCTGTTCTATTGTCTCTGTCTGATCTATTGTCCCTGTCTGTTCTATTGTCTCTGTCTGTTCTATTGTCTCTGTCTGCGCTATTGTCCCTGTCTGTTATATTGTCTCTGTGTTTTTGTCCCTGTCTGTTCTATTGTCTCTGTCTGTGCTATTGTCCCGGTCTGTTCTATTGTCCCGGTCTGCTCTATTGTCTATGTCTGTGCTATTGTCCCTGTTCGTTCTATTGTCCCCGTCTGTGCTAGTGTCCCGGTCTGCTCTATTGTCCCCGTCTGTGCTAGTGTCCCTGTCTGTTCTAGTATCCCCGTATGTGCTATTGTCCCTCTCTGTTCTGGTGCCCATGTGTGGATCGTGGTCTTGATCCAGCTTTGCATGCACACTGATATGACAGATCTGGATTATGTGTTTGCAAAAGGTTGGTTTTTCATCTCTCAGGCAGATGCACTCCGACTCTAAAGAGAACGCCCCTAATGAGTCGCCTGCTACGGCATGCTTGTTAGGAGGCAGTAGGTCTATTCTTATTGTTCTCCATAAAATAAGACCTCAGAACCCACACGGGGATTCGATGAACTGACGTGAAACAAGTCAAGTTTATTGTTTCTTAAACTATAACAACAAATGCCCTATCTCTCTCTCTCTCTCTCTCTCTCTCTCTCTCTCTCTCTCTCTCTCTCTCTCTCTCTCTCTCTCTCTCTCTCTCTCTCTCTCTCTCTCTGTCTCTGTCTCTCTCTGTCTCTCTGTCTATCTCTCTTCCCCGTCTCTATCTCTTCCCCTCTCTCTCTCTCTCTCTCTGTCTATCTCTCTTCCCCGTCTCTCTCTCTTCCTCTCTCTCTCTCTCTCTCTCTCTCTCTCTCTCTCTCTCTCTCTCTCTCTCTCTCTCTCTCTAATGTTGATTTATTGACATTTTCTCTTTATTAATTATAGGAAAATGAAAAAAAAAATGTCTCTTTCAACATTGAGTAATGAGCTTTACTTCTACATCTCCCCACTCCCTCTTTTCCTCCACATTTTTCATCTCTCTCTCTCCCCCTTTCTGTTCTCTCCCTTTCCCCGTTTTGTCTCTACACCTCTCCCTGTCTGTTTCCGTGTGTGCATGTGTGTGTCTGTATGCACGTATGCCTACATGTGTGTGTCTTCTTGTCTGTGTGTGTTTGTGTCTCTGTATCTCTGTGGTGTGTTTGTGTCTCTGTATCTCTGTGGTGTGTTTGTGTCTCTGTATCTCTGTGGTGTGTTTGTGTCTCTGTATCTCTGTGGTGTGTTTGTGTCTGTGTGGGTGCGTGTCTCAGTGTGTGTGTGTGTCTAATGTGTGTATGTCGGTGTGTGAGTCTGTGAGTATTTATGTCTGTGCCTATATGTGTATACATGTGTGTGTATGTATGCATCTGTACATTATGTAGGTGTGTATGTATGTGTGTGTGTGTGTGTCTGTGTGTCTATGTATGTGTCTCTGCATGTTTATGTGACTGTCTGTATGTGTATGTGACTGTCTGTATGTCTGTGTATGTGAATGTCTGTATGTCTGTGTATGTGACTGTTTCTATGTCTGTGTGTATTTTTGTGTACATGTCTGTCACTGCGTTAGTGTGTGTGTATGTTTCTGTGTATGCTTGTGTGTATCTGTATGCATCGATGCCTGAGCGTATGTTCCTGTGTATGCTTGTAAGTATGTGTATTTGTATTCATTGATGTCTGAATGTATGTGTCTAAGTATGTATGGATGTTTGTCTGTCTGCCTGCCTGCCTGCCTGCCTGTCTGTCTGTCTGTCTGTCTGTCTGTCTGTCTGTCTGTCTGTCTGTCTGTCTGTCTGTCTGTCTGTCTGTCTGTCTGTCTGCCTGCCTGTCTGCCTGCCTGTCTGTCTGTCTGTCTGTCTGCCTGCCTGCCTGCCTGCCTGCCTGCCTGCCTGCCTGCCTGCCTGCCTGCCTGCACGTATGGCGAACTGACAAAGCTGTACCATCAGCCCGGCGGCCGAAAAGTTGGGACTGGATATTTTTAGATAATTGTTATTGGGGTTGTTAGAGTTACATTTCTACATGATGGAATCATGGGGTTTCATGTTGGGATCCTGGTGTCTAGAGATCCACGTGACTACATGATGGAACCCTGGGGTCTAGAGATCCATGTTTCACCAGGGTGGAACCCTGTGGTCTAGAGATCCACATGTCACTATGATGGAACCCTGGGGTCTAGAGATCCACATGTCACTATGATGGAACCCTGGGGTCTAGAGATCCACATGTCACTATGATGGAACCCTGGGGTCTAGAGATCCACGTGTCTCCATGAAGGGACAATGGGATGTAGAGATCTATTTGACTACATATTGGGATCACAGGGTGTAGAGATATATTTGACTACATACTGGGATCATGGGGTGTAGAGATCTATTTGACTTCATATTGGGATCCTGGGGTGTAGAGATCTATTTGACTGCATAATGGGATCATGGGGTGTAGAGATCTATTTGACTACATAATGGGATCATATGGTGTAGAGATCTATTTGACTACAAAATGGGATCATGGGGTGTAGCGATTTATTTGACTACATAATGGGATCATAGGGTGTAGAGATCTATTTGACTACATATTGGGATCCTGTGGTGTAGAGATCTATTTGACTACATATTGGGATCCTGGGGTGTAGAGATCTATTCGACTACATAATGGGATCATGGGGTGTAGAGATCTAATTGACTATATAATGGGATCATGGGGTGTAGAGATCTATTTGACTACATACTGGGATCATGGGGTGTAGAGATCTATTTGACTACATAATGGGATCATGGGGTGTAGAGATCTATTTGACTACATACTGGGATCATGGGGTGTAGAGATCTATTTGACTACATATTGGGATCATGGGGTGTAGAGATCTATTTGACTACATACTGGGATCATGAGGTGTAGAAATCTATTTGACTACATATTGGGATCATAGGGTGTAGAGATCTATTTGACTACATATTGGGATCATGGGGTGTAGAGATCTATTTGACTACATATTGGGATCCTGGGGTGTAGAGATCTATTTGACTGCATAATGGGATCATGGGGTGTAGATATCTATTTGACTATATAATGGGATCATGGGGTGTAGAGATCTATTTGACTACATACTGGGATCATGGGGTGTAGAGATCTATTTGACTACATAATGGGATCATGGGGTGTAGAGATCTATTTGACTACATATTGGGATCCTGGGGTGTAGAGATCTATTTGACTATATAATGGGATCATGGTGTGTAGAGATCTATTTGACTAGATAATGGGATCATGAGGTGTAGAGATCTATTTGACTACATACTGGGATCATCGGGTGTAGAGATCTATTTGACTACATACTGGGATCATGGGGTGTAGAGATCTATTTGACTACATACTGGGATCATGCGGTGTAGAGATCTATTTGACTACATTTTGGGATCATGGGGTGTAGAGATCTATTTGACTACATATTGGGATCCTGGGGTGTAGAGATCTATTTGACTGCATAATGGGATCATGGGGTGTAGATATCTATTTGACTACATAATGGGATCATAGGGTGTAGAGATCTATTTGACTACATAATGGGATCATGGGGTGTAGAGATCTATTTGACTACATAATGGGATCATGGGGTGTAGAGATCTATTTGACTACATATTGGGATCCTGGGGTGTAGAGATCTATTTGACTACATATTGGGATCCTGGGGTGTAGAGATCTATTTGACTACATATTGGGATCATGGGGTGTAGAGATCTATTTGACTTCATAATGGTATCATAGGGTGTAGAGATCTATTTGACTACATACTGGGATCATGGGGTGTAGAGATCTATTTGACTACATAATGGGATCATGGGGTGTAGAGATCTATTTGACTACATACTGGGATCATGGGGTGTAGAAATCTATTTGACTACATATTGGGATCATAGGGTGTAGAGATCTATTTGACTACATATTGGGATCATGGGGTGTAGAGATCTATTTGACTACATATTGGGATCCTGGGGTGTAGAGATCTATTTGACTGCATAATGGGATCATGGGGTGTAGATATCTATTTGACTATATAATGGGATCATGGGGTGTAGAGATCTATTTGACTACATACTGGGATCATGGGGTGTAGAGATCTATTTGACTACATAATGGGATCATGGGGTGTAGAGATCTATTTGACTACATATTGGGATCCTGGGGTGTAGAGATCTATTTGACTGCATAATGGGATCATGGGGTGTAGAGATCTATTTGACTACATATTGGGATTCTGGGGTGTAGAGATCTATTTGACTACATAATGGGATCATGGGGTGTAGAGATCTATTTGACTACATACTGTGATCCTGGTGTGTAGAGATCTATTTGACTAGATAATGGGATCATGAGGTGTAGAGATCTATTTGACTACATACTGGGATCATCGGGTGTAGAGATCTATTTGACTACATACTGGGATCATGGGGTGTAGAGATCTATTTGACTACATACTGGGATCATGGGGTGTAGAGATCTATTTGACTACATTTTGGGATCATGGGGTGTAGAGATCTATTTGACTACATATTGTGATCCTGGGGTGTAGAGATCTATTTGACTGCATAATGGGATCATGGGGTGTAGATATCTATTTGACTACATAATGGGATCATAGGGTGTAGAGATCTATTTGACTACATAATGGGATCATGGGGTGTAGAGATCTATTTGACTACATAATGGGATCATGGGGTGTAGAGATCTATTTGACTACATATTGGGATCCTGGGGTGTAGAGATCTTTTTGACTACATATTGGGATCCTGGGGTGTAGAGATCTATTTGACTACATATTGGGATCATGGGGTGTAGAGATCTATTTGACTTCATAATGGTATCATGGGGTGTAGAGATCTATTTAACTACATACTGGGATCATGGGGTGTAGAGATCTATTTGACTACATACTGGGATCATGGGGTGTAGAGATCTATTTGACTACATATCGTGATCCTGGGGTGTAGAGATCTATTTGACTTCATAATGGTATCATGGGGTGTAGAGATCTATTTGACTATATAATGGGATCATGGGGTGTAGAGATCTATTAGACTACATACTGGGATCCTGGGGTGTAGAGATCTATTTGACTAAATAATGGGATCATGGGGTGTAGAGATCTATTTGACTACATACTGGGATCATGTGGTGTAGAGATCTATTTGACTACATACTGGGATCATGGGGTGTAGAGATCTATTTGACTACATATTGGGATCATGGGATGTAGAGATCTATTTGACTACATATTGGGATCCTGGGGTGTAGAGATCTATTTGACTACATACTGGGATCATGGGGTGTAGAGATATATTTGACTACATAATGGGATCCATATGTCCACATGAGGGTACCTTGAAGTCAAGAGATCCACATGACTACATAATAGGACCCTGGAGTCTAGACATCCGCATCTCTACATGATGGGATTAGGTAAACACAGGATCTCCACTTTAGTACTCGAAAGACGACAAGTTAGATGGATCCAGTTGCAGGCAGAACCGAGGCACGGCTTGTCTGATGTAGCGACAGTTCTTTAGATCTTCCCATTCCTCGTCCGTGATGGGACCCCGGATAGTTGTTGGAGTCAGGAACTCTCTACACTGCAGGGGTCGTGGGTTGACGGTGTAAACTCTGGGTAGCAAGATCGGTGGCAGCCTCAACTGGCGTTTTCTCCTGGATCTCAGATCATGCACGCTGCTGTCTTGGCGGGAAAGTCTGAGGGAGACTGGGGTGGTTAGGTCACCAGCAGGCATGGACGGGTCGTTGTCTGTGTTGGGCCAGGCGGTTAAGTCATTGTTTAAAGTTTGATGAGCGTGTTTGCCCACGGGTGTGCCTGAGTGAGAGGCATATGTCGATGTTTGATTACCGGTGTCAAGGCTGGGCAGGTAGCTCACAGTTCTGCAACAAGCATCTGAACCTGCGGGCTCGCCTGGGCTTTCTTCAAGAACCTGTAATCCAGTAAAAACATAGTTTAGGCTTAAATATAGGTACAGTATCATAGAGAAGTAGGTGCAGGTACAGTATCATAGAGAAGTAGGTGCAGGTACAGTATCATAGAGAAGTAGGTGCAGGTACAGTATCATAGAGAAGTAGGTGCAGGCAGAGTATCATAGAGAAGTAGGTGCAGGGACAGTATCATAGAGAAGTAGGTGCAGATGCAGTATCATAGAGAAGTAGTTGCAGGTACAGTATCATAGAGAAGTAGGTGCAGGTACAGTATCATAGAGAAGTAGGTGCAAACAGAGTATCATAGAGAAGTAGGTGCAGGTACAGTATCATAGAGAAGTAGGTGCAGGCAGAGTATCATAGAGAAGTAGGTGCAGGTACAGTATCATAGAGAAGTAGGTGCAGGTACAGTATCATAGAGAAGTAGGTGCAGGCAGAGTATCATAGAGAAGTAGGTGCAGGTACAGTATCATAGAGAAGTAGGTGCAGGCAGAGTATCATAGAGAAGTAGGTGCAGGCAGAGTATCATAGAGAAGTAGGTGCAGGCAGAGTATCATAGAGAAGTAGGTGCAGGCAGAGTATCATAGAAAAGTAGGTGCAGGTACAGTATCATAGAGAAGTAGGTGCAGGCACAGTATCATAGAAAAGTAGGTGCAGGTACAGTATCATAGAGAAGTAGGTGCAGGTAGAGTATCATAGAAAAGTAGGTGCAGGTACAGTATCATAGAGAAGTAGGTGCAGGTACAGTATCATAGAGAAGTAGGTGCAGGTACAGTATCATAGAAAAGTAGGACAGCTACAGTATCATAGAGAAGTAGGTGCAGGTAGAGTATCATAGAAAAGTAGGTGCAGGTACAGTATCATAGAGAAGTAGGTGCAGGCAGAGTATCATAGAGAAGTAGGTGCAGGTAAATTATCATAGAGAAGTAGGTGCAGGCAGAGTATCATAGAGAAGTAGGTGCAGGTAGAGTATCATAGAGAAGTAGGTGCAGGCAGAGTATCATGGAGAAGTAGGTGCAGGCAGAGTATCATAGAGAAGTAGGTGCAGGCAGAGTATCATAGAGAAGTAGGTGCAGGTAAATTATCATAGAGAAGTAGGTGCAGGCAGAGTATCATAGAGAAGTAGGTGCAGGTAGAGTATCATAGAGAAGTAGGTGCAGGCAAAGTATGATAGAGAAGTAGGTGCAGGTAGAGTATCATAGAGAAGTAGGTGCATGTAGAGTATCATAGAGAAGTAGGTGCAGGTAAAGTATCATAGAGAAGTAGGTGCAGTTAGAGTATCATCTAGAAGTAGGTGCAGGTAGAGTATCATAGAGAAGTAGGTGCAATTAGAGTATCATAGAGAAGTAGTGCAGACAGTATCATAGAGAAGTAGTGCAGACAGTATCATAGAGAAGTAGTGCAGACAGTATCATAGAGAAGTAGTGCAGACAGTATCATAGAGAAGCAGTGCAGACAGTATCATAGAGAAGTAGTGCAGACAGTATCATAGAGAAGTAGTGCAGACAGTATCATAGAGAAGTAGGTGCAGGCAGATTATCCTAGAGAAGTAAGTGCAGGTACGAACGAACGAACGAACAAACTTTATTTTCAAAGGGTTACAAATTGGGCACGCAGGCCCGTCTTACATTCGGCCCTTCTAAGTACTCATTTTTCAGAGTACCAATACCTGTTATCAATAATGCATGTTATGGATTTAATAAAGAAATATACATTATAGTATAATGCTTACACACATCATGTGTACACAATCGTACACACTCACACACACACGTAAATATACTCCTATGTTATCATACATGCGAACTCATATACAGACATACATGATACATACCCACACGCATGTACATACATATACAAACATACACATACATAGACATAAATGCACAAACAGAAAACACACACACATATATGGATATACATGCACAAACACATTCCATACATACACATCTATACATGCACCCATGCATACACACATTTACAATCACATGTACAGACACCAACATATGCCCAAAACCACACATTTACACTAATATAAATACATACACCCACATACATGTATACATATATTCACACATACATTTATACATAAACTCACATCTTTACACACATACATACATACCTAAATATACTTTCATATATCCACATGCATACACACACAATCACACACACATGAATATCAAAGATAAGTAGGTGCAGGCAGAGTATCATAGAGAAGTAGGTGCAGGTAGAGTATTATAGAGAAGTAGGTGCAGGTAGAGTATTATAGAGAAGTAGGTGCAGGTAGAGTATTATAGAGAAGTAGGTGCAGGTAGAGTATTATAGAGAAGTAGATGCAGGTAGAGTATCATATAGAAGTAGGTGAAGGCAGAGTATCATAGAGAAGTAGGTGCAGGTAAAGTATCATAGAGAAGTAGGTGCATGTAGAGTATTATAGAGAAGTAGGTGCAGGTAGAGTATCATAGAGAAGTAGGTGCAGGTAGAGTTTTATAGAGAAGTAGGTGCAGGTAGAGTATCATAGAGAAGTAGGTGCAGGTAGAGTATTATAGAGAAGTAGATGCAGGTAGAGTATTATAGAGAAGTAGGTGCAGGTAGAGTATCATAGAGAAGTAGGTGCAGGTAGAGTATTATAGAGAAGTAGGTGCAGGTAGAGTATTATAGAGAAGTAGATGCAGGTAGAGTATTATAGAAAAGTAGGTGCAGGTAATCATAGAGAAGTAGGTGCAGGTAGAGTATCATAGAGACGTAGGTGCAGGTAGAGTATTATAGAGACGTAGGTGCAGGTAGAGTATTATAGAGAAGTAGGTGCAGGTAGAGTATTATAGAGAAGTAGGTGCAGGTAGAGTATTATAGAGAAGTAGGTGCAGGTAGAGTATTTTAGAGAAGTAGGTGCAGGTAGAGTATTATAGAGAAGTAGGTGCAGGTAGAGTATTATAGAGAAGTAGGTGCAGGTAATCATAGAGAACTAGGTGCAGGTAGAGTATCATAGAGACGTAGGTGCAGGTAGAGTATCATAGAGAAGTAGGTGCAGGTAGAGTATCATAGAGAAGTAGTCGCAGGTAAAGTATCATAGAGATGTAGTCGCAGGTAAAGTATAATATATATATATATATATATATATATATATATATATATATATATATATATATATATATATATATATATATATATATATATGATATATATATCACATGTATTTATCACACACACACTCATCTGTATTTTAAGCCAAGAAATAACACAAGCCAAGAGATAACATACGCAAGAGATGAGATAACATAAGCCAAGAGATAACATAAGCCAAGAGATAACACAATCCCAGAGATAACACAAGCCAAGAGATAACATAAGCCAAGGGATAACAAAAGCTAAGAGATACCATAAGCCAAGAGATGACACAAGCCATGAGATAACACAAGCCAAGAGATAACTCAAGCTAAGAGATAACACAAGCTAAGAGATAACATAAGCCAAGAGATAACATAAGCCAAGAGATAACACAAGCCAAGAGATAACATAAGCCGAGAGATAACACAGGCCAAGAGATAACATAAGCTAAGAGATAACATAAGCCAAGAGATAACATAAGCCAAGAGATAACACAGGCTAAGAGATAACACAAGCCAAGAGATAACACAAGCTAAGAGATAACACAAGCTAAGAGATAACATAAGCCAAGAGATGACACAAGCTAAGAGATAACACAAGCCAAGAGATAACACAAGCTAAGAGATAACATAAGCCAAGAGATGACACAAGCTAAGAAATAAAACAAGCTAAGAAATAACATAAGCCAAGGATGTGATAGAATAAGCCAATAGATAACACAAGCTAAGAGATAACATAAGCCAAGAGATATCACAAGCCAAGAGATAACACAAGCTAAGAAATAACATAAGCCAAGGATGTGATAGAATAAGCCAATAGATAACACAAGCTAAGAGATAACATAAGCCAATAGATAACACAAGCCAAGAGATAACACAAGCTAAGAGATAACAATAGCCAAGAGATGACACAAGCTAAGAGATAACATAAGCCAAGAGATGACACAAGCTAAGAGATAACATAAGCCAAGAGATAACACAAGCTAAGAGATAACATAAGCCAAGAGATAACACAAGCCAAGAGATAACAATAGCCAAGAGATGACACAAGCTAAGAGATAACATAAACCAAGGATGAGATAAAATAAGTCAAGAGATAACATAAGCCAAGAGATAACACAAGCCAAGAGATAACATTAGCCAAGAGATAACACAAGCTAAGAGATACCATAAGCCAAAAGATAATACAAGCCAAGAGATAACACAAGCTAAGAGATGACACAAGCTAAGAGATAACATAAACCAAGGATGAGATAGAATAAGTCAAGAGAAAACACAAGCCAAGAGATAACACAAGCCAAGAGATAACACAAGCCAAGAGATAACACAAGCCAAGAGATAACACAAGTCAAGAGATAACGTAAGCCAAGAGATAACACAAGCCAAGAGATAACACGAGCCAAGAGATAACACAAGCCAAGAGATAACATAAACCAAGGATTACATAGAACAAGCCAAGAGGTAACACAAGCCAAGAGATAACACAAGTCAAGAGATCTACCAATCTGACCTGTCCGTGCAGCCATCTAGGCTGTAGGTCTGGTATCGATGGCTCGGCTGTTAGATCTGACCTCTTACTTTTCTTCACCTGTGGCTGCTCTTTCAACGTTTGCTTCTCTCTCTCAATCCTCCGGCAATCGTGGGCCTTTTCTATTGCCAACAGTTTCTGAAGGAATGTCCATCTCTGTGTGGAGTCGCCCAGAGTGTCGGGAGCCCAGGGCTGGGCCACGCCTGGACCTACAAGCTGGAGGGGTTGCTCACCGACGTCGTAGATGGCTCGGTACACAGAGCTCTCAGCAACCGACATATTGGTTGAGAAAGCCATCAGTATCAATCTGTGCTGACAGGTTCGATTCTTCCTTGTCTCACTGAGCAGTCGAAGGTATGTTGTAGAGGCAACAGATGGGCTGTTGTGTGTTCAATGCTTGGGACAGTCTCTGCTGGAAGAAGTTGATAACAAACATAAATCACTAAACAATACTACGGTCTGCCTCAGATCATGCTCGTGTGTCAGTGCTGGCTGTGTGTGATGTGTAGGTGTCATGTGTGGAAATCGTGTTTGAGGGTGTGTGTGTGTATGCGTGTATATTGCATGTGTGGTGTGAGTATATGTGTGCGTTGCATATGTGTGTGTGGGTTTCATATGTAGTGAATGTGTATGTGTGGCATGTTCGTTTGTGTGTGTGTGTGTGTGTGTGTGTGCGTGTGTGTCGTGTATGTGTGTATGTTGGTTGTGTATGAGTTGAGAGAGATGCAGTATTCAGCTGCTGGACACCGTGTGCCCATGAGTGCGCGTTTATGTTTATGTGAAGTAGACACACGTCTATGAGAAGTTGACACCTCTCTTTGTAGTAGATATTGTCATTGTGAGGCAGATACATGTTTATGTGAAGTAGACTTACGTCTATGAGAAGTTGACACCTATCTTTGTAGTAGATATTGTCATTGTGAGGCAGATACATGTTTATGTAAAGTAGACTTACGTCTATGAGAAGTTGACACCTCTCTTTGTAGTAGATATTGTCATTGTGAGGCAGATACATGTTTATGTGAAGTAGACACACGTCTATGAGAAGTTGACACCTCTCTTTGTAGTAGACATTGTCATTGTGAGGCAGATACATGTTTATGTGAAGTAGACACACGTCTATGATAAGTTGACACCTCTCTTTGTAGTGGATATTGTCATTGTGAGGCAGATACATGTTTGTGTGAAGCAGACACATCTCTGTGTGAAGTAGATACATCTCTGTCTGAAGTAGATACATCTCTGTGTAAAACAGATACATCTCTGTGTGAAGTAGATACATGTCCTTGTGACGTAGATACATCTCTGTGTAAAACAGATACATGTCTGTGTGAAGTAGATACATTTCCTTGTGACGTAGATACATCTTTGTTTAAAACAGATACATGTATGTGTGAAGTAGATACATGTCTGTGTGAAATAGATACATGTATGTGTGAAGTAGATACATCTCTGTGTAAAACAGATACATGTCTGTGTGAAGTAGATACATGTCTGTGTGAAGCAGATACATGCATGTCTGAAGTAGATGCATGTCTGTCTGAAGTAGATGCATGCATGTCTGAAGTAGATGCATGTCTATCTGAAGTAGATACATGCAAGTCTGAAGTAGATACATGTCTGTGTGAAGCAGATAAGTTCATGTGTGAAGCAGATACATGTCTGTGTGAAGTAGATAGATACATGTCTGTGTGAAGTAGATACATGTCTGTGTGAAGTAGATACATGTCTGTGTGAAGCAGATACATGTCTGTGTGAAGCAGATACATGTCTGTGTGAAGTAGATACATGTCTGTGTGAAGTAGATACATGTCTGTGTGAAGTAGATAATGTCTGTGTGAAGCAGATACATGTCTGTGTGAAGTAGATACATGTCTGTGTGAAGTAGATACATGTCTGTGTGAAGTAGATACATGTCTGTGTGAAGTAGATACATGTCTGTGTGAAGTAGATACATGTCTGTGTGTTGTATATACATGTCTGTGTTAAGTGGATACATGTCTGGGTGAAGTAGATACATGTCTGTGTGTTGTAGATACATGTCTGTGTGAATTAGATATATGTCTGTGTGAAGTAGATACATGTCTGTGTGAAGTGGATGCATGTCTGTGTGAAGTAGATACATGTCTGTGTGAAGTGGATGCATGTCTGTGTGTTGTAGATACATGTCTGTGTGAAGTGGATGCATGTCTGTGTGTTGTAGATACATGTCTGTGTGAAGTAGATACATGTCTGTGTGTTGTAGATACATGTCTGTGTGAAGTAGATACATGTCTGTGTGAAGTGGATGCATGTCTGTGTGTTGTAGATACATGTCTGTGTGAAGTAGATACATGTCTGTGTGTTGTAGATACATGTCTGTGTGAAGTAGATACATGTCTGTGTGAAGTGGATGCATGTCTGTGTGTTGTAGATACATGTCTGTGTGAAGTAGATACATGTCTGTGTGAAGTGGATGCATGTCTGTGTGTTGTAGATACATGTCTGTGTGAAGTAGATACATGTCTGTGTGTTGTAGATACATGTCTGTGTGAAGTAGATACATGTCTGTGGGAAGTAGATAAATGTCTGTGTGGCATAGATACATGTCAATAAAGTATACAAGCAGAGCAAACTTCCACACTTGGAATATGGGTGAACTGCATGGTGTTCAGCATCTAGTACCACATTAAAGGAGTTAGACAAAGTGCAAAATCAAGCACTCAGAGTCATCACAGGAGGGATGAAATCAACCCTCATATTAGAAATGGAGAAAGCTGGGAAAACACAGACACTGAGAGAACGCAGAGATACAAAGTTGCAAATACAAGCTGAAAAGTTCCTCAGTATGCCAGATCACCCGATGGAAAATAGATTTCAGAACCAAGCCTTGGGATGGTTAAAAAGAAGCAGCTTTATACACCAAGCAAAAAGAATATTTAGACAAACTCCTGACCTTCCAGAAATTGGTTGCCCACTCAAAAGTATTCCGGAACAAACCCCATGGAGAGAAAAATGTAAACTAACGGTACAAATCCAGACAAATGTGAAAGGAATATTTGAAAAGAAAGAGCAAGATAGTGTACAACGCAGAATGGCCACCCTCAGTTATATTGATGAAGAATACCCACAAGAACAATGAGTCAGAGTCTATACAGATGTGTCGGCAGAAAGTGCAGTTAGAAATGGTGGTGATGGAGTGTACATCGAATTCCCAGATGGTACTAGGGATAAGTCCAGCGTACCAACCGGGAAGTACTGCCATAACTATGAAGCAGAAACTCAAGCTATCAAGATAGCTACAGAGAAACTGCTAAATACCAATCTTGGCTCACAATATGTGGTAATGCTGACAGATGCTAAATCAGTACTTGAAGCACTCCAGTCTAGGAAACAACCAGAATTGCAAACACTGCTGACACAACTCAGCCTTCAGCGAAGAGTTGTAATGCAATGGATACCGTCTCATTGTGGAGTGCCTGGAAATGAGAAAGCTGATCAACTGGCAAGGGAAGGTGCGACAAAAGAGCAGCCGGATGTACCAGTCACATACCACCAAAAGAAAAGAATCCTTAAATCGTTCAGGAAACCACCAGCCCCAGCACAAGACGACTATTTTATTATGGACAGACCAGAACAAGTCATTATCCTCCGCCACAGAACAGGGCACAACCAATTACGTAACCACATGTACACAAAATTCAAGATAGGTGTATCAGCCATGTGCACCTGTGGAAATGTGCCCCAGACAGCAGTGCATGTACTCCAGGACTGCACCGATTTTGACACATTAAGGCAAACCTTTTGGCCAGAAAGAACAACAGTGGAACGTAAACTCTATGGATCACTGAATGAACTAACAACGACAGTGAAATTTATACAAGAGACAAAACTGCTGATATAGACAACTTATTTCAGGCGAACGAAAGAAGAAGAAGAAGTAGATATATGTCTGTGTGAAGTAGATACATGTCTGTGTGGAGTAGATACATGTCTGTGTAGAGAAGATACATGTCTGTGTGGAGTAGATACATGTCTGTGTGAAGTGGGGTATTTTTGTGTGGAGGATATGGAGTCACAGGTCAAGGACGAGTGCATGTGCTTGTGTGTGTGGGGGGGGGGGGTTTGTGGAATGAAACTATCATTGTTAGATCTACAGACAAATGTCATGACAGTAAGATCTACAAATAGAAAGAATGTCTATGAGATCTACAAATAGATAGTATTTCTATAAGATCTACAAACAGATAGAATGTCTATAAGCTCTACAAATAGATAGGATGTCCATAAGATCTACAAATAGATAGGATGTCTATAAGATCTACAAATAGATATGATGTCCATAAGATCTACAAATAGATAGGATGTCTATAAGATCTACAAATAGATAGGATGTCCATAAGATCTACAAATAGATATGATGTCCATAAGATCTACAAATAGATAGGATGTCCATAAGATCTACAAATAGATATGATGTCCATAAGATCTACAAACAGATAGGATGTCTATAAGATCTGCAAATAGATAGGATGTCCATAAGATCTACAAATAGATAGGATGTCCATAAGATCTACAAACAGATAGGATGTCTATAAGATCTACAAATAGATAGGATGTCCATAAGATCTACAAATAGATAGGATGTCTATAAGATCTGCAAATAGATAGGATGTCAATAAGATCTACAAATAGATAGGATGTCCATAAGATCTACAAATAGATAGGATGTCAATAAGATCTACAAATAGATAGGATGTCCATAAGATCTACAAATAGATAGGATGTCCATAAGATCTACAAACAGATAGGATGTCTATAAGATCTACAAATAGATAGGATGTCCATAAGATCTACAAATAGATAGGATGTCTATAAGATCTGCAAATAGATAGGATGTCAATAAGATCTACAAATAGATAGGATGTCCATAAGATCTACAAATAGATAGGATGTCAATAAGATCTACAAATAGATAGGATGTCAATAAGATCTACAAATAGATAGGATGTCCATAAGATCTACAAATAGATAGGATGTCAATAAGATCTACAAATAGATAGGATGTCAATAAGATCTACAAATAGATAGGATGTCCATAAGGTCTACAAATAGATGTGACAGTATGAATGTCAGTGTAAGTATATATATTTATTCAGCAGTGGGTATATTTGGGTGTGTATGTATGAATGCGTTTGTATGCAGGAGTGTATGTATATGGATATATGAGTGTGTGGGTGTTTGTGTGAATGTATATCTATATATGCATACATGAGAGTACATGTGTGTGGATGCACGTAAGTGTATGGGTAAGTGCTTGGTTTGCATGAGTGCATGTGTGTGGATGCACGTAAGTGTATGGGTAAGTGCTTGGTTTGCATGAGTGCATGTGTGTGGATGCACGTAAGTGTATGGGTAAGTGCTTGGTTTGCATGAGTGCATGTGTGAATAAAGGGGATTAGGCATGTGTTTATATGTGTGTGTGTGTGTACACATGAGTTTGAGTGCATGTACGTGCACGTATGAGTGTGGGAGCTCGTATGTATCTGTATATGCATGAGTGCATGGGTGTATTTATATGAGGGTGTATGTATGAGAGTGTGTGTACGTGTGTGTGTGGCGGTAAGCTTGTGTCTGTGTAGGCATGAGAATATAGGAGTGTATGTGTAGGTGTGTATTCGCAGTGTGAATGATTCTGTGCACATAATGCGTGTGCATTATTTTATTATGTATATTCTTTTATAAAATGACATGCATTAATGATAACATGCAGTTGTCGGCTGCAAGATAAGTGCTTGGAAGGGCTGAATGTAAAAAGGGCCGGCGTGTCCAAGGTGTAACCCTTTGAAAATAGTTTGTTCGTTCATTCTTTCGTTCGATTCACACGATATAGAAATAGATGGGATGTCTGTAAGATCTACAAACAGATGGGATGTCTGTAAGATCTACAAACAGATGGGATGTCTGTAAGATCTACAAACAGATGGGATGTCTGTAAGATCTACAAACAGATGGGATGTCTGTAAGATCTACAAACAGATGGGATGTCTGTAAGATCTACAAACAGATGGGATGTCTGTAAGATCTACAGACAGATGGGATGTCTGTAAGATCTACAAACAGATGGGATGTCTGTAAGATCTACAAACAGATGGAATGTCAGCAAGATCTATAAAAACATGGGATGTCAGCAAGATCTATAAAAACATGGGATGTCAGCAAGATCTGTAAACAACTGGGATTTCTGTTAGATCAACCTTCACTGAGAGTGATTTGTGAATTTCGGTTGAAAAGCTTCCTTTCCAGGCTTTATGAAGCTTTCACGTTGGTGTACCAATTAGAATTATTTCTTTAAAAAAATGCTTTTGGTTTGTAATTGAAATACACAACGGAAACAAAGCTATTTTAAATTGCTGTTCTATCAGACTAGACACGTGACGACTGTAGATAGAACGATGACTCTGAACAGCGCAGACTGCACACAATAGAACAGACAAGACTTTGATGACTCGCCTACCTTTTTGTCAGACTGCACGTAGACTGCAGACCGCACGTAGACTGAAGACGGTGATATCCAAGTATACCGGGTCTAAGCAAGGAAAAAGGTCTACCTGAGGGTGGCTGGTGTCTCTAGCTGCCGAGCGCCACTGAAGTTTGCTGTTGCCTGTAGCAATGAAAAAATTGTTTTGTTGTGTACACATGACCTGTGCCGACAAACAGTTTTCCACTTTATCTCCGACCATCTGGTGCGGGCGGGCCGAGGTATTATTTATGTCAACAGTAGGCTATTTGTGTCAAGTGACCAGGACAGGCCAGGCTGATAAGGTAAAGCTGTGCCTGAGGGAAACGCCGGTGGGCGGGCGTGTATACCTTCGCCAGTTCGGAGGCGCTGGAACCTTGGGGTTCAGATCCCGTGAAGCCCCCATCCAAATAGGAACATGTGGGGGTCCTCGTCAATCAATGTGCAAGTGATATCAATCTCTAACATTTCTAATTTGGCAGAGATATGGAGCAGGGGCAGGTAAAAGGCCACCTCAGCTAGCTTCCTTCAACTAATGATGTCTTTTCTATGTCTGTGTGTCAGTGCACCGATGGTTTCATCGCCAACACCCCCCCCCCCCGGTCACCCCACCACATCACCTCTCAGATTTGCCCGCTATACAGTTATCAAGAGGCTGAGCCGCTCCCATCATTTCTGCATTGCTTCACATATTTGAGATTATTTCCGATTGAATATATTTACTGATCATTCATCACAAAAATGAGTGTTTAAACAATATTTCATCATTAATATTACCCACTTCAATAAGGCTTAAGCCCCGTTAACGCATCTACCCCACAGGAAATTATAGAGCTAGAGAGTGTTATTGTTGTCTATTTTACTGCTATTTTTTTTGCTGCTTATGTTATTGTTGGTCTCTGTTATTGTTGGTCTCTGTTATTGTTGGTCTCTGTTATTGTTGGTCTCTGTTATTGTTGGTCTCTGTTATTGTTGGTCTCTGTTATTGTTGGTCTCTGTTATTGTTGGTCTATGTTATTGTTGGTCTCTGTTATTGTTGGACTCTGTTATTGTTGGTCTATGTTATTGTTGGTCTCTGTTATTGTTGGTCTCTGTTATTGTTGGTCTCTGTTATTGTTGGTCTCTGTTATTGTTGGTCTCTGTTATTGTTGGTCTCTGTTATTGTTGGTCTCTGTTATTGTTGGTCTCTGTTATTATTGGTCTATGTTATTGTTGGTTTCTGTTATTGTTGGTCTATGTTAATGTTGGTCTATGTTATTGTTGGTCTCTGTTATTGTTGGTCTCTGTTATTGTTGGTCTCTGTTATTGTTGGTCTCTGTTATTGTTGGTCTATGTTAATGTTAGTCTCTGTTATTGTTGGTCTATGTTAATGTTGGTCTCTGTTATTGTTGGTCTCTGTTATTGTTGGTCTCTGTTATTGTTGGTCTCTGTTATTGTTGGTCTCTGTTATTGTTGGTCTCTGTTATTGTTGGTCTATGTTCATGTTGGTCTCTGTTATTGTTGGTCTATGTTAATGTTGGTCTATGTTAATGTTGGTCTTTGTTAATGTTGGTCTTTGTTATTATTGGTCTATGTTATTGTTGGTCTATGTTATTGTTGGTCTCTGTTATTGTTGGACTATGTTATTGTTGGTCTATGTTATTGTTGGTCTATATTATTGTTGGTCTATGTTATTGTTGGTCTCTGTTATTGTTGGTCTCCGTTATTGTTGGTCTCTGTTATTGTTGGTCTCTGTTAATGTTGGTCTCTGTTAATGTTGGTCTACGTTATTGTTGGTCTATGTTATTGTTGGTCTCAGTTATTGTTGGTCTCTGTTTTTGTTGGTCTCTGATATTGTTGGTCTCTGTTATTGTTGGTCTCTGTTATTGTTGGTCTCTGTTTTTGTTGGTCTTTGTTATTTTTGGTCTATGTTCTTGTTGATCTATGTTATTGTTGGTCTATGTTCTTGTTGATCTGTTATTGTTGGTCTATGTTCTGGTTGATCTGTTATTGTTGGTCTACGTTCTGGTTGATCTGTTATTGTTGGTCTATGTTTTTGATGATCTATGTCATTGTTGATG
The DNA here is from genome assembly GCA_905116865.2 of Candidula unifasciata. NCBI lineage: Eukaryota > Metazoa > Mollusca > Gastropoda > Stylommatophora > Geomitridae > Candidula > Candidula unifasciata. The sequence goes on from CAJHNH020002746.1 coordinate 668,426, forward strand.
TATGTTTTTTGTTACCTGTGATATTGTTTATTTTTTGGTTGGTCTACGTTATTGTTGATCTATGTTATCAATTATCTTTATTATTGTTGTCTATGTTATTGATGATCTGTGTTATTGTTGATCTATGTTCTACATTCAGACTGTGTTCTGATGTTAGTTCTACATTTAGGCAGTGTTCAGATGTCGGTTCTACATTCAGACTGTGTTCTAATGTCAGTTCTACATTTAGGCAGTGTTCTGATGTCAGTTCTACGTTCAGGCAGTGTTCAGATGTCAGTTCTACATTCAGGCAGTGTTCAGATGTCAGTTCTACATTCAGGCAGTGTTCAGATGTCATTTCTGTATTCAGTCAGTGTTCAGATGTCAGTCCTGTATTCAGGCAGTGTTCAGATGTCAGTTCTGTATTCAGGCAGTGTTCAGATGTCAGTTCTACATTCAGGCAGTGTTCAGATGTCAGTTCTACATTCCGGCAGTGTTCAGATGTCAGTTCTATATTTAGGCAGTGTTCAGATGTCAGTTCCGAATGCAGGCAGTGTTCAGATATCAGTTCTGTATGCAGGCAGTGTTCAGATGTCAGTTCTGTATGCAGGCAGTGTTCAGATGTCAGTTCTATATTTAGGCAGTGTTCGTATGTCAGTTCCGAATGCAGGCAGTGTTCAGATGTCAGTTCTGTATGCAGGCAGTGTTCAGATGTCAGTTCTGTATGCAGGCAGTGTTCAGATGTCAGTTCTGTATGCAGGCAGTGTTCAGATGTCAGTTCTATATTTAGGCAGTATTCAGATGTCAGTTCTGTATCCTGGCAGTGTTCAGATGTCGGTTCTACATTCAGGCAGTGTTCAGATGTCAGTTCTAAATTTAGGCAGTGTTCAGATGTCACTTCTATATTTAGGCAGTGTTCAGATGTCAGCTCTATATTTAGGCAGTATTCAGATGTCAGTTCTGTATTTAGGCTGTAGTCAGATTTCACTTTTACATTCAGGAAAATTTCATATGTAAGTTTTATATTCAGATGTCATTTCTATATTCAAGTTGCATCGTTTGCCGCGGAAGACTGAGCCTCTGTGGAAAGGTCGGGTGTGCAATAATACTGGTCCTTAATTCAATCGATCAATCAATCAGTTAATCGATCGATCAATCAGTCAATCAACCAGCATTGCTATATCTGTTGACAGTTGCCAGCCGATGACGTCACATACAAGCTGAGCCAAGCTACCAGATGCCACCAGATTCCTGTACTTGACCCGGGCAGATGAAAACGGATATTGTTGGCCAAACTTTTCACACATGAGTGGCCAATGTCGGCTACGCTCTGCCTGTCTCTGTTTACCAGAGAAACAGACTGTGTATGCTGGAAGTCAGCATGTTATTCTATAATCTGGGGAAATCTATCGGGGGAGATCAACAGCCAGTAAATGACCCCTTGTCTGTCACCAGTTGGACAATTAGGGCGCATCTGTGGCTGCCAGAAACGGAACCAGCACTAGGGCAGCTAGGGACGCCTTTCAGATTCATAGTCTTCATGCATCCAATGGTGTTATTTGTTGCAAGCTCGCTAAATCTGGTCCATTATTTCCGACATGGAACGCCCTTGGATTATTGCAACCAATGTCCCTGAATTCTTACAATAGTTCTCAATTCCTAAATGAAAACACCCCTGCATTTTTGCAACCAATATCCTTGAATTCCTGTAACAATAGTTTTTTTTTAATGTCCTTTTTTAAACGCCCCTTGATTTTTTTTAAACCAATGTCACTGAATTCTTACAACAATAGTTCTCTAATTCATACATTAAACACCCCTGGATTATTGCAACTTACGTCCCTAAATTTCTACACTAGTAGTCCCAATAATACCTACACGAAACGCCACTGGATCTTTACAACTAGTGTCTCTGAGTCCCTACAATAGTAGCCCCAATAATTCCTACATGAAACGTCCCTGGATATTTACAACTAATGTCTTTGAATCCCTACACTAGTAGCCCCAATAATTCCTACACGAAACGCCCCTGGATATTTACAACTAATGTCTTTGAATCCCTACAATAGTAGCCCCAATAATTCCTACACGAAACGCCCCTGGATATTTACAGCTAATGTCTCTGAGTCCCTACAATAGTAGCCCCAATAATTCCTACACGAAACGCCCCTGGATATTTACAACTAATGTCTCTGAGTCCCTACAATAGTAGCCCCAATAATTCCTACACGAAACGCCCCTGGATATTTACAACTAATGTCTCTGAGTCCCTACAATAGTAGCCCCAATAATTCCTACACGAAACGCCCCTGGATATTTACAACTAATGTCTCTGAGTCCCTACAATAGTAGCCCCAATAATTCCTTTATTAAACGCCGCTGGATATTTACAACCAAAAAATTCCTGCAACGCACATCAGACGCCGGCAATAACCTTCCTTCCTTTTGATGCGATAGAAGTGTGGGTCGGTGCGATGTAAATGTGGGTCAGTGCGATATAAGCGCGGGTCGGTGCAATATAAATGTGGATCAGTGCGATATAAGTGTGGGTCGGTGCGATGTAAATGTGGGTCAGTGCAATATAAATGTGGATCAGTGCGATATAAGCGTGGGTCGGTGCAATATAAATGTGGATCAGTGCGAAATAAGTGTGGGTCGGTGCAATATAAATGTAGGTCAGTGCGATATAAGCGTGGGTCGGTGAGATATAAATGTGGGTCGGTGCGATATAAGTGTGGGTCAGAACATGTGTACGTAACCCGCCAGCAATGTATAGAAGGTTAACTATTACTTTATTAGTCACATAATATCACACGCAGATGCTAGCTAGTTGCCAATCTGCACACTATCATTACGATCAGACAGCTGGCCACTATCTGTTCGCTCCTGGGTGACTCACAACAGGCTGAGATATAATGTCAGCCTACTTCAAGGGTTGTCCTGACAAGATAGCTCCACCGCCAGAAGACACAGATAGGCGTGTACCTGCGACACAGACCAGGTGACCTGTTTGTGAGATAGGAAACCGGCTGTTTTCCTCATCTTCTTCACAACACAGATGAGATATGTATATGGGGAGACTGAGACCTACCTACCAGGACACAGAACAGTGACTGTAAGTGTGATAACATCGCTGTTTTAGCAAGAACATAGATGTCAACCTAATAGTTCTAACATCCAGTTACTACTAGTAAACCAGTACTGACTGGGCCACACATATCTCCAGTCTCCCATTTGTAGACAATGTTGACTGGGCCACACATATCTCCAGTCTCTCACATGTAGACAATGTTGACTGGGCCACACATATCTCCAGTCTCTCACATGTAGACAATGTTGACTGGGCCACACATATCTCCAGTCTCTCACATGTAGACAATGTTGACTGGGCCACACATATCTTCAGTCTCTCACATGTAGACAATGTTGACTGGGCCACACATATCTTCAGTCTCTCACATGTAGACAATGTTGACTGGGCCACACATATCTTCAGTCTCTCACATGTAGACAATGTTGACTGGGCCACACATATCTTCAGTCTCTCACATGTAGACAATGTTGACTGGGCCACACATATCTTCAGTCTCTCACATGTAGACAATGTTGACTGGGCCACACATATCTTCAGTCTCTCACATGTAGACAATGTTGACTGGGCCACACATATCTCCAGTCTCTCACATGTAGACAATGTTGACTGGGCCATACATATCCCCAGTCTCCCACTTGTAGATAATGTTGACTGGTTCACACATACCCCTATCGCCCACATGTAGATATCGTTGACTGGTCCATATACCCCTATCTCATATATGTAGACAATGTTGACTGTTCCATAAATACCCCTATCTCTCATATGTAGACATTGTTTACTTTGTGGTCAATTGTAACTGTTGACAACACATCGCTTGTTTTCTGCAGTCATGGACAACAAGACTAACGAAACCCTGCTAAGGATCATGTTTGTTGTTTTACCAAACCAACTTGCTATAGCATTAGTAAGGGGGGGGGGGGGGGGGGGGGGAATTCTGTCACCTATGGTTGCGTTTTTGTAAAGCTGCCCAGTTTTCAACACATCTAGGACGCACACACACGGTATGAACCAACCATACAGAAAGTCAAACAGACCTCACATATCTACTGAGTAAAACAGTGATCACTAATCAACTAAGTGAAACAGATCTCACAAATCTACTGAGTGAAACAGATCTCACAAATCTACCATGTGAAACAGATCTCACAAATCTATTGAGTGAAACAGATATCACAAATTTATTGAGTGAAACAGATCTCACAAATCTACTAAGTGAAACAGATATCACAAATCTATTGTGTGAAACAGATATCACAAATCTATTGAGTGAAACAGATCTCACAAATCTACTGAGTGAAACAGATATCACAAATCTATTGAGTGAAACAGATATCACAAATCTATTGAGTGAAACAGATCTCACAAATCTACTGAGTGAAACAGATATCACAAATCTACTGAGTGAAACAGATCTCACAAATCTACTGAGTGAAACAGACCTCACAAATCTATTGAGTGAAACAGATCTCACAAATCTACTGAGTGAAACAGATCTCACAAATCTACTGAGTGAAACAGACCTCACAAATCTACTGAGTGAAACAGATCTCACAAATCTACTGAGTGAAACAGATATCACAAATCTATTGAGTGAAACAGATATCACAAATCTACTGAGTGAAACAGATCTCACAAATCTATTGAGTGAAACAGATCTCACAAATCTATTGAGTGAAACAGATCTCACAAATCTACTGAGTGAAACAGATCTCACAAATCTACCGTGTGAAACAGATCTCACAAATCTACTGAGTGAAACAGATCTCACAAATCTACTGAGTGAAACAGATCTCACAAATCTACAGAGTGAAACAGATCTCACAAATCTACTGAGTGAAACAGATCTCACAAATCTACTGAGTGAAACAGTCCTCACAAATCTACTGAGTGAAACAGATCTCACAAATCTAATCTCTCACAAATCTACTGAAACAGAAACAGATCTCACAAATCTACTGAGTGAAACAGATCTCACAAATCTACTGAGTGAAACAGTCCTCACAAATCTACTGAGTGAAACAGATCTCACAAATCTACTGAGTGAAACAGATCTCACAAATCTACTGAGTGAAACAGATCTCACAAATCTACTGAGTGAAACAGTCCTCACAAATCTACTGAGTGAAACAGATCTCACAAATCTACTGAGTGAAACAGATCTCACAAATCTACTGAGTAAAACAGATCTCACAAATCTACCCTGTGAAACAGATCTCACAAATCTACTGAGTGAAACAGATATCACAAATCTACTGAGTGAAACAGTCCTCACAAATCTACTGAGTGAAACAGATCTCACAAATCTACTGAGTGAAACAGATCTCACAAATCTACTGAGTGAAACAGATCTCACAAATCTACTGAGTGAAACAGTCCTCACAAATCTACTGAGTAAAACAGATCTCACAAATCTACTGAGTGAAACAGATCTCACAAATCTACTGAGTAAAACAGATCTCACAAATCTACCCTGTGAAACAGATCTCACAAATCTACTGAGTGAAACAGATCTCACAAATCTACTGAGTAAAACAGATCTCACAAATCTACCCTGTGAAACAGACCTCACAAATCTACTGAGTGAAACAGATATCACAAATCTACCGTGTGAAACAGATCTCACAAATCTACTGAGTGAAACAGTCCTCACAAATCTACTGAGTAAAACAGATCTCACAAATCTACCCTGTGAAACAGATCTCACAAATCTACCCTGTGAAACAGATCTCACAAATCTACCCTGTGAAACAGATCTCACATATCTACCCTGTGAAACAGATCTCACAAATCTACTGAGTAAAACAGATCTCACAAATCTACCCTGTGAAACAGATCTCACAAATCTACTGAGTAAAACAGATCTCACAAATCTACCCTGTGAAACAGATCTCACAAATCTACTGAGTAAAACAGATCTCACAAATCTACCCTGTGAAACAGATCTCACAAATCTACCCTGTGAAACAGATCTCACAAATCTACCCTGTGAAACAGATCTCACAAATCTACCCTGTGAAACAGATCTCACAAATCTACCCTGTGAAACAGTCCTCACAAATCTACCCTGTGAAACAGATCTCACAAATCTACCCTGTGAAACAGATCTCACAAATCTACCCTGTGAAACAGATCTCACAAATCTACCCTGTGAAACAGATCTCACAAATCTACCCTGTGAAACAGATCTCACAAATCTACCCTGTGAAACAGTCCTCACAAATCTACCCTGTGAAACAGATCTCACAAATCTACCCTGTGAAACAGATCTCACAAATCTACCCTGTGAAACAGATCTCACAAATCTACTGAGTGAAACAGATCTCACAAATCTACTGAGTGAAACAGATCTCACAAATCTACCGTGTGAAACAGATCTCACAAATCTACCGTGTGAAACAGATCTCACAAATCTACTGAGTGAAACAGATCTCACAAATCTACCGTGTGAAACAGATCTCACAAATCTACTGAGTGAAACAGATCTCACAAATCTACTGAGTGAAACAGATCTCACAAATCTACTGAGTGAAACAGTCCTCACAAATCTACTGAGTGAAACAGATCTCACAAATCTACTGAGTGAAACAGATCTCACAAATCTACTGAGTGAAACAGATCTCACAAATCTACTGAGTGAAACAGATCTCACAAATCTACCCTGTGAAACAGATCTCACAAATCTACCCTGTGAAACAGATCTCACAAATCTACCCTGTGAAACAGTCCTCACAAATCTACCCTGTGAAACAGATCTCACAAATCTACCCTGTGAAACAGATCTCACAAATCTACCCTGTGAAACAGATCTCACAAATCTACTGAGTGAAACAGATCTCACAAATCTACTGAGTGAAACAGATCTCACAAATCTACCGTGTGAAACAGATCTCACAAATCTACCGTGTGAAACAGATCTCACAAATCTACTGAGTGAAACAGACCTCACAAATCTACCGTGTGAAACAGATCTCACAAATCTACTGAGTGAAACAGATCTCACAAATCTACTGAGTGAAACAGATCTCACAAATCTACTGAGTGAAACAGTCCTCACAAATCTACTGAGTGAAACAGATCTCACAAATCTACTGAGTGAAACAGATCTCACAAATCTACTGAGTGAAACAGTCCTCACAAATCTACTGAGTGAAACAGATCTCACAAATCTACTGAGTGAAACAGATCTCACAAATCTACTGAGTGAAACAGATCTCACAAATCTACTGAGTGAAACAGATCTCACAAATCTACTGAGTGAAACAGATCTCACAAATCTATTGAGTGAAACAGATATCACAAATCTACTGAGTGAAACAGATCTCACAAATCTATTGAGTGAAACAGATCTCACAAATCTATTGAGTGAAACAGATCTCACAAATCTACTGAGTGAAACAGATCTCACAAATCTACCGTGTGAAACAAATCTCACAAATCTACTGAGTGAAACAGATCTCACAAATCTACAGAGTCAAACAGATCTCACAAATCTACTGAGTGAAACAGATCTCATGAATCTACTGAGTGAAACAGTCCTCACAAATCTACTGAGTGAAACAGATCTCACAAATCTATTGAGTGAAACAGATCTCACAAATCTACTGAGTGAAACAGATCTCACAAATCTACTGAGTGAAACAGATCTCACAAATCTACTGAGTGAAACAGTCCTCACAAATCTACTGAGTGAAACAGATCTCACAAATCTACTGAGTGAAACAGATCTCACAAATCTACTGAGTGAAACAGATCTCACAAATCTACTGAGTGAAACAGTCCTCACAAATCTACTGAGTGAAACAGATCTCACAAATCTACTGAGTGAAACAGATCTCACAAATCTACTGAGTAAAACAGATCTCACAAATCTACCCTGTGAAAACAGATCTCACAAATCTACTGAGTGAAACAGATATCACAAATCTACTGAGTGAAACAGTCCTCACAAATCTACTGAGTGAAACAGATCTCACAAATCTACTGAGTGAAACAGATCTCACAAATCTACTGAGTGAAACAGATCTCACAAATCTACTGAGTGAAACAGTCCTCACAAATCTACTGAGTAAAACAGATCTCACAAATCTACTGAGTGAAACAGATCTCACAAATCTACTGAGTAAAACAGATCTCACAAATCTACCCTGTGAAACAGATCTCACAAATCTACTGAGTGAAACAGATCTCACAAATCTACTGAGTAAAACAGATCTCACAAATCTACCCTGTGAAACAGACCTCACAAATCTACTGAGTGAAACAGATATCACAAATCTACCGTGTGAAAACAGATCTCACAAATCTACTGAGTGAAACAGTCCTCACAAATCTACTGAGTAAAACAGATCTCACAAATCTACCCTGTGAAACAGATCTCACAAATCTACCCTGTGAAACAGATCTCACAAATCTACCCTGTGAAACAGATCTCACAAATCTACCCTGTGAAACAGATCTCACAAATCTACTGAGTAAAACAGATCTCACAAATCTACCCTGTGAAACAGATCTCACAAATCTACTGAGTAAAACAGATCTCACAAATCTACCCTGTGAAACAGATCTCACAAATCTACTGAGTAAAACAGATCTCACAAATCTACCCTGTGAAACAGATCTCACAAATCTACCCTGTGAAACAGATCTCACAAATCTACCCTGTGAAAACAGATCTCACAAATCTACCCTGTGAAAACAGATCTCACAAATCTACCCTGTGAAACAGTCCTCACAAATCTACCCTGTGAAACAGATCTCACAAATCTACCCTGTGAAACAGATCTCACAAATCTACCCTGTGAAAACAGATCTCACAAATCTACCCTGTGAAACAGATCTCACAAATCTACCCTGTGAAACAGATCTCACAAATCTACCCTGTGAAACAGTCCTCACAAATCTACCCTGTGAAACAGATCTCACAAATCTACCCTGTGAAACAGATCTCACAAACAAATCTACCCTGTGAAACAGATCTCACAAATCTACCCTGTGAAACAGATCTCACAAATCTACTGAGTGAAACAGATCTCACAAATCTACCGTGTGAAACAGATCTCACAAATCTACCGTGTGAAACAGATCTCACAAATCTACTGAGTGAAACAGATCTCACAAATCTACTGAGTGAAAACAGATCTCACAAATCTACTGAGTGAAACAGATCTCACAAATCTACTGAGTGAAACAGATCTCACAAATCTACTGAGTGAAACAGATCTCACAAATCTACTGAGTGAAACAGATCTCACAAATCTACTGAAACAGTGAAACAGATCTCACAAATCTACTGAGTGAAACAGATCTCACAAATCTACTGAGTGAAACAGATCTCACAAATCTACCCTGTGAAACAGATCTCACAAACAGATCTCACAAATCTACCCTGTGAAACAGTCCTCACAAATCTACCCTGTGAAACAGATCTCACAAATCTACCCTGTGAAACAGATCTCACAAATCTACCCTGTGAAACAGATCTCACAAATCTACTGAGTGAAACAGATCTCACAAATCTACTGAGTGAAACAGATCTCACAAATCTACCGTGTGAAACAGATCTCACAAATCTACCGTGTGAAACAGATCTCACAAATCTACTGAGTGAAACAGATCTCACAAATCTACCGTGTGAAACAGATCTCACAAATCTACTGAGTGAAACAGATCTCACAAATCTACTGAGTGAAACAGATCTCACAAATCTACTGAGTGAAACAGTCCTCACAAATCTACTGAGTGAAACAGATCTCACAAATCTACTGAGTGAAACAGATCTCACAAATCTACAATCTACTGAGTGAAACAGTCCTCACAAATCTACTGAGTGAAACAGATCTCACAAATCTACTGAGTGAAACAGATCTCACAAATCTACTGAGTGAAACAGATCTCACAAATCTACTGAGTGAAACAGATCTCACAAATCTACTGAGTGAAACAGATCTCACAAATCTACTGAGTGAAACAGATCTCACAAATCTACTGAGTGAAACAGATCTCACAAATCTACTGAGTGAAACAGATCTCACAAATCTACTGAGTGAAACAGATCTCACAAATCTACTGAGTGAAACAGATCTCACAAATCTACTGAGTGAAACAGACCTCACAAATCTACTGAGTGAAACAGATCTCACAAATCTACTGAGTGAAACAGATCTCACAAATCTACTGAGTGAAACAGATCTCACAAATCTACTGAGTGAAACAGATCTCACAAATCTACTGAGTGAAACAGATCTCACAAATCTACTGAGTGAAACAGATCTCACAAATCTACTGAGTGAAACAGACCTCACAAATCTACTGAGTGAAACAGATCTCACAAATCTACTGAGTGAAACAGATCTCACAAATCTACTGAGTGAAACAGATCTCACAAATCTACTGAGTGAAACAGATCTCACAAATCTACTGAGTGAAACAGATCTCACAAATCTACTGAGTGAAACAGATCTCACAAATCTACCCTGTGAAACAGATCTCACAAATCTACTGAGTGAAACAGATCTCACAAATCTACTGAGTGAAACAGATCTCACAAATCTACTGAGTGAAACAGATCTCACAAATCTACCCTGTGAAACAGATCTCACAAATCTACTGAGTGAAACAGATCTCACAAATCTACTGAGTGAAACAGATCTCACAAATCTACTGAGTGAAACAGTCCTCACAAATCTACTGAGTGAAACAGATCTCACAAATCTACCCTGTGAAACAGATCTCACAAATCTACTGAGTGAAACAGATCTCACAAATCTACTGAGTGAAACAGACCTCACAAATCTACCCTGTGAAACAGATCTCACAAATCTACTGAGTAAAACAGATCTCACAAATCTACTGAGTGAAACAGATCTCACAAATCTACTGAGTGAAACAGATCTCACAAATCTACTGAGTGAAACAGATCTCACAAATCTACTGAGTGAAACAGTCCTCACAAATCTACTGAGTGAAACAGATCTCACAAATCTACCCTGTGAAACAGATCTCACAAATCTACTGAGTGAAACAGATCTCACAAATCTACTGAGTGAAACAGACCTCACAAATCTACCCTGTGAAACAGATCTCACAAATCTACTGAGTAAAACAGATCTCACAAATCTACTGAGTGAAACAGATCTCACAAATCTACTGAGTGAAACAGACCTCACAAACACAGCACACAAAGGGAGTGAACGAGACGACCTTGACTACTAAACAATGTCAGAGGTCACACAATGTGGCCTGACCTCGCTGATCCACTGATATGCGACCCCAGGATCTAACTGCTGTAATATGTATGTTTGTTTTAGTATCCAGAAGCCTTGAGTTGTTAACCCTTAGGCTCGGTATTATGGATATCGCAACCTTTTGACCTTGATTCCATTGTAAATACCGTAAATCTGGGAGAAAATGTGGCTTTCCTGCCTACCCCCGGGATTGAACCCGGACCACAAGGAGTACGTCACCCGGTCTCCGCGAAATCCGGTTTAGCCAATTCCGCTAGAGAGCCGGGCAACTGCTGTAATATAACACTTCGGAGATTTGAACAGTTTCTAATCCCTATTTATCCAGGCTGTCAATTTACAAACACAAGGTGATCGATAACAACCCGGACATGGCTGGCTGTTGGGGAGGCAATGACGGCAGCAAACTCGCAGACAGAACTGAGGCATTGACACATCTAATCTGTGAGATCAATTCTCTGCCAGCGATAGTCTCAAATCTGTTCCCGACTCCAACTGCACGTCCACTAGCCAGTGTCTGGACATCAAGCAGTCAAGGAAGAGGCCACGACAGATGTGTGATGTCAGGAAGAGGCCACGACAGATGTGTGATGTCAGGAAGAGGCCACGACAGATGTGTGATGTCAGAAAGTCATCGGTCAAGAACCACAGGCTTCACTAATTTCTTCACCTGCAGACACTGTCCTTGTCTTTCCTTTCCGGTAGGATTGATATAAACTGGTGTCTCCCAGACCACCAAATCTATATGTATTTAATTCCCGAAGCATGGGCATATGAAAATCATCAATCAGCCTCCGCAGTACAGATCCTCTCTATTGGCAGTACAATTCCAGTAACCCGCTCCTGTATGCTTTAATCCCAGATAATCTGTGTTTCGCATGGCTCTCCGGGCTTTGGTTCTATTTCTATGCCTTCCTCTCCTTCCATTTCCTCTTCTCACTATGTTGCCACTTGAAGATGGTATCAAGCACACAACATGCACTCCGTAGTTACGGCATGATCCTTTTAATTAATAAGTACAAAACCCATAGAAAAAATGGTTTCAATGCAGGAAGTAAACAGTCATCCTAGCATTGCCTGTTTGCAAGGGAAAAGGCAGAGGATGTCTTGATGGAGTCCTTACGCCCTACCGGCTAACAAGACGTTCCACGTTCATGACTGTATAACCTGCAGTCATTCAGCCAATAATGGTCCACCGTAGACTGAGGTTTTTTTTTCGTATCGTAGCTGTCTCCTCTAGATCCCTTGTGTGCCTCTTCAGTCATGCACAATGGTCTTTGCCGTAAAAGGGTTTTCCTGATCAAGGGACTTACAACCCAAGTGTGGCCCTTTCACCCTGTAGCCTTTCTCATCAGGCTAGACCAAGCTCTCAAGGAAGAACAGCTGGTGTGCTTTTTTTTAAAAAGTTTTAAATCAATTTTATTGCATGTTAAAATGGGTCTGTATACAAGGCTGCGTGGTTTCTGTATTGTGCTATTTTATATACAGGCGTCTGCGGTGTGCGTATTGTGTTCAGTATTCTATACATATGTTGCCATGTGTGAGTATTGTGTTCAGTATTCTATACATATGTTGCCGTGTGTGAGTATTGTGTTCAGTATTCTATACATATGTTGCCGTGTGTGAGTATTTGTGGTGCAAACAATATATACGTCTTTGCATGGACATTAGGCGTTCGGAGGAGATTGTGAAACAGTTGGTTGGTTAGTTGGTTGGTTGGTTGGTGAGTTGAAGAATTGAATTTTCCAGACAGTTAGGTTTAAAGACAGCAGAAAGAAATCATGAGTAAAAGGGTAAGAGAAGGGGGGGGGGCGAGAGAAGGGAAGAAAGAGGGAGATGAGAGAGAGAGGGGGAGAGGGAGGGAGAGAGAGAGAGAGAAAGTAGGGAATTTAAGGGAGCATATTAAAGCATAAACCATATAATATATGTATATCCATATTGGCAGTTTGACATTTCACCTTTTTTTTTTTTTTTGGGGTAATAATTCAAATGTTTTTTTTTTTTGGTCACCGCAATAAGGTTCTGGTCATCGTTTTTTTTTTTTTTTTCCAAATCGTGTGTGTTCAGTGTAGTGTTTGCATGTATTGCTTTGTAGGTATTTGTGTACATGTTTTATTACAAATGTTGCCGTTTGTTTGTATAATGTGTGTTTGTGCAAAAAATCTTTTTACATGCATGGCATTATAAATACAAACATATACTCTACAGTTTCTTACTTAAGATAACTTTCTATGCATACAAATTTAACAAAATAATCTTTACAGTTGCTTACTGTAAATTGAAGTGTGTTATACACTTAAATGCAAATTTGACATAATCAAATATAAAATAAAATGAAATAACTCAGATTGTCATTTAATTGTTTATCCAAAATCTTTTATTAATGATGGATTTGTATTGGTATAAAAATTGTGTTACTAGTGTAATTAGTTTTTCTATGGACTGCTTTGCATCGGCATTGCCATATTAGTACTCTATAGTTTGCTACTGCTGCTAAAAGTTCTTCAAATTTGTCAGTATTAAGTTTAGGGATAATATTTAGAAATATTGCTTTGTATACATCAGTGTTTTGTTTGGTATAGGTGTCTAAAATGATCTGTAGAGTTTGGAGAGTGGCTTGTATTATTGGACATGTAAAAAAGATGTGTTCTTCTGTCTCATGCAGGTTTTGCTGACACAGTTGACATGGTACCAAAATTGCCAGTTTGTGTCTAGTTGGTGTCATGTTAAATATCAATCTATAGGTCACTTCTTTTGCTGTTGGTGAAATTTGTGGTTTGTGTAAGTTTTTGAAAATTTCAGAAAAGTCTGTTACATTATACTGCTGACTCCTTGTAATTCTGATTGATAATGGAGGGGCTAGTTTGGTGACCAAATGTTTGTATATCTGTTTAGTAGAATTTTGTATTATACTCTCATTGCCTTTTATACTTTGAATGCATGTTTTGTAATATGGGGGCAGACTGCCAAAGTAATGAGGACTGCTATTATCAATCTTTTTTATATAATTTAGCCTGACTGCTATATAATACATGGCCAGAGGATATTTTTCTGGCGAGTTAATTATTTGTGCTACATGTTTTATTCTTAATGATATTATTTTTGTTTTGGTGTCTTGTAAATCAATGCCTAACTGTTCTTTTGATTGAATTAGTGTATTTTGTTTGATACATGGGATGGATGATCTGAAGACAAATTGTCTAATGGCAGTAGTTATTTTGCTAATTACTTCTCTTGGTGGGTCTAAAACTGTGGTTATATACAGGATTTTAGGTATGATGAACGTATTTACTATCTGACTTCTTGTGAATATTGTGGAACTGAAGTATTTGTATCTTGTTAGTTTCTTTTTGATAGACTGGGCTAACTCTGTCCAATTGTGGTCGTTAAATCTGTCAGGATGGTTTGGAAAAGTGATACCATATAGTTTAACAGTTTCCGATACTTTAAGATCAGGGGGAAAATCAGTTTTATTCTTCCACTTGCCCAGTCCCATGATGTAAGATTTATTCATATTTATCCTCGCCCCACTTCCTTTGCCAAAATCTGTAAAAGTGTCTATTATTCTCTTTATACTTTCATCACTGGAGGGGAAGAATGCGGTGTCATCGGCGTATGCAATGAGTTTACAAACTTCTGCTCCAGGTATGAAAGTACCTTTAATGTTTTCGTCTTGTCTGATCTTTTCCAGCAGAGGTTCGAGGGCTAACACGTACAGTAAAGGTGACAGGGGACAGCCTTGTCTTACTGATCTTGTCAAATGAAACTATGCTGATAAAGTATGGTTGACCAAAACTTGACTTTTGGGTTGAGTATAGAGTATTTTCACCCAGGATGCAAAATATGGGCCAATGTTACATTCATTCAATACATTTAATAAATATGAATGAGAAATTCTGTCAAACGCTTTCTCCTGATCCATCGACAGGAGAGAGGTTTGACAGTCTTTCTGATGGGCAAATGTGATTAAATCTCTTACAAATTGTGTGTGATTACTTATGTTTCTGGTTTTAACCCCACACTGTTGATTTACATGTACCAAATTATCCATCACTGGCTGTAACTTTTGGTCAATATTTTTGTTAAAATTTTGTAATCAATATTTAATAAAGATATTGGCCTATAGTTACTTATCAATTTTCTGTTGGCATCTCCTTTTGGTATCAAAGTAATGTATGACAAGTTACAACTCTCCGGAAGCTGTTGTTTCCTGAATGCTTCTTGATACACTTTTAACATGGTATAGTTTAAAATTGGCATAAAATGCTTATAAAATTCCACTTTAAGTCCATCTGGACCAGGTGATTTATTTTTCTGCATGGCATCTATTGCCGACGTAATGTCATCTAAAGTGATTTCTGCATCTACTAATTCTTTTTGTTCATCAGTGATCTTTTTGGTATATTTTAAAAACTCTTTTTGTATTTCGGAGTTGGTTTGCTCTGCTGTAAATAGTGTTTTGTAATATTGTTCGAATGCTTGTATTACGTCCTTCTGTTGTGTTTGTGTGTTACCGTGTATGTCTATTATTTCATGTATTTGTCTGTTCTTTTGTATGTTTTGTTCTAATGTGATATCCTGATAACTAGGGGTTTTGTGATCTGATGTGTATAATTTAGTTCTCAATAGGGCTCCTTGATATTTATAATTTTGCAACTCCTCTAGTTCTGCTTGTATCGTATGTGCATATGTTGTGTTTGGTTCCGTGTTTTTTAAAGTTTCCTTCAGTCTTTTTTCCTGATTGAGGGCTTCCTTCTGAATATGTTGTGCGTATATTTGTGTTCTAGCTTTTATTGTATCTTTAAACATATCCCAATATTCTAGAAGGTTTTCTTCAGGTGTGTTGAAGGTAAAGGTGAGTATGTGGTTTTTCATGTGTTCAACAAAATGTTTGTTTTGTAGTAATGTATTGTTGAATTTCCAATGTGGTGATCTTGTTTGTTTGTGTGCCTGCGTGTTATCTGTGGTGATATGAGTGAATATCGCTTTATGATCTGTGAAATTCAACGTCTCATGTATGTGTTTTGTGTATATCGTGTGACATGTTGTTGGCGAGTAGATTCTATCTGGAATGGTTACCTGCTATTGATCTGTTAGCGTGTGTGGTTTCTGTGCTATCGGGGTATTTTTCTCTGTATGTGTCTTTTAAGTTATACGTTTTCATTATTCTTTTTAAAATGTCAATTTGGAAAAGCCCATTGTCATCCTTCTTTTTAAGTTGTTTTTTAATGTCTCTACCTACTACATCTATCTGTTCTAACACACAATTAAAATCTCCTCCTAATATTAAATTTTGATCTGTTCTATTTTCTGCTATTATATTTTCTAAATTTCCGTAGTATGCAGCTTGTTTATAATACTGAAGTGAGGCATGGATGTTCACAAGAAGATATTTTGTTGAATCTGACTTAACTTCCATAACTGTGATGTTTTCCTTATCGTACTGTTTAGTTTTCTGGACTGTCCATCTGTCAGATGTTTTCAGAATGGCAGTTCCAGATCCACTCATCTGTTGACAGAGGCTGAACACTGCTTCTTTTAGCCCTAATTTAGTTGTTACAAAATTTTTATCATGATTGGTATACAAATTTGTTTCCTGTAAAAATACAAAATCAGGCTTATGTTTTCTAATAATTTGGTTCTGGGGAATGTTAATCCTTTTTTAATTCTAAGGTGTAGGGGTGGTGCCTGTTGGGTTATTAGGTTTGTGTAAATTTGTTTTGTAGTTTGTTTAATGAGGAGTTCGTTTCCTTTTAGGTGTTTAAGGCAGTTTTTATAAAATGGGGGGTAAGGGATCCTAAAAAGTGTGGTGAGTTGTTGTCTAATCTCTTAAATTTGGATAATTTAAGGGCTACATAATACATCGCTAAAGGGTATGTTTCTGGGTTAGTAATTATTTTTCCTAAGTATTTAAGTCAAATGGATTTAATTTTTGTACTAATGTCGTGTATTTCGACTCCTCCTTTTGATTTTTCTCAGATTAGGATCTTTTGTCGGATTGCATGAATTGTTCTGCCAAATAAGAAGGGCCTTATTATTTTGTTTACGTCTTTAATTACCTTTGTTGGGGGATCTATTATTGTAGCTATGTATATTAGTTAGGGTATTATATATGTATTTATTATCCTACTTCTTTCAAATTTAGTATTGTTTCTGTATTTATGCATCTTTATTGTTTAAGTTATTTTAGTGATTAGGTTTTCCCATGTGGGTTTTTGTAATTTATTCGGGCTATTTGGGAAGTGTATTCCATATAATTTGAGGGTGTGGGTTGTAATGAGTTCTGGTGGGAAATCAGCTTTGTTTAACCATCTTCCTAGCCCCATAATATACGATTTATTTACATTTATTTTTGCCCCACTCGCTTTCCCAAATTCTTCGAAAGTATCTAATATTTTTGTGATTGAAGTAAGTCTGGAGGGGAAGAAAGCAGTGTCATCCGCATAAGCAATTGGCTTCCTTTCTCCCGCCCCAAGTACTTGAGTACCTTTTATGCTGGTGTCTTGTCTGATTTTCTCTAATATGGGTTCCAGGGTCAGGACATATAGGAGTGGAGAGAGAGGGCAGCCCTGTCTCACGGATCTTGCAATTCGGAATCCCGCCGTGAGCACTTGATTCACCAGCACCTTACTCTCAGGATTCAGGTACAAGATCCTTATCCACTCCTCAAATCTCGGCCCCAGCCGGCACTTCTCTAATACTCTAAAGAGGTATTTGTGGGATATCCTATCAAAAGCTTTTTCCTGGTCTAGTGATAGTATGGATGTTTCGCTATTTGTGTGCTGTGCGTATTGTATAAAGTCTCTAATAAAATGGGTATTGTTTTGAATATTCCTATGTTTAACACTGCACTGCTGGTCGGGATTTGTAATTTTAGGCATCACTGCATGTAATCTTTTGGATAAGGTCCTAGCTAAAATTTTATAATCTGTATTTAAAAGGGAAATGGGTTTTTAAATAAGGTTTTGTCTGTACTGTCTGTTGGTATGAGCGTTATGTAGGATGCATTTAACTCATTGGGTAACTGTTAGCTGTGGAAAGAGTGTTGATAAACTTTGAGAAGAGCAGGTCCTAAGATAGGAAAGAAGTGCTGATAAAACTCTATTGTAAGGCCATCAGGACCTGGTGTTCGGTTATTATTCATTTGCATCAATGTTTGTGTTATTTTGTTTAATGTTATGTCCCTATCCATTATGTCTATTTCTACGTCTGTAATTTTTTTTTGCGTATTTTAAAAATGTATCTTGTGTTTTGGTGTCAGTTTGTTCTTCTTTAAAAAGTTGTTTGCAATATTCCCTAAAGGCTTCGAATATTTTCCCCGGGTCTGTTTGTATCTGTCCTCTTCTTCTGCGTTCGATATCAGTCATGCTAAACATTGAGTCCCGTCTGGGTCACAAATAGGATTGTGCGTTTAAGGTCGCCACCGGTCCCCCATAGCTTCTCTTTCAATGTGGCTCCTTTGGGCCAGATCCACAGTCTTTGCTGGGAGAGGTTAGGGCAGTACTGTAGTATGTGCTCAGGGGTCTGTCTTTCTGCTCCACAATCACAGGCAGCAGATTCTTTTATGCCTATCCTGTACAAGTGTGCTCGAAGACCACAGTGTCCAGTCCGAAGTCTAAAAATTGATGTTTGTTCTTTCCTGTTGAGTTTGTTTATGCTGTCACTCTCTGGTCTGTAATCTCCATTCTGCCTTCTCCACTCCAGCTTGAAAGACTGCTTTAGCGCTGTTTTGGTTTCCTTGTAGCTGTGTGGTGGATGAGGTTGTGGAAGATTACTCCCAGCTTTTGCCAACTCATCTGCTCTCTCATTTCCTTGAATACCACAGTGGGCTGGTATCCACTGCAAGACCAGTTCTGCTTCCTTGGAGAGTAAGCCAATGTTGGTCCTTAGATCAGCAATTAGTTTGTCTTGTTTTTTGCTGGATAGTGCTTGGAGAACAGACAATGAGTCGCTAAGTATAACAATTTGGTGCCCTCTGTGTTCTTGAGTGATGAGATGTTGGACTGCAGAGAGGAGGGCAGTTGCCTCAGCTCTGAAGTTAGTGCAGATGTCACCTGCTGGTAGAGAGATAGTTTCTGCTCTACTGCTAGGGGGTTTAATGTAAATTCCACAACCCCCTTTCTGACTGCATCTGTAGCAGAGCCGTCGGTGAAAACCTGAGTCCAAGTGGTGTTTGGATACTTCTCATCAAGCATAGCAAGAGCCAGGGTTCTCTGTTGTGTCTCCGTCTGGACATCTTTTGAAGTGATTCCTGGTACCTTTAGGACAACATTTACTTTCTCTGGCTTGCTTGTCCAATCTGTCCTCTAATATCTACTATTTTATTTATTTGTTAATTATTTTGTATATTACATTCTAACTTTATGTCCTGTGCGTTTGGCGTATTTTTGGTTTGTAATTTAGTTCTTAATTGTGCCCCTGAATATCTATATTGTTGAATTATATCTAGCTGGGTTTCTAATAATTTAATGTGGGGCGATTCTTTATTGTATTCTTTGGTTAAAAGTATTGCATTTTTAAATATTTTTTCTTGTTTAAGTCTATTTCTGTGTGTTATATATGCGAGTCTTTGTGTTCTACTCCTTACAGATTCTTTAAAGAGGTTGCAAAAAGTGTCTATATTTGTTGTGGGTGTGCTATTTACATAATCTAAGATGTGGTCTGTCATGTATTCTAAAAGTGTGTTATTGAAAACCCAGTGTTTGGATTTCTCTTGTTTTGGTGGTATTGAATTTTCTATACTTATGTGTGTTAAAATTCCTTTGTGGTCCTTGTAATTTAATGTTTTGTATTACTTCTATTATGTGGTGTGAGTTGGGTATATAAATTCTCTCTAACCTAGCTTCACTTTTCCAAACTAAATTTGTGTGTGCTGTTTCTGTACTGTTTGGGTATTTAGTTCTAAAAGAGTCCTGTAAGTTATTTACTATTATTATATTTTGTTGGGTGTCTGATTGGGTAAATGTTTTGCAGTTTGTCTCAACTGTGTCCCAACTTCTCTGCCGTCAATGTCCAGGTTAGTCAGGACACAGTTAAAATCCCTCGCGAGTATCATGTTCGTATTTGGATACTATTGTGTAAGTGTGTCATGTAATTTTTCATAAAACTTTGGTTGGTTGTCGTATGTAGGAGGTGCGTGTATATTAACTAGAGTGTAGGATGCTAGTGTTGGTAATTTTTGAGATGCACAGGTTTCCTGTGTCATCTGTATGTGTATCTGTGATTGTCCATCTGTCCGATGTCTGGAGTAGGGCTGTTCCTGATCTTATGTGTTGTTTTGAGAGATTAAATGTGTCATCTGTATGTGTATCTGTGATTGTCCATCTGTCTGATGTCTGGAGTATGGCTGTTCCTGATCCTATGTGTTGTTTTGAGAGATTAAAGACAGAATGTGTAAGACCTAACTGCGACGTGATTCTGTTTGCCAACCAATCAGAATTAATGTTTGTTTCTTGCAGTAATATGCAGTCTGGTGTGTACTTATGTATTATGTGTTTGAATTTTGTTCGTAGTCCTCTGATATTTAAACTGATAATTTTCAAACTACTCTCCATTGTTCAAGATAAATATCATGGGAAAAAACAGTCTAGCAGATCAAAAATTATGACAGTTGACATTAGTTATACAAAGTTAAGTGTCAATTATTTAAAACCGTATCAGTTCCTGTACAGGAATGTTCTTTGAAATATGTCGGCTAATCTGCCTCCTCTGTTCCAGGAGAAGGGGGCTTCTCCGGGGATGAGGACTGTGACTCAGGGGTGATGGTTTCTGAGTGAGAGTTAGATTGTTCACTCAAGTCATGGGACACAGCCTCGTCAGCGTCGCTTTCCATGATAGGCTGGGTCTGGTTGTCTGAACTGTGTCCTGAAAGCTGGAGCGTGTCATCCGATTGGACAACAGTTTGGTCGTTTTCCACTATGTCGTCTTCTGTGGTCTTGACAGCTTATGTTTGGCTGGATGTTGAGGTAGTCTCCTGTGGCAGGGGTGGCTCAGGCAGCTTGTCACTTGATCTTTCTCGTTTCATGGGCTGGGTGATCTCCGGCGATTTTTCGTAGAGGGGGTTCTCTTCATGGGCCTGAAGAACATCAACAGGTCGATTCTTGGCCTTTGGGTTTGGCGAGTTTGCCTTGGTTCGTTGTTGAAATGTGGAAGTGGATCTTGTTCCAGCGATACCAAGCGGTTCTTGGTGCGGATGTTGGGTTCGTTGTCAAGAGGGGCAGTCACCAACTGCCTAGGGCTGTTGACATATCTGTCTCTCCCGGCAGTCGAAGAATCCCTCATCATCACACTGGTTTTTACCAGATCTCTTGGTTGGGGTGCATTCTGGGTTGGTTGCTCCCCAGAATGAGAGGCCGGCACTGGTACTGGCATGATGTTGGGGGGCCTGTCATCCATGCTGGTCCTGCTCGTTCAACGGGAGCTCGTCTCTGCCTTTTCTCTGGGCAGGTATTCACCCAATGCCCTACTTGTTTGCATATCGGGCACGGCGCTGGTCTGCCTTGCATCAAAATCTGGACCATAAATCTTTTAATGCCCGGTGTCTCTATTTTGGCAAAATGGGGGATTTCTTTGTGGGGAGTGCAGAGCGCTCTCCTTCTTATTCCCTTGCCTGGGGCCTGGTTCACCTCGGGGTTAGTGTCTCCAGTCACCTCTCGTACGAGATCGATTACTCCATCTCTGCTTATAGTAGTAGGGACCCAGTTGAGGTCGAGGGTAGTCTTCTCCATCCTTAGAAGGAAAACCTGGATAACGGTTGCATCCGTGGGTGCTGACAAATACTTCCTGTGGAGGCTGTCTTTAACGGCCTGTGGACAGTTGTTGTGTACGTCCAGGTAAAATCTTAGAGGAGCCTTACAGGTCCTTTATGCTACCTGCACTGACCCCCACCTGGGCCTATCAGAGTCGACAAAAGATAGTCATAGTTTGCCTTCTTATATGATTCAGGTCCCCTCAGTGTGATAACAAAAGTGTCTGGCTTGAACAGGTCAAGATGAGTGAACTTGGACGTTGCAATTTTTATTGTTGGTATGTAAGCCATGAAAGGTTATTGAAAACAGTGTTAATACTCACAAAAAGTTTTGAAAATTCAGCAAGTTCCGGAAATAAACAAAAGTTAATCACAAAGTTAATAATGCTTAGATTGAAACATCACTAAGCAAAAGTAAATTGTTATCAATGACACAGTGTGCAATTCCAAAGTTCGTTCGAAGTTGCGTTTAAGAAAAACATGGCATAAATTGATTAAAATTAACACTCAGAATGAAAACACGGCATAAATGACTCAAAAAACTCAGAATGCTGCTGACTTTCGGGGGCATGTTGTCTACTCTCGAACGTGTGCGTGCGTAGTAGAAATTGGTAAATGTGCTCCTCTGTATGAGAGATCGGACATCTACAGCCCTGGATCTCTTTGATAATTGTGTATTCCGGTGCACATGGTTGGCCATGTTCGCTTATAGTTGGTCCATGCTGCTAAGGGCTGTGACGTACAAGGTCCGACAATTAGGTAATGAGAATTATTCCATAAAAATTAAAATAACAGCTGGAAGATATAACCGGTATTTAATTCTAACTAAGCTCCTATAATGCATACAAACAAAACTGCCATGGAGAAGGAAATATATGTTAATGAGGAAAGATTGGAAGTGGTGGAAAATTTCGAATATCTTGGGTCACTGGTTACCAACAATGGTGACACAATGAAAGAAATTAAACGGCGACTATCAATTGCTCTTCAAAGACTAAAACAACTGAATAAATTATGGAATTGTACAGATAGAATTACAAAGGTCAGATTTTTAAGAGCATGCATCTTTCCCATTTCAACATACGCCTGTGAGACCTGGACACTTACTAAACAAGCGGAACAGCGCATAAATGCATTTGAATATAAATGTTACAGACAGGTTCTAAGAATATCTTGGGTAAAGAAAAGAACAAATGCATCCATACTTCAAGAGCTGAATATTGAAGAGGGTTGGCTAGTAAAGACAATAAAACAAAGAAAATTGAAATATTTTGGTCACTTGAAACGTCATGGAAGTCTAGAGAGAACAATAATGGAGGGGTATATGCCTGGGAAGAGAGGAAGAGGAAGGCCAAGGAGAAGATGGGTGCAGGATGTGGCAGATGATCTCCAGATGGGTGTATCAGACGCAGGACATCTTGCTCAGGATAGGAAGGTTTTCCGGAGGGTTGTTATGGCAGCGAGGTCCCGCGAGGGACATGCTACTGAATGAATGAATGAAGCTCCTTGTGTATTAATACAGCAAGTAGCACGATCTAACAAACACTGGAACGAACTCTGTAGTTCGTCTGTTGTCATAGTCCTTACAGTCGATGTTACGGCCCTTAGGATGTCATCAATATCGTCAAAAAAGCGTCCTTTCAATGGAAACTTTAATTTTAGGAATAGAAAATAATCACAGGGAGACAAATCTTGGGAATAGGCTGGAAGGCTGAGAACATACATTTGTTTCTGGGCCAAACAATTCTTGCTTTGATGTCTCTTGGGTACTCAACCCGCTGATGTTTTTGGTCATCAGACAACGAATATGGTTCAAACCGGCAAGCAATTTTTTTCTTGCCAAAAACTTGCACTAAAATGTTATGAATGGACTCTCTGTTAACACCAGATTCATCTGCCATCATCCTCACACTAAAACAATGATCTTTTTGTATCCATTCTCTGACTTTTGCAATGAGTTCATCGTTACGAACATAAATTTGGCGTCCAGGTCTAGGTGCATTAGTAATAATTTCCACACAACTTTTGAATCGTGAACACCACACGAAATTTGCGCACGAGAAAAACCATTATCCCCATGAACTCGTCGCATCAAATTAACTGTTTCAAAGGCGCTTTTTCTGAGTTTTGAAAAGAATTTATTGCTAGCTTTTTGCTCCATGCTGATTACATAACAGTGCACCTCTGAAAAGGTCAACAAAATGTCGGCTTGTTTGTTGCCTGCTTATCGATTAGTGATGAAAAGTTGCCAGATCACAGATGATTGTTGCCTCTTTAAATTCTATGCTTTGCTTCACAGATGGCATTTATTTTCGACGTGGCCATAATAAAATCAGTCTCATTACTTAATTGTCGGACTTTGTATTGCCAGTTGCAAACACATCAAACAATTAATAATTACACAGCAGATAAACTTCCCTGCAAAATCCAGTGGTGGAACACATTGCCTTCATGTGTTGGAAGTGGTAAGAGGTTAGATTAAAGCGATGAAAACCGATACAATAGGCAAACTTCTTGTCTTGAAATATTCACGGTAGCTAGCCTTGCCATTTCCGAAGAGGAAAACTGTACACAATGTATAAGGTAGACATCGGGATGTGCGAGATGTGAGGCAGACATTTTTATGCGAGATGTTAGGCAAACACCAATGTATAAGATGTGAGGTGAGAAGTGAGTTAGACATCAGGATGTGTGATGCAAGAGGTAGACATCATGGTATATAATGTGACAGGCAAACATCGGGATGTGTGATGATATAAGAAGCAGATGTGTCTGACAGACTGGCCTGTACTAGTGAAATCAATGTAACAGGGAAGTGAAGCGCTGGTTGTCAGCAGCACCTCTCGTCTACAGTTGACACAAATCTGAGATTGTCATGTGTTTATTACATCAACAAGTCCACCACATCACAACAATACCGACATAACAGAACTCATACAAACATAACAAAACTTATACAAATATAATAGAGATCATACAAACAACAAAACTCATACAAACATTACAGAACTCATACAAACACAACAGAGCTCATATAAATATAACAAAGCTCATACAAACATAATAGATTTTCATAAAAAACATAACAGAACTCACACAAACATAAAATTACAAAACTCTTTAAAAAAAACTACACACATATTAGAACTCATACAAACAGAACAAAACTCATACAAACATAACAGAACTAATACAAAAATAACTTATAAAAACATAACAGAGCTCATACAAACACATGTGTCCACATCAGATAACTACAGCATCTTAATATTGATAGCAGGTACACACTCGCACACACCACATCAAGCAGACATCCCGAATATCACTCAGCCAAATACATCGAAATTCATGACAACATTTGCCAATCTCCCATACACCTTCAATCCCTACTAATCTTCATACCGTATCCATTCATTCTTCACTGCCTGTCTGTGGTACTTACTCATCTACGTGACAGACACATGCAGGCACACGTACATATGAACTGACAAATAAGTTCACAAGCACATAGATGAGCAGAATGTCACGCTTCGAGGTTATTTTTGCTTCCAACAGCACTTTGCTAATGCAGTTTCTACATAAGGATGGTAGCCTACAGTTCTGCTGTCTGAGTTTGGTGCTTAGTTGCAGCACTGTGAGCTGTGTTTTCCCTGTGGAATGTCTTTCATTTGTGCAGCCATTGTTTTGTGGTATTCAGCCTGGCAGTAGCCTGTTTACCTGTGAGTTAGTGAAATACCTTTTGTAATAATTCTACGTGTGTGAAGTTACAGTAGTAACCAACTTATCGTGCCCCATCACTTCCATCAACCACAAACTGCATTTCTGGTGGCAACTGTTGGCTTTAGCGCCTCTAGCGACTGAAATTTGCATTTACTGCGCGCATATATTTCTGAATTGTGCCGGGACTAGTTGTCTGTTCATCAGTTTTTCAAACTCGGCAATGAGGGAGATTTCATTTGATTCACACTGGCTCAGGAACGGAGCAAGTATGGGGAAACCCGACTGCAGTAATGCTGAAACCTCGACTAAGACTAACAGATGAGCCTCACTACCACGGCTCAGGGCCTGGAAGCATCTCAGTGTATTGCTCTCAATCCCCAACAGATGGTATCAATTCTACCATACATGTGATCCATCAGGGTGAGGACTGGTCAGATACAGATTCTGTTTTAGCCAATCCCAGACACACAAATGAGCTGCTCAATGTGGTCCTGCACATGCTCAACCCCCCCTCCCACCACAAGGAACACAGAAGACACATGTTAGGGTGTAAACTTTAAATTGACAGGTGTCACCCTGTCAAATGTCCGTGCCAGGCCCAGATTAAATTGGTCAGTTTGGGCTATACTGTCCATGCTGTCATCAATGTTCATCTCTGACGTGGAACCGGCCATGTCTTGTCCTCGACGTGTCTGAATAGTTCTCAGCAAAGCCTTGGCTTCCTCTCGCGTCTGGGGGTACAAACAGACAGACATATAATCAATTATGGCAGCAATCTCTTCTTTCCTTCACATAATCAATAAATAATACTTTTAAATATAATGGAAGACATAGCAAACGTCTAAACATATTAAATACTAGCTGTACCCGGCCACGCGTTGCTGTGGCCCAGAATGGTGAAATGGAGAGGAAAGAAAATAGTTCTCAGCTAACAGTGTCCGTCATACCCCCCCCCCCCCCCCCCCCTCCTTCCCCCCCGATGCAGTCATATCTCCCTCTCCGAAGGGTTGACAAATTATCCATGGCGACATTATTAAAATAGAAATAGTTAGGAGATAAGAACTTTAAAATAAAATGATAAGCTCTCTCAGCTAACTGTGTTTGGCAAATCCCCCCCCCCCCCCCCCCCACACAAATCCCATTTTCCTCTCCGTAGGATTGAAAAATCATCACCTGACGAAATTATTAAAATTGAAATAGTTAAGAAATGAGAACTTTAAAATAATATGTTAAGCTCTCAGCTAACTGTGTCTGGCATCCCCCCCCCCCCTTCCAATCATATCATCTTCTCCGAAGGATAGGAAAGTCACCGTGTAACGAAATATTGTAACTGAATTGAGCATTGCATCCGTGTCCATCCAAACTTAAATAGGTAGCATTAACTTGTACAGAGAAGTAAATGTAGCCAGTGTAACAGCTACCACATCACCCATCCAGTACCAGTACTACTGCAACCACAACCACCACCACCATCACAACAACAAAAACTGTCATTACAGTCTGTGTGGGTCGGTGTAGAAAAAAGGAGTTAGCGCCGCATGCTGTCGCCACGGACTATTTAGTTTGATTTTGCCCCTGACATAGGAAAAAAAAACTTCATCACATAACCAGTGATGGAACCCACAGTGAAAATTGCACTATACTCACGAATAGCGGAAAAAAATACCCCGCACCCGTCATCTCTCCCTCTCCGAGGGAAGGATTTTTAACTGACCTTGGCATCCGTGTTCACCCAAACTAAACTGGACTGTAAGCCGTCTTAGTTAACAGTTTCTGTCATCGCCGAATAGTTTTTGATCGAAAAGCATCGCATGGAGGCTAATTAGGACTTAACTGAAATCGGATGTCTTTGGGCAAAAGGCGCAGATATCGCAGCCTAGCTGTAAACCACAACACAACGTTGTCTTCCTCTCTCGTTGTCTTCCTCTATCTCTCCTTCCACATATCTTTCCAGTGGTCACCACATGTTCTATTTCCCCTCTTCTCATAACATGGCCCAAAAATGATGACTGTCTCCTTCTGATGTCTGTGATAAGTTGTCTTCGCGCTCCCGCCTCTTTCAAAACCTCTTGGTTGCTCTTTCTGGCTGTCCAAGGTATTCTTCTGTAAAACCACATCTCTGAGGCCTCAAGAAATTGTTTGGCCTGCCTACCGATTGTCCAGGATTCACAACCATATGTTAAAACTGGATGTATGTAGCAAGCAAGAATTCTTTTTCTAACTTTCAATGGCAAGGATATATTGCACAATATGTTTTTCATTTTATAAAATGCAGTTTTTGTCTGTCCTATTCTGTTTCTTATCTCAGTTATGCATCTTCCATCTGATGTTATCCATGTGCCCAGATACGTAAATTACAGATTACAAGCCTCTTCATAAAAGATAAAAGTATTTTAGATATAGCACAAATTTCCCCTAGATTTATTACAACTACTAGGCTTTACTGTGGTTAGAAAAGTGCACATTCTGGTGCCAGTATTGGATATTTTGATGATAATGTTTCCTATTACTTGATGAAGGAATGAAATGTTGCATGAGAGAAGACAGACTAGAAAGGCAGAATGTTAGGCTGGCCTGCCTGCCCAGTCTTTAACCCATGGGAAATAAAGTTTGTTCATTTATTCTGTCATTTTTCCCTGGGTTGTTGTTATGCTGAGGCTTCAGCTTCCACCACGGTTGAGTTTTCCACGTCACTGTGCCGCTGTCATGTTGAGGCTTCAGCTTCCACCACTGTTGAGTTTTCCACGTCACTGTGCCGTTGTCAAACTGAGGCTTCAGCTTCCACCATTGTTGAGTTTTCAAGGTCACTGGTCAATCTGGTATGACTGAGCAGATAAACAATGTCTCAGCTGTTCTTGTGCACCTATGAATGCTTGCTAGATACTTGCTGATGTGTAGAATCTTGCAGTCATCACACTGAGACTGTGAAAGTATCTCACCTGCTCCTGTATCCCTGTGTTAATCATGCTTTGTAAAATGACTGTGACAATAAGGACAGTCTTCGAGATGCTAATAAGAAACAAGCAGGTCACACTAGCTGTACTTACCTCGGTGAACTCTGTGCACTTTTGAGCGGCCAGGTAGGCTGTGTCCCAGTGTTTATGCTCCATGTGATAGGTGGCCAGGTACAAGTATGCCCGACTCAGATCTTCATGATTGTGGATCTGAGTATTGATCAAAGATAGCCGGTGATTACCACAACAGGGCAGAATAAGATCAAAACAAAACACAAACATTTCTCCCATAAACTGCTTAAAACTATTTTAACTAATGGTTCACATATTATAGGGACAGTGGTGATACCCGAAGAAAGGAACTAGTGAGACAGTGGTGACAGAGAAGCAAAGGAACTAGTGGGACAGTGGTGACAGAGAAGCAAAGGAACTAGTGAGACAGTGGTGACAGAGAAGCAAAGGAACTAGTGGGACAGTGGTGACAGAGAAGCAAAGGAACTTGTGAGACAGTGGTGACAGAAGCAAAGGAACTAGTGGGACAGTGGTGACAGAGAAGCAAAGGAACTAGTGGGACAGTGGTGACAGAGAAGCAAAGGAACTAGTGAGACAGTGGTGACAGAGAAGCAAAGGAACTAGTGGGACAGTGGTGACAGAGAAGCAAAGGAACTAGTGAGACAGTGGTGACAGAGAAGCAAAGGAACTAGTGGGACAGTGGTGACAGAGAAGCAAAGGAACTAGTGAGACAGTGGTGACAGAGAAGCAAAGGAACTAGTGGGACAGTGGTGACAGCGAAGCAAAGGAACTTGTGAGACAGTGGTGACAGAAGCAAAGGAACTAGTGGGACAGTGGTGACAGAGAAGCAAAGGAACTAGTGGGACAGTGGTGACAGAGAAGCAAAGGAACTAGTAAGACAGTGGTGACAGAGAAGCAAAGGAACTAGTGAGACAGTGGTGACAGAGA
Source organism: Candidula unifasciata (assembly GCA_905116865.2). NCBI lineage: Eukaryota > Metazoa > Mollusca > Gastropoda > Stylommatophora > Geomitridae > Candidula > Candidula unifasciata. The sequence goes on from CAJHNH020002746.1 coordinate 698,123, forward strand.
AGCAAAGGAACTAGTGGGACAGTGGTGACAGAGAAGCAAAGGAACTTGTGAGACAGTGGTGACAGAAGCAAAGGAACTAGTGAGACAGTGGTGACAGAGAAGCAAAGGAACTAGTGGGACAGTGGTGACAGAGAAGCAAAGGAACTAGTGAGACAGTGGTGACAGAGAAGCAAAGGAACTAGTGGGACAGTGGTGACAGAGAAGCAAAGGAACTAGTGGGACAGTGGTGATTCAAAGCTGATGTTAGAGAGGAGGGCTGCAATCACAGTTGAATGAGACTAGATATGAAGTCAGGAATCAAAGTTGGGGGACTTATTACGAACATCCTGGCATCTTGTCAGGAGCGAGATTTTATGTAGGCTTCCATTTATGCCGTGGCCGTTCCTAAGCGCTGTCCTATGTTCTAGGGATGTTTTGTTATTTTCAACCTTGAAAGCAGTCTATATTCCCAATTGTGAGCGGCCAGCCCATTCTATTTTCCACACTATCAGTGGCCGACAATGTGTGTGTGTTACAGCATTGTGCACCGGCTTTTCGTCGCTACGACTGCAACAAGAGATGCACTTGACAGAGAAAAGAAAACTAGTTGAACACTCGCTTGTGCGCTCACACACACATAACAGTTGAAAAAACTGAAGCTCTGTGTTGGCTGCCATGAAAGAGAGCTATGCCGTTTTTTGTCAGGCTTCAGACCAACGGCAGCGGGTTTTACCACAAGGTGTGTGTAGAGGTCAAAGGGGAAGGAATGCATATGCTAACCTTTAGAACACAGGACAGCTCATGCAATGGGCAGGGCATGAATGGGAGCCTACACAAAATCTTGTGCCTGGACATGAAGTCAGGAATCAGATCTGAATGAGATAGGATACAAAGGCAGGAATCAGAACTGAATGAGACTAGTTATATATGGCTGACACAATGACAACAGAGAGAGAGAGAGAGAGAGAGGGAGAGAGAGAGATGGGTGGGGAGAGGGAAAGAGAAAGAGAGAGGGAGGGGAAAGAAAGAGAGACAAAGAGCGCGAGGGGGGGGGGAGAGGGAGAGGGAGAGAGAAGGAGAGAGAGGGAGGGGAAAGAAAGAGAGAGACAGAGAGCGGGGGGGGGGGGGGGGGGGGGGGGGGGGGGGGGGGGGCTAGCATATCTTACGTCAGGCCCTTCCAAGCATTCATCTTTCATATGGCAGTTGCATGTTTAGAAATCAAACATATTTTGTTCATACATCAAATTAACTGCACAAATGTTAAAGAAAATAAAACAACAGCAGGAATAACAAATGCATACCTTCAAATATATATGCAAATACGCACACACACACTCTCCCTTACATACACACAGGCACATATACTGATGACGTGTACACAACATAAACAGGCATAAACACAATCACAGATTAAACACATACATACAGACCCAACACACATACAAACACACAAAACTGTCAAAACATGCAAACACAGACACAGTACTCTCACAGACACAACCAATAGACACAAACACAATATATATGCACTAAATACAAGCACATTATTCACAAACATATCACATACAACAGAAACAATATTCATACAGGAAACACAACGCTCACAGACACAACATACAGACACATACACATGCTCACAGACACAACATACAGACACATACACATGCTCACAGACACAACATACAGACACATACACATGCTCACAGACACAACATACAGACACATACACATGCTCACAGACACAACATACAGACACATACACATGCTCACAGACACAACATACAGACACATACACATGCTCACAGACAACACCCCACAGACACAACATACAGACACATACACATGCTCACAGACACAACATACAGACACATACACATGCTCACAGACACAACATACAGACACATACACATGCTCACAGGCACAACACCCCACAGACACAACATTCACAGACACAACACTCATTATTGACTACACAACAGCACAGAGAGAGAGAGAGAGAGAGAGAGAGAGAGAGAGAGAGAGAGAGAGAGAGAGAGAGAGAGAGAGAGAGAGAGAGAGAGAGAGAGAGAGAGAGAGAGAGAGAACACAAGCCTCACCAACATGCGGTCTGCCTGGCTGATGTACTCAGTATAAGCCTGACAAGCCTTGTCCTTCTCTCCAAGTGAGGAATACAGGCTGTGGATACAACCCCAAACACAATTTACTGAACAATGCTGTAAACTTGTGTCATCTTCTATCTGCTGTCATACAAGTGTTGTCAATCTTTGTTATCTTATATCTGTTGTCATACGAGTGTTGTAAAACTCTTATGTTCTATCTGTTGTCGAGCAAGTGTTTTCAATCTCTGTTATCTTCTATCTGTCGTCACAGTTTCAACCCATGTCATCACAGCATCATCCCATGTCGTCACAGCATCATCCCATGTCATCCCAGTATCAACCCATGTCGTCCCAGTATCAACCCATGTCGTCCCAGTATCAACCCATGTCGTCCCAGTATCAACCCATGTCATCACAGCATCAACCCATGTCATCCCAGGATCAACCCATGTCATCCCAGCATCAACCCATGTCATCACAGTATCAACCCATGTCATCCCAGTATCAACCCATGTCATCACAGTATCAACCCATGTCATCACAGCATCAACCCATGTCATCACAGTATCAACCCATGTCATCACAGCATCAACCCATGTCATCCCAGTATCAACCCATGTCATCCCAGTATCAACCCATGTCATCACAGTATCAACCCATGTCATCACAGTATCAACCCATGTCATCACAGTATCAACCCATGTCATCCCAGTATCAACCCATGTCATCACAGTATCAACCCATGTCATCACAGTATCAACCCATGTCATCCCAGTATCAACCCATGTCATCACAGTATCAACCCATGTCATCACAGTATCAACCCATGTCATCACAGCATCAACCCATGTCATCACAGCATCAACCCATGTCATAACAGCATCAACCCATGTCATCACAGTATTAACCATTGTCATCACAGTATCAACCCATGTCATCACAACATTAACCATTGTCATCACAGTATCAACCCATGTCATCACAGTATTAACCATTGTCATCACAGTATCAACCCATGTCATCACAGTATTAACCATTGTCATCACAGTATCAACCCATGTCATCACAGCATTAACCATTTTCATCACAGTATCAACCCATGTCATCACAGTATTAACCATTGTCATCACAGTATCAACCCATATCATCACAGCATCAACCCATGTCATCACAGCATTTACCATTGTCATCACAGTATCAACCCATGTCATCACAGTATCAACCCATGTCATCCCAGTATCAACCCATGTCATCCCAGCATCAACCCATGTCATCCCAGCATCAACCCATGTCATCACAGTAGCAACCCATGTCGTCACAGTATCAACCCATGTCGTCACAGTATCAACCCATGTCATCACAGTATCAACATATGGTATCGTAGTATCAACATGCGGCATCACAGTTCTTTTATCAATGTTGCCCAGATAAGTCAACCTGACCAACAGTTACCTGAAGTGTCGGAGACATGTAATCCCCTCAAAGTATATAAGCAATAACACACACATCTCAGAGGGCTAGTCTGAACAGTTCTACGCAGGAACCCCCACACACACAAACATGTGTGTCTTACCTGGCCAGTTTGTAGAGTGCTATCTCGTCGGTGTCACCTAGGCTGTGAGCCTTCCAGAAACATTTCTTGGCTTCCTGTGGCTTGTCCACCTTCTGGTAGCACTCACCCAGGGCTATCACCATCCTGGAGTCATTGGGCCTGACAACACACACATAGACATATACACACAAATAATAGAATCTTTGTGCCTGACAACAAACACACATATAAAACAGTCACTGGGCTTGACAACATACACACACATATTAAACAGTTACTGGGCCTGACAACAAACACACATATAAAACAGTCACTGGGCCTGACAACACACACACACACACATATAAAACAGTCACTTGTCCTGACAACATACACACACACACATATAATAAGTCATTGGGCCTGACAAAACACACACACAAATACTAGTCACATGGTCTGACAACACTCACACACACAAATACTAGTTACATGGTCTGACAACACTCACACACACAAATACTAGTCACATGGTCTGACAACACTCACACACACAAATACTAGTCACATGGTCTGACAACACTCACACACACAAATACTAGTCACATAGTCTGAAAACACTCGCACACACAAATACTAGTCACATGGTCTGACAACACTCACACACACAAATACTAGTCACATGGTCTGAAAACACTCACACACACAAATACTAGTCACATGGTCTGAAAACACTCACACACACAAATACTAGTCACATGGTCTGACAACACACACACAAATACTAGTCACATGGTCTGACAACACTCACACACACAAATACTAGTCACATGGTCTGAAAACACTCACACACACAAATACTAGTCACATGGTCTGACAACACACACAAATACTAGTCACATGGTCTGACAACACACACACAAATACTAGTCACATGGTCTGACAACACACACACACAATACTAGTCTGACAACACTCACACACACAAATACTAGTCACATGGTCTGAAAACACTCACACACACAAATACTAGTCACATGGTCTGACAACACACACACAAATACTAGTCACATGGTCTGACAACACACACACAAATACTAGTCACATGGTCTGACAACACTCACACACACACAAATACTAGTCACATGGTCTGACAACACACACACATATACTAGTCACATGGTCTGACAACACACACACAAATACTAGTCACATGGTCTGACAACACACACACAAATACTAGTCACATGGTCTGACAACACACACACAAATACTAGTCACATGGTCTGACAACACACACACAAATACTAGTCACATGGTCTGACAACACACACACAAATACTAGTCACATGGTCTGAAAACACTCACACACACAAATACTAGTCACATGGTCTGAAAACACTCACACACACAAATACTAGTCACATGGTCTGACAACACACACAAATACTAGTCACATGGTCTGACAACACACACACACAAATACTAGTCACATGGTCTGACAACACACACACAAATACTAGTCACATGGTCTGACAACACACACACAAATACTAGTCACATGGTCTGAAAACACTCACACACACAAATACTAGTCACATGGTCTGACAACACACACACAAATACTAGTCACATGGTCTGACAACACACACACAAATACTAGTCACATGGTCTGACAACACACACACAAATACTAGTCACATGGTCTGACAACACACACACAAATACTAGTCACATGGTCTGACAACACACACACACACAAATACTAGTCACATGGTCTGACAACACTCACACACACACAAATACTAGTCACATGGTCTGACAACACTCACACACACACAAATACTAGTCACATGGTCTGACAACACACACACAAATACTAGTCACATGGTCTGACAACACACACACAAATACTAGTCACATGGTCTGACAACACACACACAAATACTAGTCACATGGTCTGACAACACTCACACACACACAAATACTAGTCACATGGTCTGACAACACTCACTCACATAAAATTGGCCCTTTGGTCTGATCATACACATACACACACACACAAAATGAGTCTAACACCACACACTCAGTGATCACACAATCTCTCAAACTCAGTGATCACACAATTTCTCCCACTCAGTGAACAGACAATTTCTCCCACTCAGTGATCACACAATTTCTTCCACTCAGTGAACAGACAATTTCTCCCACTCAGTGATCACACAATTTCTCCCACTCAGTGAACAGACAATTTCTCCCACACAACAAGCAATCTCTCACTAACCAACTCTCAATGACTCACTTCAATGTCTGTGCTTTCCTGTAGTAGTAGAGAGCATATGATGGCATCTTGAGGATCTCATAGGTCTGTCCAAGCCCGTACCAAGCCCGGTAATCCCGCTGGTCCACCTCTGGAACATGTCAGCAGATGTTCAGTGTCAGTCACGCTCCAGCCAGCATATCGGCCAACAGCAACAACAAAACTAAAGCTACATCCCTAAAGCTACAGATGTCCATCAATCATAACAAGAGAGTAATAACCATCTATATAAGGACAGCTGGTTGAGAAAAGATCAGAAACTGCTACAACAACAGTACAAATACACATATATATACAGACATACTACATGGCAAACTGTAAAAACAAATGTTACCTGACTGAGAGCAGAATGTAATCCCAGATCTCTTCCTTGATCTAAAATACAGCTGTGAGTGAGTGAGTCAGTGTGTGCAGTACAGATGGCTGGGTGGGGACAGTGTAGGAACACTGTCAAGGTCTGTGATACATTCACACTTGAAAGTAATCAACTACAGGCTAGAAACACTGTCTGTGATACATTCACACTTGAAAGTAATTGACCTCAGGCTGGGACACTGTCTGTGATACATTCACACTTGAAAGTAATCGACTACAGGCTAGGAACACTGTCTGTGATACATTCACACTTGAAAGTAATCGACTACAGGCTAGAAACACTGTCTGTGATACATTCACACTTGAAAGTAATTGACCTCAGGCTAGGACACTGTCTGTGATACATTCACACTTGAAAGTAATCGACTACAGGCTAGGAACACTGTCTGTGATACATTCACACTTGAAAGTAATTGACTACAGGCTAGGAACACTGTCTGTGATACATTCACACTTGAAAGTAATCGACTACAGGCTAGGAACACTGTCTGTGATACATTCACACTTGAAAGTAATTGACCTCAGGCTAGGAACACTGTCTGTGATACATTCACACTTGAAAGTAATCGACTACAGGCTAGAAACACTGTCTGTGATACATTCACACTTGAAAGTAATCGACTACAGGCTAGAAACACTGTATGTGATACATTCACACTTGAAAGTAATTGACCTCAGGCTAGGAACACTGTCTGTGATACATTCACACTTGAAAGTAATCGACTACAGGCTAGAAACACTGTCTGTGATACATTCACACTTGAAAGTAATCGACTACAGGCTAGGAACACTGTCTGTGATACATTCACACTTGAAAGTAATCAACTACAGGCTAGAAACAGGGTCTGAGGTGACTGGCTGTGACAACTTGAGGAAAATAAGAGCAACGAAATTTCCAAATAAGCAAAACATTCAATGTGATACTCTCAACAACATCTAATGTGACACTCTCAATAACATCCAATGTGACACTCTCAACACCATATAATTTGACACTGTTAACACACATGGTGACACTGTTAACACACATGGTGGCACTGTCAACATCCAATATGACATTATAAACACCCAAAATAACAGTATCAACTGTCACATGTGCATGTGTGAATGGGTGATGCAGTTTTGATAATTGCTCAAATAATGTTCCTTTCAATAGCTATGCTACTGATACAAATCAGTAACAACTAGCACATGTTTTTGTGTTGTATCAGACATGCAAGGACAGTCAAACATTTCACTGGTACAGGCAAACACCAGTCGGCCACACACAGACACCAGTCAGACACAGACATATATAAGACAGACACCAGTCAGACAGACAAAAACCAATCAGCCACAGGCAAACACCAGTCGGCCACAGATAGCAGTCAGCCACAGACACACACCAGTCAGCCACAGACAGACACCAGTCAGCCACAGGCAGACACCAGTCAGCCACAGACAGACACCAGTCAGCCACAGACAGACACCAGTCAGCCACAGACAGACACCAGTCAGCCACAGAGAGACACCAGTCAGCCACAGACAGACACCAGTCAGCCACAGACAGACACCAGTCAGCCACAGACAGACACCAGTCAGCCACAGACAGACACCAGTCAGACACAGACAGACACCAGTCAGCCACAGATAGACACCAGTCAGCCACAGATAGACACCAGTCAGCCACAGAGAGACATCAGTCAGCCACAGACAGACACCAGTCAGACACAGACAAACACCAGTCAGCCACAGACAGACACCAGTCAGCCACAGATAGACACCAGTCAGTCACAGACAGACACCAGTCAGCCACAGATAGACACCAGTCAGCCACAGAGAGACACCAGTCAGCCACAGAGAGACACCAGTCAGCCACAGACAGACACCAGTCAGCCACAGAGAGACACCAGTCAGCCACAGAGAGACACCAGTCAGCCACAGAGAGACACCAGTCAGCCACAGACACCAGTCAGTCACAGTGAGACACCAGTCAGCCACAGAGAGACACCAGTCAGCCACAGATAGACACCAGTTAGACACAGACACCAGTCAGCCACAGACAGAAACCAGTCAGCCACAGAGAGACACCAGTCAGTCACAGTGAGACACCAGTCAGCCACAGATAGACACCAGTTAGACACAGACACCAGTCAGCCACAGACAGAAACCAGTCAGCCACAAACAGACACCAGTCAGCCACAGACAGACACCAGTCAGCCACAGACAGACACCAGTCAGCCAGACAGACAGACATGAGTTAGCCACAGATAGACACCAGTCAGCCACAGATAGACATGAGTTAGCCACAAATAGACAGCAGTCGGACAAGAATTACCTATTGCCCGCCTGTAAGCCACAGATAGACACCAGTCAGCCACAGATAGACACCAGTCAGCCAAGAACTACCTATAGCCCGCCTGTAAGCCACAAATAGACAGCAGTCAGACAAGAACTACCTATAGCCCGCCTGTAAGGCACAGATAGACAGCAGTCAGCCACAGATAGACAGCAGTCAGACAAGAACTACCTAATGCCCGCCTGTAAGCCACAGATAGACAGCAGTCAGCCACAGATAGACAGCAGTCAGACAAGAACTACCTATTGCCTGCCTGTAAGCCACAGATAGACAGCAGTCAGACAAGAACTACCTATAGCCCGCCTGTAAGCCACAGATAGACAGCAGTCAGACAAGAACTACCTATTGCCTGCCTGTAAGCCACAGATAGACAGCAGTCAGACAAGAACTACCTATAGCCCGCCTGTAAGCCACAGATAGACAGCAGTCAGACAAGAACTACCTATAGCCCGCCTGTGAGCCACAGATAGACAGCAGTCAGACAAGAACTACCTATAGCCCGCCTGTAGGCCACAGATAGACAGCAGTCAGACAAGAACTACCTATAGCCCGCCTGTAAGCCTGGATGGCAGCTGAGGTGTTCTTCAGCTCCATGTACTCATGACCCATTAATGTCCAGGCAGAGATGTAGTTGGCATTCAGCTTTAGGGCTCGCTGGAAGTACACAATGGACTTCTCGTGCTGGGATCTCAAGGAATAGTAGTTGCCTGGACAAGAGGAGAAGCTTCAGTCATGTCCCCAACATAGCAGTATCAACATAGCAGTATCAACACAGCAGTATCAACATAGCAGTATCAACACAGCAGTATCAACATAGCAGTATCAACACAGCAGTATCAACACAGCAGTATCAACACAGCAGTATCAACACAGCAGTATCAACACAGCAGTATCAACATAGCAGTATCAACACAGCAGTATCAACATAGCAAGCACACAGAGGCCACAATCAACTGCATGGGTAGTATTCTCTATTATTGTATTTTAAAAGGTAGTCTCGTGTTATGGTAGTCTTGTGTTATGTAAGATCACAATCATAAACCTGGGCAGTGTCATGTTTTGTAAGTCTATTATGAAAGATCATAACCATAACCATGAGCATAGATAGTCTCATATTATGAAAGCATGGGTAGTCTTGAATTATGAACCTTCAACGTTCATGTTAGAGATCATCCTCGCACACTGGACATGACCATAAGTGATCTGATCTCCTCCTCAGTATGTTTCCATTCTGTTCTGGCTGATGTAACAAAAGGAGCTCCCGCATGATTTTCCTGTCATAACCAGTCTTGTATTATGAACCGTCATAACCATTAACATGAGTAGTCTTGTATTATGAACTGTCATAACCATTAACATGGGTAGTCTTGTATTATGAACTGTCATAACCATTAACATGAGTAGTCTTGTATTATGAACTGTCATAACCATTAACATGGGTAGTCTTGTATTATGAACTGTCATAACCATTAACATGGGTAGTCTTGTATTATGAACTGTCATAACCATTAACATGGGTAGTCTTGTATTATGAACTGTCATAACCATTAACATGGGTAGTCTTGTATTATACGCTGTCATAACCATTAACATGGGTAGTCTTGTATTATGAACTGTCATAACCATTAACATGGGTAGTCTTGTATTATACCCTGTCATAACCATTAACATGGGTAGTCTTGTATTATGAACCGTCATAACCATTAACATGGGTAGTCTTGTATTATGAACTGTCATAACCATTAACATGGGTAGTCTTGTATTATGAACTGTCATAACCATTAACATGGGTAGTCTTGTATTATGAACTGTCATAACCATTAACATGGGTAGTCTTGTATTATGAACTGTCATAACCATTAACATGGGTAGTCTTGTATTATGAACTGTCATAACCATTAACATGGATAGTCTTGTATTATACGCTGTCATAACCATTAACATGGGTAGTCTTGTATTATGAACTGTCATAACCATTAACATGGGTAGTCTTGTATTATACGCTGTCATAACCATTAACATGGGTAGTCTTGTATTATGAACTGTTAGAACCATTAACATGGGTAGTCTTGTATTATACGCTGTCATAACCATTAACATGGGTAGTCTTGTATTATGAACTGTCATAACCATTAACATGGATAGTCTTGTATTATGAACTGTCATAACCATTAACATGGGTAGTCTTGTATTATACGCTGTCATAACCATTAACATGGGTAGTCTTGTATTATGAACTGTCATAACCATTAACATGGATAGTCTTGTATTATGAACTGTCATAACCATTAACATGGATAGTCTTGTATTATGAACTGTCATAACCATTAACATGGGTAGTCTTGTATTATGAACTGTCATAACCATTAACATGGATAGTCTTGTATTATACGCTCTTTGGGCTCCACTTTCCACATTTTCATGACTCTGCCATATTGCTAGGTCATCAGCGTACAAGGCTTTTTCGGCCTTGATTTGTTCTGTATTAACATGGGTAGGATTGTATTATGAACTGTCATAACCATTAACATGGGTAGTCTTGTATTGAGGACCGTCATAACCACAAACCATTGATGTAACAAGTGAGAGGACAACAAACATTTACCAATGATGTAACAAGTGAGAGGACAACAAACACTTACCAATGATGTAACAAGTGAGAGGACAACAAACATTTACCAATGATGTAACAAGCGAAGGGACAACAAAGACGTACGATTGATGCAACAAGTGCATCAGTGTAGACATGATGTTGATCCATCGTCTAAACTTGTAACAAGTAAGAAAACAACAAGCACTTACCAATGACGCAGCATGTCTCCACACAATACTTGTTGACAGTACAACACTTGTGGGCCAGGTGAGCCAGCTCACTCTTCTTCTCCTGGACATAAGAAAACACATCCAATTATCAGAGAGACTGTCTAAAGCCCTTAGTTTTAGTCTGTCTCCATTCAACAGTTGTCTGTCTCCAGCCCCTAGTGGTTGTCTGTCTCCAGCCCCTAGTGGTTGTCTGTCTCCAGCTCGTAGCTGTTGTCGTAGCTGTTGTTGGTCTCCAGCCCGTAGTTGTGGTTGGTCTTCAGCCCTCTGCTGCTGTCTGTTTCCAGCCACTAGTTTTGCCTGTCTCCAGTACCCAGTTGTTGTCTGTCTGTCTCCATCATTCAGTTGTTGTCTGTCTGTCTCCATCATTCAGTTTGTTGTCTGTCTCCATCACCCAGTTGTTGTCTGTCTGTATCATCCAGTTGTTGTCTGTCTGTCTCCATCATCCAGTTGTTGTCTGTCTGTATCATCCAGTTGTCTGTCTGTCTCCATCATCCAGTTGTCTGTCTGTCTCCATCATCCAGTTGTCTGTCTGTCTCCATCATCCAGTTGTTGTCTGTCTCCAGTACCCAGTTGTTGTCTGTCTGTCTCCAGCACCCAGTTGTTGTCTGTCTCCAGCACCCAGTTGTTGTCTGTCTCCAGCACCCAGTTGTTGTCTGTCTCCATCATCCAATTGTTGGCTCTCTCCAGTACCCAGTTGTTGTCTGTCTGCAGCACCCAGCTGTTGCCTGTCTCCAGCACCCAGTTGTTGTCTGTCTCCAGCACTCGGTAGTTGTATGTCTTCAGATCCCTGTTGTTGTCTGACTCCAGCACTCAGTAGTTGTATGTCTTCAGATCCGTGTTGTTGTCTGTCTCCAGCACTCATTAGTTGTATGTCTTCAGATCCCTGTTGTTGTCTGTCTCCAGCACTTATTAGTTGTATGTCTTCAGATCTCTGTTGTTGTCTGTCTCCAGCCCCCAGTTGTTTTCTGTTTGTCTCCAGCCCCCAGTTGTTTTATATCTTTCTCCAGCACTTAGCTGTTGTCTGTCTCCAGCACCCAGTTGTTGCCTGTCTCAAGCACTCAGTTGTTGCCTGTCTCCAGCTCCCAGTAGTTGTCTGTCTCCATCATCCAGTTGTTGCCTGTCTCCAGCACCCAGTTGTTGCCTGTCTCAAGCACTCAGTTGTTGCCTGTCTCCAGCTCCCAGTTGTTGCCTGTCTCCAGCTCCCAGTAGTTGCCTGTCTCCAGCACCCAGTTGTTGCCTGTCTCCAGCACCCAGTTGTTGCCTGTCTCAAGCACCCAGTTGTTGCCTGTCTCCAGCTCCCAGTTGTTGCCTGTCTCCAGCACCCAGTTGTTGCCTGTCTCCAGCACCCAGTAGTTGCCTGTCTCCAGCACCCAGTTGTTGCCTGTCTCCAGCACCCAGTTGTTGTCTGTCTCCATCATCCAGTTGTTGCCTGTCTCCATCATTCAGTGGTTGCCTGTCTCCATCATCCAGTTGTTGCCTGTCTCCATCATCCAGTTGTTGCCTGTCTCCAGCACCCAGTTGTTGTCTGTCTCCAGCTTCCAGAGGCTAAAGTGATCTGCGAGCCAATGTGATGTTTGAACCCATGACCACCAGATCAGCAAGCAAGCATCTAGCAGCTACAGCCTGGCGGTTGACCATTGTTACATTGAAGTTTGTTGGTGCTGGGCATTTCCATGAAGTTAAACACATCAGTTAATGGACAAATACTTTCAGTGGGTGAAAGGCAAAACAACCATCACAGTGATATTTCAGTCCATGTGCTGAAATTGAAGATGCCTGAAATGATCCCAACACCCCCCACCTCCCAAGGTGAAGCTCACTCGAACACATCCGTCACAGACATATCCAGGGAGAAATCTCTAACCGCCCATTTCATAAAGAAATCTGAGGGGACAGCTTGGCTAAGGGAACATAGGAAAATGAAGATGATAATGATGGACATACAATGTCTGACAAGGACATGAGGAAGAGCTTATGTAGCTGGTACCTTGACGTAGAGCAAGTTGGAGTAGATGTCCATGTTTTCAATTCGGTAAGGGTCCATGACTTCCAGCGTCTTGAAGGTCGTCACAGCCTGGTCCACATCTGTTGGTGAAAGCAAACATATCAGTCCAGGACAGCACACGGATGCTGAATTCAGACATCTGTTGGTGGAAGCAAACATATCAGTCCAGGACAGCAAATTACAGCACACGGATGCTGAATTTAGACATCTGTTAGTGGAAGCAAACATATCAATCCAGGACAGCACAGAACAGCACACGGATGCTGAATTCAGACATCTGTTGGTGGAAGCAAACATATCAATCCAGGACAGCACACGGATGCTGAATTCAGACATCTGTTGGTGGAAACAAACATATCAGTCCAGGACAGCACACGGATGCTGAATTCAGACATCTGTTAGTGGAAGCAAACATATCAGTCCAGGACAGCACACGGATGCTGAATTTAGACATCTGTTGGTGGAAGCAAACATATCAATCCAGGACAGTACGTGATAGCACAGGTAAATGCATGGATGCTGAACTCACAGACATCTGATGGCAAACATATCGGTACAGGACAGAAGAAAACAGTAAATCACAGCACAGGGATGCTGAACTGACAGACATCTGTTGGTAAAAGCAAATATAACAAGATTATATCTCCCTATGATCTACAAGTTCATTGTTCAGAAAAACCTCAGATCTCATCTCTGGGCCTACTACCACAACGTTTGCAACAAAACACATGCTCCTAGACACAGACGTACCTCGCATGTCATGATAAGTTACTGCAACCTGTGCCACGATGTAAGGACTCTGGGCAAAGCCTCGTTCCATGAAGATTCTGTAGATGTTGAGGGCCTCCTCGTGCAGCTGAAGCTCCATGTAAACCTTGGCCATAAACAAAGATCGGATCCAGTGACTGGGCAGCTGGTAGGACATCAGCTGCAAGCAGACAAAGAGTTGGCTGACCAGTGACTGGGCAGCTGGTAGGACATCAGCTGCAAGCAGACAAAGAGTTGGCTGACCAGTGACTGAGCAGTTCATATGTCATCAGCTGCAAGCAGACAAAGAGTTGACTGACCAGTGACTGAGCAGTTCATAGGTCATCAGCTGCATGCAGACAAAGAGTTGACTGACCAGTGACTGAGCAGTTCATAGGTCATCAGCTGCAAGCAGACAAAGAGTTGGCTGACCAGTGACTGAGCAGTTCATAGGTCATCAGCTGCATGCAGACAAAGAGTTGACTGACCAGTGACTGAGCAGTTCATAGGACATCAGCTGCATGCAGACAAAGAGTTGACTGACCATTGACTGGCCAGATAGTAGGACATCAGCTGCAAGCAGACAAAGAGTTGACTGACCAGTGACTGGACAGTTCATAGGTCATCAGCTGCAAGTAGACAAAGAGTTGACTGACCAGTGACTGAGCAGTTCATAGGACATCAGCTGCATGCAGACAAAGAGTTGACTGACCATTGACTGGCCAGATGGTAGGACATCAGCTGCAAGCAGACAAAGAGTTGACTGACCAGTGACTGGACAGTTCATAGGTCATCAGCTGCAAGTAGACAAAGAGTTGACTGACCAGTGACTGGACAGTTCATAGGACATCAGCTGCAAGCAAAGAGTTGACTGACCATTGACTGGCCAGATGGTAGGACATCAGCTGCAAGCAGACAAAGAGTTGACTGACCAGTGACTGGCCAGATGGTAGGACATCAGCTGCAAGTAGACAAAGAGTTGGCTGACCAGTGACTGGCCAGATGGTAGGACAGCTGCAAGCAGACAAAGAGTTGACTGACCAGTGACTGGCCAGATGGTAGGACAGCCACAAGCAGACAAAGAGTTGACTGACCAGTGACTGGCCAGATGGTAGGACAGCTGCAAGCAGACAAAGAGTTGACTGACCAGTGACTGAGCAGACGGTAGGACAGCTGCAAGCAAAGAGTTGACTGACCAGTGACTGGCCAGATGGTAGGACATTAGTTGCAAGCAGACCAAGAGTTGACTGAGCAGTGACTGGGCAGTTCATAGGACATCAGTTTCAAGCAAAGCGTTGACTGACTTCTTGTCTCTGACTTGATTTGACTTGATTTGTGCTTATGATAGGCTCAGTTTCCTGGGCTTTAAGTCACTGGACTTGTCGTCTTCTTGATGCTTCCTTCCTTGCACTCTCTCTCTACTCTATCACTGTTGGTTGCTTGAAGGTCTTTGCATAACTGTATTTTGGTTAGCTTTTATTCAGTTGTTGCTAACGTTTTCTTGATTGTAGCCACTTCAAACAAGAGTAGTATCTTGGTGTCTTGCTATCTCTGAGCCTGGTCTGCTCTTTTGGCGCTCTAAGCACTCCGTTCCTTCTGCATCTTAATGTCTGTTAGCAGGGCCATGTTGTCTATATCAGTTTCCACATGCTTCCGGGTTTCAGGTGATGTTTGCAGAAGATTTCACAGCCCTGTCATTTCCATTCTCTCTTGATCCTGCTGTGTTTTGATCTCATAGGGCCTGCTTTCACTTGGACTCAGATAAGACACAAGCTATTTATGCTGTCACTTGGATAAGACACAAGCTATTTATGCTGTCACTTGGACATGGCAAAGACACAAGCTATTTATGCTGTTACTTGGACCACGGCAAACACACGCTATTTATGCTGTCACTTGGACCACGGCAAAGACACAAGCTATTTATGCCTTCACTTGGACCACGGCAAAGACACAAGCTATTGATGCTGTCACTTGGACCACGGCAAAGACACAAGCTATTTATGCTTTCACTTGGACCACGGCAAAGAAACAAGCTATTGATGCTGTCACTTGGACTCGGCAAAGACACAAGTCTACTTATGGTAACACTTGGACTCGGCAAAGACACAAGTCTACTTATGGTAACACTTGGACTCGGCAAAGAAACAAGCTATTTATGCTGTCACTTGGACCACGGCAAAGACACAAGCTATTTATGCTGTCACTTGGACTCGGCAAAGACACAAGCTATTTACGGTAACACTTGGACTCACACAAGCTATTTATGGTTACACTTGGACTCGGCAAAGACACAAGCTATTTATGCTGTCACTTGGAGAATTTACTTTTGTTCACCATGTTATTCTTACAGATATATTTAGAAGTTCTCTCCTGAAACCACAGATAAACCTGCTAAGAAAGAGGCAGAATGTGAACATGAATAACATATGAGAGTAGAAAATGGCCCTCCAGTCTATCAGAAGTGAACAGAGTCTGGCCAGAGATGACCACCACTTACTTGACCGGCATGGGCAGGTCATTTTTCTATGCCTCAGGACATAAACATACACAGACTTCATCTAAGTAGTTTACGATTATGTCCCTGTGGGCTGTGTGTGCAGACAACAGAATGTGTCCTGCAAGAGTGTCCCTGTGGGCTGTGTGGGCAGACAGCAGAATGTGTCCTGCAAGAATGTCCCTGTGGGCTGTGTGTGCAGACAACAGAATGTGTCCTGCAAGAGTGTCCCTGTGGGCTGTGTGGGCAGACAACAGAATGTGTCCTGCAAGAGTGTCCCTGTGGGCTGTGTGGGCAGACAACAGAATGTGTCCTGCAAGAGTGTCCTTGTGGGCTGTGTGGGCAGACAACAGAATGTGTCCTGCAAGAGTGTCCCTGTGGGCTGTGTGGGCAGACAACAGAATGTGTCCTGCAAGAATGTCCCTGTGGGCTGTGTGGGCAGACAACAGAATGTGTCCTGCAAGAATGTCCCTGTGGGCTGTGTGGGCAGACAACAGAATGTGTCCTGCAAGAATGTCCCTGTGGGCTGTGTGGGCAGACAACAGAATGTGTCCTGCAAGAATGTCCCTGTGGGCTGTGTGGGCAGACAGCAGAATGTGTCCTGCAAGAATGTCCCTGTGGGCTGTGTGGGCAGACAACAGAATGTGTCCTGCAAGAATGTCCCTGTGGACTGTGTGGGCAGACAACAGAATGTGTCCTGCAAGAATGTCCCTGTGGGCTGTGTGGGCAGACAACAGAATGTGTCCTGCAAGAATGTCCCTGTGGGCTGTGTGGGCAGACAACAGAATGTGTCCTGCAAGAATGTCCCTGTGGGCTGTGTGGGCAGACAACAGAATGTGTCCTGCAAGAATGTCCCTGTGGGCTGTGTGGGCAGACAACAGAATGTGTCCTGCAAGAGTGTCCCTGTGGGCTGTGTGGGCAGACAACAGAATGTGTCCTGCAAGAGAGTCCCTGTGGGCTGTGTGGGCAGACAACAGAATGTGTCCTGCAAGAATGTCCCTGTGGGCTGTGTGGGCAGACAACAGAATGTGTCCTGCAAGAGTGTCCTCTGTACAGGCCATTCAGAAGAGAATACTGGAATACTGGTCCAACGAGTCAACATTGCAGTCAAAGTTATAGGGAACAACAAGGGAACTGCTAAGTCAACATTGCAGTCAAAGTTATAAGGAACAAAAAGGGAACTGCTAAGTCAACATTGCAGTCAAAGTTATAAGGAACAAAAAGGGAACTGCTAAGTCAACATTGCAGTCAAAGTTATAAGGAACAAAAAGGGAACTGCTAAGTCAACATTGCAGTCAAAGTTATAAGGAACAAAAAGGGAACTGCTAAGTCAACATTGCAGTCAAAGTTATAACGAACAAAAAGGGAACTGCTAAGTCAACATTGCAGTCAGAGTTATA
This sequence comes from Candidula unifasciata, assembly GCA_905116865.2. Taxonomy (NCBI): domain Eukaryota; kingdom Metazoa; phylum Mollusca; class Gastropoda; order Stylommatophora; family Geomitridae; genus Candidula; species Candidula unifasciata. The sequence continues at coordinate 716,237 of CAJHNH020002746.1, forward strand.
AGGAACAAAAAGGGAACTGCTAAGTCAACATTGCAGTCAAAGTTATAAGAAACAAAAAGGGAACTGCTAAGTCAACATTGCAGTCAAAGTTATAAGGAACAACAAGGGAACTGCTAAGTCAACATTGCAGTCAAAGTTATAAGGAACAAAAAGGGAACTGCTAAGTCAACATTGCAGTCAAAGTTATAGGGAACAAAAAGGGAACTGCTAAGTCAACATTGCAGTCAAAGCTATGAGGAACAAAAAGGGAACTGCTAAGAACAGTCAAGTTTATCACAAGAACTTGTCTGTCAGTTGTCGATCGTGAACACAAGAAGGTAAAGAAAAAGAATTTCCTAGATGATGCTGATGTGTAGAACCGACTAGCAGATTACTGTTTCAAGTTTCTGCTGGAGTCTACAAACTTTAAAACGGTTGCTGCTCTTGCTATGGAGTTAGTATAGATTTTTCTGACCCCTACAGATGTGTCATGTATGTCCCACTGTTTCTCATTTTCGCAGAACCATCTGTAAATACACTGGTGCAAATGTGGTTGAGATGTTGCTTTCTGAGCTTATTTTACAAGAAGGCCAACAAACTGACCATCTCCTTGTCTGTGGTGTTCCGTGCCAGCTCCATCCAGGCAGCCCAGTTCAAGGGCTCCTTGTTGACTGACTCCACAAACATTTCAGTTGCCAAAGACAGTAGCTCCAGCTTGGCCAACACCACCCCGTACCTGCAGGCAGACAGACAGACAAGTGAATGCTACAGTCAAACATAACAATGTGACACTGGTAGACAAGTTACAGGTCACATATAACAAATGTTTCAGGTCATATTAACAATGTGACAGGGGTAGACACATGTTACAGGTCATATATAACAATTTGACAGGGTAGACAAGTGTTACAGGTCATAAATAACAATGTGACAGGGGTAGACAAATGTTACAGGTCGTATGTAAGAATTTGACATATGTAGAGCATATTATACACATACAACAATGCTACAGGTCATAAATAGCAACGCTACAGGTCACATATAACAACGTGACAGGTCACCTATAACAATGTTACAGGGGTAGTCACATGTTATTTGTCACATATAACAATCTAACAGGGGTAGACATATGTTACAGTCACACATAACAATGTTACAGGGGTAGTCAAATGTTATTTGTCACATATAACAATCTAACAGGAGTAGACATATGTTACAGTCACACATAACAATGTTACAGGGGTAGTCAAATGTTATTTGTCACATATAACAATCTAACAGGGGTAGACATATGTTACAGTCACACATAACAATGTTACAGGGGTAGTCAAATGTTATTTGTCACATATAACAATGTAACATGGGTAGACTCGTGTTACATGTCACATACATGTTACAGATTTGTGAAGGCATTTGGCTCACTGGTAGGTTCCTGACAGAAATAATCTATCCTACACACAACTAAACCAATACCGTCAGAGCATACACACAAATCTTTACTATAAGTTACAAGAAAAATGTGGCTGTTCCCCTGGGTGACAGTGATCCGTGTTAGCAATATCTGCTGTACACTTGCCCCTACAGTACAGTACCGGCCTTACAGGTACGATCAGGGTCTGAACCAAACAGTCTCCCTTACAAGTTCTTTCTGACGCCTCTACATCTCACAGTAAGTCTGCTAAGCCAACGCACGGTTGGTGTGAGTAGACAGACCATGTCATCTTACCAAACAAAACCCTGCGCAACCCACTTCACTAAGCAATGTTTGACATACAAATGAATTGCTACATAAATCAGCACAACAGTTAATCACCGGCTAACACTACAATCACCTTACCATCTGACTAAACCCATTATGAAATAAATACTTGTTGCTAATCTAATTAAATCACTGTAAATATATAGAGGTCAAATACACACTGTACATGTCCTGTCCAAAGTCTAGCAGTCAAATACATACTGTACATGTCCTGTCCAAAGTCTAGCGGTCAAATACATACTGTACATGTCCTGTCCAAAGTCTAGCGGTCAAATACATACTGTACATGTCCTGTCCAAAGTCTAGCGGTCAAATACATACTGTACATGTCCTGTCCAAAGTCTAGCGGTCAAATACATACTGTACATGTCCTGTCCAAAGTCTAGCGGTCAAATACATACTGTACATGTCCTGTCCAAAGTCTAACATAAGTCTTCTACTCTACGGTCTCACACAACTATCCTGCCTTACACCATTGTCATCTTCTACGATCTTATACAACTGTCCTGCCTTACACTACTGTCATCTTCTACGGTCTCACACAACTGTCCTGCCTTACACCATTGTCATCTTCTACGATCTCACACAACTGTCCTGCCTTACACCATTGTCATCTTCTACGATCTCACACAACTGTCCTGCCTTACACCATTGTCATCTTCTACGATCTCACACAACTGTCCTGCCTTACACTATTGTCATCTTCTACGATCTCACACAACTATCCTGCCTTACACCATTGTCATCTTCTACGATCTCACACAACTGTCCTGCCTTACACTATTGTCATCTTCTACGATCTCACACAACTATCCTGCCTTACACCATTGTCATCTTCTACGATCTCACACAACTGTCCTGCCTTACACTATTGTCATCTTCTACGATCTCACACAACTGTCCTGCCTTACACCATTGTCATCTTCTACGATCTCACACAACTGTCCTGCCTTACACCATTGTCATCTTCTACGATCTCACACAACTGTCCTGCCTTACACTACTGTCATCTTCTACGATCTTATACAACTGTCCTGCCTTACACTACTGTCATCTTCTACGATCTCACACAACTGTCCTGCCTTACACTACTGTCATCTTCTACGATCTTACACAACTGTCCTGCCTTACACTACTGTCATCTTCTACGATCTCACACAACTGTCCTGCCTTACACTACTGTCATCTTCTACGATCTCACACAACTGTCCTGCCTTACACTACTGTCATCTTCTACGATCTCACACAACTGTCCTGCATTACACTACTGTCATCTTCTACGATCTCACACAACTGTCCTGCCTTACACTACTGTCATCTTCTACGATCTCACACAACTGTCCTGCCTTACACTACTGTCATCTTCTACGATCTCACACAACTGTCCTGCCTTACACTACTGTCATCTTCTACGATCTCACACAACTGTCCTGCCTTACACTACTGTCATCTTCTACGATCTCACACAACTGTCCTGCCTTACACTACTGTCATCTTCTACGATCTTACACAACTATCCTGCCTTACACTACTGTCATCTTCTACGATCTCACACAACTGTCCTGCCTTACACTACTGTCATCTTCTACGATCTCACACAACTGTCCTGCCTTACACTACTGTCATCTTCTACGATCTCACACAACTGTCCTGCCTTACACTACTGTCATCTTCTACGATCTCACACAACTGTCCTGCCTTACACTACTGTCATCTTCTACGATCTCACACAACTGTCCTGCCTTACACTACTGTCATCTTCTACGATCTCACACAACTGTCCTGCCTTACACTACTGTCATCTTCTACGATCTCACACAACTATCCTGCCTTACACTACTGTCATCTTCTACGGTCTCACACAAATATCCTGCCTTACACTACTGTCATCTTCTACGGTCTCACACAACTATCCTGCCTTACACTACTGTCATCTTCTACGGTCTCACACAAATATCCTGCCTTACACTACTGTCATCTTCTACGGTCTTACACAACTATCCTGCCTTACACTACTGTCATCTTCTACGGTCTCACACAAATATCCTGCCTTACACTACTGTCATCTTCTACGGTCTTATACAACTATCCTGCCTTACACTACTGTCATCTTCTACGGTCTTATACAACTGTCCTGCCTTACACTACTGTCATCTTCTACGGTCTTATACAACTGTCCTGCCTTACACTACTGTCATCTTCTACGGTCTTATACAACTGTCCTGCCTTACACTACTGTCATCTTCTACGGTCTTATACAACTGTCCTGCCTTACACTACTGTCATCTTCTACGATCTCACACAACTGTCCTGCCTTACACTACTGTCATCTTCTACGATCTCACACAACTGTCCTGCCTTACACTACTGTCATCTTCTACGATCTCACACAACTGTCCTGCCTTACACTACTGTCATCTTCTACGATCTTATACAACTGTCCTGCCTTACACTACTGTCATCTTCTACGGTCTTATACAACTGCCCTGCCTTACACTACTGTCATCTTCTACGGTCTTATACAACTGTCCTGCCTTACACTACTGTCATCTTCTACGATCTCACACAACTGTCCTGCCTTACACTACTGTCATCTTCTACGGTCTTATACAACTGTCCTGCCTTACACTACTGTCATCTTCTACGGTCTTATACAACTGTCCTGCCTTACACTACTGTCATCTTCTACGGTCTTATACAACTGTCCTGCCTTACACTACTGTCATCTTCTACGGTCTTATACAACTGTCCTGCCTTACACTACTGTCATCTTCTACGGTCTTATACAACTGTCCTGCCTTACACTACTGTCATCTTCTACGGTCTCACACAACTGTCCTGCCTTACACTACTGTCATCTTCTACGGTCTTATACAACTGTCCTGCCTTACACTACTGTCATCTTCTACGGTCTTATACAACTGTCCTGCCTTACACTACTGTCATCTTCTACGGTCTTACACAACTGTCCTGCCTTACACTACTGTCATCTTCTACGGTCTTACACAACTGTCCTGCCTTACACTACTGTCATCTTCTACGGTCTCACACAACTGTCCTGCCTTACACTACTGTCATCTTCTACGGTCTCACACAACTGTCCTGCCTTACACTACTGTCATCTTCTACGGTCTTACACAACTATCCTGCCTTACACCATTGTCATCTTCTACGATCTCACACAACTGTCCTGCCTTACACTACTGTCATCTTCTACGGTCTTACACAACTGTCCTGCCTTACACCATTGTCATCTTCTACGGTCTTACACAACTGTCCTGCCTTACACTACTGTCATCTTCTACGATCTTACACAACTGTCCTGCCTTACACTACTGTCATCTTCTACGGTCTTACACAACTGTCCTGCCTTACACTACTGTCATCTTCTACGGTCTCACACAACTGTCCTGCCTTACACTACTGTCATCTTCTACGGTCTTATACAACTGTCCTGCCTTACACTACTGTCATCTTCTACGGTCTCACACAACTGTCCTGCCTTACACTACTGTCATCTTCTACGGTCTTACACAACTGTCCTGCCTTACACTACTGTCATCTTCTACGATCTTATACAACTGTCCTGCCTTACACTACTGTCATCTTCTACGGTCTTATACAACTGTCCTGCCTTACACTACTGTCATCTTCTACGGTCTTATACAACTGTCCTGCCTTACACTACTGTCATCTTCTACGGTCTCACACAACTGTCCTGCCTTACACTACTGTCATCTTCTACGGTCTCACACAACTGTCCTGCCTTACACTACTGTCATCTTCTACGGTCTTATACAACTGTCCTGCCTTACACTACTGTCATCTTCTACGGTCTTATACAACTGTCCTGCCTTACACTACTGTCATCTTCTACGGTCTTATACAACTGTCCTGCCTTACACTACTGTCATCTTCTACGGTCTTACACAACTGTCCTGCCTTACACTACTGTCATCTTCTACAGTCTTACACAACTGTCCTGCCTTACACTACTGTCATCTTCTACGGTCTCACACAACTGTCCTGCCTTACACTACTGTCATCTTCTACGGTCTCACACAACTGTCCTGCCTTACACTACTGTCATCTTCTACGGTCTCACACAACTGTCCTGCCTTACACTACTGTCATTTTCTACGGTCTTACACAACTGTCCTGCCTTACACCACTGTCATCTTCCAAGCTCTTACAAAAACTACCCTAAAATCCATGGTTCATTGTCGTTTTGTCGAGTCTTCAAGCTTCTGGCTGGTGAACAGAACATCTTGAATCTGATTTATCTCACCTGGTCACGACCTTCCAATGGCCGTATTTGTGTGTCATTGAACACAAGGTCAAGTCACGGTCACATGAGTGCTACCAGGCTTACCTATCATCATCATTCATGGGCATTGAAGAGCCAGACAGGACCCTGACAGGTCATGAATAACAATGTGGCAAGGAAGACGCATGTTACAGGTCATGAATAACAATGTGGCAGGGGTAGACCCATGTTACAGGTCATAAATAACAATGTGGCAGGGGTAGACCCATGTTACAGGTCATAAATAACAATGTGGCAGGGGTAGACCCATGTTACAGGTCATAAATAACAATGTGGCAGGGGTAGACCCATGTTACAGGTCATAAATAACAATGTGGCAGGGCTAGACGCATGTTACAGGTCATAAATAACAATGTGGCAGGGGTAGACCCATGTTACAGGTCATAAATAACAATGTGGCAGGGGTAGACCCATGTTACAGGTCATAAATAACAACGTGGCAGGGGTAGACCCATGTTACAGGTCATAAATAACAATGTGGCAGGGGTAGACCCATGTTACAGGTCATAAATAACAACGTGGCAGGGGTAGACCCATGTTACAGGTCATAAATAACAATGTGGCAGGGGTAGACCCATGTTACAGGTCATAAATAACAATGTGGCAGGGGTAGACCCATGTTACAGGTCATAAATAACAATGTGGCAGGGGTAGACCCATGTTACAGGTCATAAATAACAACGTGGCAGGGGTAGACCCATGTTACAGGTCATAAATAACAATGTGGCAGGGGTAGACCCATGTTACAGGTCATAAATAACAACGTGGCAGGGGTAGACCCATGTTACAGGTCATAAATAACAACGTGGCAGGGGTAGACCCATGTTACAGGTCAGTTATAATAATGTTACAAAGGTACACATATGTTAAAACAACAAGCACATGCTACAGTTAAATACAACAAAGTGACAGTGGTAGATGCATGTAACAAGTCAGTTATAACAATGTTACAGAGCAGACAAATGTTACAGGTCAAATATAACAAGATGAGAGGGGTAGACATATGTTACAGGTCACATATAACATTATAGTTTACCTAACCCATAGTTGCCCTGTGGTCAGTACTTACAGGTACTTCACCCACTTATGGTTGCCCTGTGGTTAGTACTTACAGGTACTTTACGCACTTATAGTTGCCCAGTAGTTAGTACTTACAGGCACTTCACCCACTTACAGTTGCCCTGTGGTTAGTACTTACAGGTACTTCACCCACTTATAGTTGCCCTGTGGTCAGTACTTCCAGGTACTTCACCCACTTATAGTTGCCCTGCGGTTAGTACTTACAGGTACTTCACCCAGTTATAGTTGCCTTGTGGTCAGTACTTACAGGTACTTCACCCACTTATAGTTGCCCTGTGGTCAGTACTTACAGGTACAAACCGAAGCCATCCAGTTCCTTCCTGCTGTGTTTCTCTGAAAGTTCCGTCTGAAGAATTTTCAGAATTTCATCCTCATGCGGTTCAACGTGACCTAGGACACAAAGATGAAATCTTAGCTTACATCCAGCACTGGAAACTATCTGTCAGGACAGACACTGACATCTCTATACTCTCAGATTTACACCTCTATGTTTTCAGACAGACACCTTTATGTTCTCATAGAGACACTGACACCATTATGCTCTCAGACACACACTGACTCCTCTATGCTTTCAGACAGACACCTCTATGCTCTCAGAGAGACACTGGCATCCCTATACTCTGAGACAGAAACAGACACCTATTTGCTCTCAGGAAGAAATTGACACCTCTATACTTTCAGTCAGACAAAGACACCTTTACACTCTTGGACAGACCATGACACACATATTCAGACATCTTCATACTCTCAGAGACAGAAAACTCTATACATATTCTATACTTTCAGTCATTCTTCTTCTTTTGTCAAAATCTGCTTGTGCCGCTAGGCGTCGCAGTCTATCAGATGATCGGCAACCGAGCCAGGGCGCGCTCAGTCGCCTCATATGCCGTGATGTTATGAAGTCTCAAGTTGTCCGTGACTCCTTCAATCCATCTTTTTCTTGGTCTTCCCCTGCCTCTTGTTGTTTCGATTTTCATGTTGTATGCTCTTGATGCTGGCATCGTTGGTTCCATTCTCATTAGGTGACCAAACCATTTCATTCTTTGCTTCTCAATAAATTTAACGATGGGTATGGTTCCAATAGTTCTTGTAATCACATCGTTTCTCACTCGATCTCTTCTGGTTTTATTCGCAGCCATTCTCAAACATCTCATTTCACAGGTGGTTAGTCTTCTCTCATGTTCTTTTGTTAATGTCCAAGTCTGACATTGATAACCTAATGTCGGTATAAGGATTGTATTTATAATTTGTCTTTTTATCTCAGCTGGGACAGCAGGGTGTTTTAAAAATTGGGGCAAGCTGGTATGCGACATTGTTGGCTTGTTGGATTCTTGCTTCAATCTCTCTGTCTATTTTACCATTGGATGTAAAGATACTTCCCAGGTATTTAAATTCTTGCACTTGTTTTAGGCTGTGATCTAGAATCTTTATGTCGATGGTCTGTTGCTCTCTACTTATGCTCATGACTTCTGTCTTTTCAGTATTGATCTTCATATGATGCTTGAGGCAACTGTCGTGTAGTAGGTTCATGTGGTCTTGCAGCTGTTTACTATCACTGTGAAATATGCATTGATCGTCGGCAAAGAGCAGCTCATTGAAGTCCTCCTGTTTATCGACATCTGTTGGTGTTATGTCTATTTTATTAATATTTTCCATAAATATTATGAAAAGTAAAGGTGATAATACACAACCTTGTCTTACTCCTGATGTTACTGGGAACCAGTCTGTGATGCCAGCTCTTGTTCTAATGGCGCTTTCACTTTGTCTATAAATAGCCCTAACACAATCTAAAATTGTTCCATTTATATCGTAGTTTTCAAGAACTTTCCATAATAAATTTCTGTTTACTCTATCGAAAGCTTTTTCTTGATCTATGAAAGCGATGTTCATTTGATGTCTGTGTTCTATTGTCTTTTCGCTAACTTGTCTTAAAGCAAAAATAGCGTCAGTACACCCTCTTCCTTTCCTAAATCCGACCTGTGATGGGCTCAGGATCGGTTCTACAACGGATCTAATTCGTTGTTCCAGAATTTTGGCAAACATTTTTCCTACGTGGCTTAGAAGGGAGATGCCTCTGTCATTGACACCTCTATAATTTTAGACATTGACACCTCTATACTTTTAGACATTGACACCTCTGTACTCTTGAACAGACACCTCTATACTTTCAGACAGACACTAACATCTCTATATTTTCAGACACACACACACAACTCTATACTCTCAAACAGACACTGACACCTCTAAACTGACAGACAATGACATGTCTATTTTCTCAAACCATCTACAATGGAGAAAAAGAAGGGTAACAGTTGAATACATTGTCAATTGGGGAGGGGGGAGGGGGGGGGGGAGAGAGATCATGAAAATTTGTGCAAGAGAAACAATTACCACTGGAGTCTGGCATGTTGTCAGCCTTGCGTTTCTGGTCAGACATGTAGAGGGAGTACATGCGCAGGAAGTACGGCTTTGGGCTCTTGCATTCTCTGAGAACATACACAGCTCTATCAAACTCTTTCACATCAAAGTAGGTCTTGGCAAGAACGTAACTGTCATACTCATCCCAAAACTCCTGCAACAGTCAAGTTTTTTCTGGGATTAGAACAGCTATTACACACGGTGATCAGTCATCAGTATTACAGTCATCAGTATCATAGCCATCATCAGTATCACACCCAGAGTATCCTAACCATCAGCAGTAAGTATAATGGTCATCAGTATCAGGGTCACCAGTGTTACAGTCATCAGTATCAGTCTTCAACATCGTGGTTATCAGTATCACAATCATCAGTGTCACGGCCACCAGTATCACGGCCACCAGTGTCACGGCCACCAGTGTCACAGCCACCAGTGTCACAGCCACCAGTATCACAGCCATCAGTATTACAATTATAAGTACCATGGTCATAATATCACAACAATCAGTATCATCACCATCACCAGTATCACAGCCACCAGTATCACGGCCACCAGTACCACAGCCATCAGTATTACAATTATAAGTACCATGGTCATAATATCACAACAATCAGTATCATCACCATAACCAGTATCACAGCCATCAGTATTACAATTAATTAGTACCATGGTTATAATATCACAACAATCAGTATCATCACCATCACCAGTATATGGGTCATCATTATCATGGACATCAACATTATATGGGTTACGAGTATCAGGCTCACGGTCATCAGTATCACGGATATTACCAGTATATCGATCATCAATATCAAGGTCATCAACAGTAGATAGATCATCATATTGTGGTAATCTGTTATCAGGGTCACCAGTTTTACTGTCACCCAGATTATGGCAATCAGTATTACCATCAACGGTATCACTGCCACTAGTATCATCACCATCACATGGGTCATCAGTATCCAGGTCATCAACAGTATCATGGCCATTAGTATTATATTATGGTAATCAGTATCGTTACCATCAATATCACTGTCATTGTCATCAGTATCAGTCATAGTATTATGGTCATCAGTAGTACAATCATCAGTATCAGGCCATCATTAGTTTCAGGGTCACCAGTATCACAGTCATCATTGTCATGTCTTTGTTACCATGACACGATGTCATGTCATCAAAACACACAAGAACCATCAACAAGATTTATCACATATTGAGACTGGGAACTTTTGTTAACAAGACATTATACAGTAACATATCTGAGATTCAACAAGACATCACTCAGTAACATATCTGAGATCCAATAACAAAAACATCACACAGTCACATATCTGAGATCCAACAACAAAACATCACTCAGTAACATGTCTGAGAACCAACAACAAAACATCACACAGTAACATCCTTGAGATCCAACAAGATATCACACAGTAAGATCCTTTAGATACAACAAGACATCACTCAGTAACATATCTGAAATCCAAGAACAAGACATCATATAGTAACATCCCTGAGATCCAACAAGACATCACCCAGTAACATATCTTAGATCCAACAACAAGACATCACACAGTAACATATCTGAGATCCAACAACAAGATATCACTCAGTAACATCCTAGAGATAAAAAAAAAAGACATCACAGTAACATACCCTAGATCTAACAACAAATCACTCAGTAATATCACCAAGATTTAACAACAAATCACTCAGTAACATCATTGAGATCCAACAAGACATCACTCATTAACATCCCTGAGATCCAAGAACACATCACTCAGTAACATACATGAGAACAAACAACAGGACATCACAGATCCTTATATTTTAGATAAATCAAAATGACTTATTGCAGATCCTGATATTTAAAATAAACCAACAAGATATCACAGATCAAGATACCTGGCTTTCATCGGCCAACTGTAGACCGCTGGCATCCACACGGACATCCAGAGCTTTTGACATCTCCGCTGCCCTGCAGGACAATAACACACACACACTAGATTCATTTCTATGTGCCACCTTACACACACACACATATGTGTCCCCTCACTTGTGCATACACATACGTACACAAACCTAATGAATGTAAACGTTGGAAAATGTTTTCTCCCCTGGCATATTTCGCTGTATCTGGTCCATTCAACATGTGATCAGTAGCTTTTAAGGCACAATCCCTAGATCTTTGTACCCGGAATCAGGCAAATGACAGCCAATGTTCAACCAATGTCATTTAACTGGCACTTACAGGCAAATAGGTTAATGCAACTGTGTTTGGTGTATGGTGAGATACTTGATCTGTAACAGGTGGGGCTAGGATAGAAGTGATCATGTATCTCACTAATGGAAGAGTGTCAAAGAACATTAGACTGACAACAGTTTTTAGTCAGTCCTGCAGACACTTCATGACTGTCAGGGTCCTATGTGGCTATGGGATGATTGCAAATGATGATGATAAATAGTGAACTTGTAACTGAATAAAGGCGAAGAAGCGACATGTTTTCCCGAGAATTTTATTCAGTATTTAGCGGTGCAGTTGATCAGAGAGTAGGAGAGAGACGGACTTGGGAACAGGACGTATTGTTTTGACAGATAGATGTTTTATTGTTCTGAATGATGTTAGCGACAGGTAGCTTCGGGTTAGGGTTTTAGCGTGATGGTATGAGTCATGTGTTTGTGTTAGCAAAATGTAGGTTATTACTGGTATTTATAATGATATTCATTTGTGTATTTACTTAGACGTTAGCAAGGCGGTCCTTGAACGGTTGATCTGGTTACATGACATGGTCTGTCCACTCACTCTGGCCAAAGTAGCACCGCAGTCCAAGTGTAAGGCGCAGTAGCCTCAGAAAGAGCTTTAAGGGAGTCTACTGGTTCAGACTCTAGTTACAGCCTTAAGGCCTGTACGGTACTGTAGCGGCAGGTGGGTGACTGCATCGGTAACGCAAACCACTTTCACCCAAGTAAACTGCCACACTCATTATTGTGAACTGCATTAAAGATTGTTGTGTATGCTCTAACTGTGTTGGTCGATTGTGTTTAGGAATAGACCTTTTTCTGTCATGTATCTGCCAACAAGCTTTCTTGCCCTGACGGCAGTGAAGTAGGTCTCTGTCAATGATAATGTCTGTACAAATTTTTATTTGCATAAATATCTGAAGCTGAGGCCTTGTAACTTCACTGGGGTTGGCTTTAGTAGGCTGGCTTTAGTGGGTTGCAGTGACATCTGATAAATGTCATGGGGTATCCAATTAGATGTAGAGTTGCTTTGAGAGTTCCTAATTCCACTGGCAGTAAATCTTTGGTTCAGATCTGGCTGGCACGGCTAAACAGATGTCTGTATATCTTTGGTGCAGATCTGGCTGGCACGGCTAAACAGATGTCTGACAAGGCCATGAACATAACAGCCCACACCTCTTTTGTCTTAGACTAGTCTAGATCTTGTCACCCCTATGCAGATGAGGCTGTGTAAAAATGGACCTGCACCTGCCTCTATAGGTAAATTGTCTATCTTTTGTAATTAGGTGTCTATAATGTCAAGTTGAGTACTACAAATTGTCCTATTTTTCTTGGAAATCTTATTTTCAAATTCAACCTTACAGGTGAGAGATTCATTATAAATGAAACCAAAACTCCAATGGCCGAATTACCACTTAAGACGCGAATGAATCTCCTTCCACTTTCTTCGGGAGAGATGCTTGGGTCAAACTTATTCTTGACTGAGCTTCCAGAAGGCACATGCTTACTGCCTTTGTGCTGTGAATCTGTCTATTTCTAGTGATCAATTATGCATCCAACAGAAATCCTTTTAAGCATGGGTATGTATATTATAGTTTATGAGTACCATATATGTAAACCCGCTGCTAAATGTAGGACAGAACTGGCTATGGGAAGTTACAGAACTGTGGCTTGCACATATTCTAATTGCAGAGGGGCGCCCAAACTATACATCCCGGTTAAAGGAAGAGGTTGGTAGCCTTTAGTCCGAAGGGTCCAGAGAGATTGATCAGCAGATAGGCTAAAGATGCTGCAGGCTAAGTCAGACCTCAGTATGCTGTCAGGTAATGAGCATACTTTGTATCTTTTCTCCAGGCTATGCCGGCATGGTGGGTAATGAACAGGCAGACAGATTGCCTGGATCTGCACCACTGGGTGGTAAGTTTGTACATGACAAGGCAGATCTGGTCAAGGATCTTTGGGAACAAGCAACAGAATCAGTATAAAAACAAGATTATTATGGCCTGGAGAGGCACCTGAGGGTCTGGATGGCTCACTACACTCAGAGGAAAAGCAAGACGGACATTTAACCAGATTATGACTGGTACCATCAGTATTGGAACTCTGCACTGGCTGCTGAAGATAAGGACAGAGCACACATGGAAATGCCCTGAGTGCTGTGATGTCAATTCTTGACTCAACTCAACTCCTGTCTACACTGATGTCTTCCAGTGCAGTGGACAACAGATGTAATCAAATGTAAAAACAGGCTGTGAGGTGTGTGCAGCGCCAATAAATATTAAATTCAAAATCCTAAATATTTATCATCGAACTGATGGAGTATTCCCCTAGGTTTTATTCTGGCCAAAATTGTCATGGTCAATATAAATTAAAACATATCCACACTCATCAATGACTTGGTTCCTAGCCACCAAATTATGGATGTATTTTAATGACAACAGATAAACAACAAGACACTGAGTCGCATGCCACTGTGATACTGATAGAACCAGACATATACAAAACATCCACAACAGGTAGTTGATTTCAACTCTGAACAGACATATAAATAATCTATTTTTAAAACTTCAAGTGAGTATCATGGATATGTACACAGTGGGAAGGGGATTTCTTCGTGGCCAGGTGATTTCTAACTGATATGATCAACATGTCCACCCAGGACTTTCGGCTCTCCTTTGATTCCCCCCCCCCCCCACATATTATGGCGGCCAAACAAATATCCTAACAGGGCCTCAGTCCTATGCAAAATGCGGACTTCCTCCGCCGAACACATTGCGACAAAACTAGGATTACTTGACAATTTCAAGACATGCAACACTGCAGACGACAATAGCAACATGGCGGGCAGACCGCGTTGTCCTCACCACAGACAGTATTCCCCGCGCCTCTACAAGCGCCGCGGATGGGGATCTAAACTAGATGCCTGGGACTAAGAGCAAATAAACTGGAGGAAGTTGCTTGAAATGTGGTAGATGCTGCTCGTGAGTCCCAGCCATATAGTTTAGCACCCCAATCCCTGCCGCGTGTAGCAGCGCTAGGGATACTATCGGCAGTGCGGCATAGTCGCAGAAACATGTCCGCAGTTAATATATCACTGAGACCCTGTTAGAGCATTTGTTTGCCCTCGATAATATTGGCCCATTATTCGGAGCCGATCCTAGTTTTGTCGTGATTTGTTCTTTGGCAGGAACTCTGCATTTGCATAGGACTGAGGCCCTGTTAGGGTATTTGTTTGGCCGCCATAATATGGGGGGAAGGGGGGGGGGGATCGAAGAAGAGCTGGACTTTCTATGACCGATAGACTAACAAACAAACATTCATTTCTGTCAAAGTGTGTTATATTTACTTCAGTAAAGAACAGACATACAAACAGACAGAGAAAGCAATGTATACTACTAGACGTAAATTTGAATAGAAAAACCACAAGAGCTTTAAAAGAAAATGCTGGGTTTGGTTCTGCAACTTCCTGTAACAGACATACAAACAAGCACCCTTCTTTGTCAAAGTGTGTGGATTATTTACTTGAACACAGACATACAAACAAGCAGTCGTCTCTGTCAAAGTGAGCGAACAAACGAACTTTAGTTTTAAAGGGTTACAAATTGAGCACGCAGGCCCATCTTGCATTCGGCCCTTCCAAATGCCCGTCTTTCACACTGCAGCTGTATTTTATCAAAAAGCATGTAATATTTATTTTATGCATACTATGAATATCAAAAAAGAGAAGAGAAAAAAACAAAAGAATGGGTGGTAAAATGCATGCACATGCACACTCGCATACACCCATTCACTCACACACCCACATACCTTCACACACACACACATAAACACACCCCATTTAAAGCTACATACCCACACAGACACGC
Organism: Candidula unifasciata; assembly: GCA_905116865.2. Lineage (NCBI taxonomy): Eukaryota > Metazoa > Mollusca > Gastropoda > Stylommatophora > Geomitridae > Candidula > Candidula unifasciata. The sequence continues at coordinate 731,907 of CAJHNH020002746.1, forward strand.
ACATTCAAACACACATACAAACATACAGATATAAAAGCAGACACACCCATAGAAACAAATGCAGACACATACACACAAACAGACATACACGCACATACCCAATCACACACACAGATACACACATACAAACCAGCATACACACACAGACATATGCACAAACACACGCAGACTCAAACACACACAGATACACTAGGAGACACACAAACACACACACAATTGCAGACACACACACGAGCTGATGCTCGCGCAGATACACACACACCCACATACACGCAGATACAAATACACACACACATTGACACATCCAGAGACGTACACAGATATATACACACAGAGACGCGCATATACACAGGCAATTACCCAGACACACATACACATACAGGCACATACAAAGACACACCCACAAACACAACAAAGACACACGCATATAAACACACGCAGGCAAACACAAAGCTATATACACGTGGAACACACATACAAGCAAAGACACGCACAGACACATGTAGACACAGATACACACCCACACAATACAAATATCCTTACACACAGAGATGCATGTATACACAGGTATTCATGTCAACACACAAATACACACCCACACAATACAAATATCCTTACACACAGAGATGCATGTATACACAGGTATTCATGTCAACACACAAATACACACAGGCACATACCAACACACACCCACAACAAAGACACACACACAGCCACACACACATGTGACATAGAACACACAGACACGCAAACACACACACAGATACTTTTTAGACACATACACACACCCACAGACACACAATCATACATACATAGATATACACACCCACAGACACCAAATACTAACACACGCAGACACAAAGATCCACACAAACAAACAAACATAGACACATACACAGAGACGCACACGCACAGGGAGTCATGAACAGGTAAACACACTTTGCATACATACACACACACACAGACAATCGCTCACAGACATATACACACAGACACAGAAGACACGCATGCAGACACTCACACACACATAGACACACACAGAAACATAACGAAGCGCACGCACACACAAACAAACACACGCATACACACACAGACACGCCTACACAGAGACATAATCACACACAGCCCACAGACTGACAGACACACTCACATGTAGACATACAGGTGCACATACATTCACTCAACAACTTATACAATTACCGACACACACACACTCATACATACACAAACATGCCTACACATACACACCACACATTTACTTGATTTACATGCCGCACATACATACATATCGTATACATATTTTCAAATTATAAACTCAGTGTAAACTCAAAACTGGTCATGTAATAATGCAAAAGTGTGTGGTTACAGGTTAAATTTACTTGAGCACAGACATACAAACAAAAAGGTTCCTTTGTCAGTGTGTGGCTATATTCAGAAAGAGACCTACCACTTGGCGGCGTGGAGAAGCCTGCGCTCCTGGCAGTCCCTGTGAGCCAGGATCAAATCTTGTTTCACCCGCTTCAAATCCATCTCTCCCGGCTCCGCCATTGTCTCTGGTCTCCCGCTTGAAAGTGACACACCAGCTCGCCTACAACATGCAACATTACAACTTTAGTAAACATCATAATGAATCGTAAATCGTATTACTAGATTTTTTATTAAAGTTTCTATAAAAAATAAACGCAGAATTATGTAAAAAAAAGCGTTATTTACAAAAATATAAAACAGAATATCTTAAAAACTCAGCGCCTCACGCTGGATTACCTACGCATGAGCAGCAGCTGGTGTGTTCCGGAAGTGTGTATCCCGTGCAGGCAGGGCTGCTAATGGGATTTTTTTAAATAAAAACCCAGCTTCGCTAAACAAAAACCCAAGCAATACAAAGACAAAAAACGAAAAAAAAAAAAAACAGATTGTTAAAATGTACAAAATGTATAGTTACGAAACGAAACATTTACCACTTTTGGCTCTACTGGCAAATCCGGACGAAGAATAAACAGCCTTGGACGACTTAGTGAGAGTTCTCTCCCGTCGCCGCACTCCAAACAGTGATCGGAAAATCCACAACGAAACAAAGAAGACAGTCACGTCGACATCAGGGCTGCCAATGCTTGGTTGTTTCCCCCAGATCTGGGTTTTTTTTCGACACTGCAGGACAATTCTGGGTGTTTTTTTTTTTTTGTGTGTGTTTTGTTTGTTGGTGTTTGCCGATTTGTATGCTTTAATGATCGATAAATTTGCGTGGTTAGGGGGTAGGGGTTAGGGTTGGGGTTAGGGTTAGGGTTAGGATTAGGATTAGGATTAGGGTTAGCGGTAGGGTTAGGATTAGCGTTAGATTTGACAATTTTGACGCCGGAGTTCCCTATAATCGCGCACAGTCCCATACACACAAACAAACAATCGAGGGCCTCTGGATGCTGGTCACACGCACAATTCGCCAACGATTGGGGGCACCAGCCGCACGCTATTAGCGTCATATTTGGCAGAGTTTAAGTGGCGCCACACCCACAAACATCATATTGTCGGCCAGTATTTCGAAATCCTACGTCAAAATTTTCACATCTAACCCTAACCCTACCCCTAACCCTACCCCTAAACCTACCCCTAACCCTAACCCTAACCCTAACCCTAACCCTACCCCTAACCCTAACCCTACCCCTAACCCTAACCCTACCCCTAACTCTAATCCAACAACCGCATGATGATGACTACACAACCATTCACAATGCCTCACGCAACCGTACGCAACTGTGCACGCAACCATATGATGATGCCACGATGTCTCACGCAACCGTACGCAGCCCTACACGCAACCGCAGGATGATAGGTAAGTTTGTCGTTTGTTTCGTTTGTTTTCCGATTACTGTTCGGAGTGCGGCGACGGGAGATAACTCTGACTAAGTCGTCCAAGTCTGTTTATTCTTCGTCCGGATTTGCCAGTAGAGCTCCACTTTTATATAAGGATTTTATAACAACACGAAACTTAAGGTCTTCAATTCCTGTGTGATCCCAGTGCTAACTTATGGTTGTGAGAGTTGGAAATCATCAGTATCAATCGATAAGTAGTCGCTTTCGAGAATAGATGCCCCCGAAAGCTATTGAATGTTCACTGGTCGGACTTTAGGTCCAATACATCTATAAGACAGGAAACAAAACAAAAATATGTGTCTGATTTTATTAGAATGCGTCGCTGGAATTACATCGGTCACGTACTCAGAATGGACATACAGAGACTTCCCCACCAAGCCTTCATATGGTCACCAGAGGGTAAAAGAAAACAGGGAAGACCAAAAGAAACTCTCCGTAGAACCATCACAAGGGAGAGCTCAACCATAGGTCTCAGTCGCACTCAAGACCTACATCAAGTGGCAACGAACCGACAGACGTGGAAAGCTATGACCTCTGCCCTATGCGCCATCTTTGGCACAAGAGGAATAACTAACTAACTAATATAAGGATATATTTTTTAAAAAAAAAAAAACAAATTTTCTTGAGGCGTCTACAAAAAAATCCATATCTGGGGGGGGGGAGGGGGGGGGACCCAGCATTGGCCCCCTTTTTCTCGTGCAGGGCTGTTAATACTGGGTCTCCCCACCCCCTCCCCGTACAGGGTGGCTAATACTGGGTCTCCACACCCCCTCCTCGTACAGGGCTGCTAATACTGGGTCTCCCCACCCCCTCCTCGTACAGGGCTGCTAATACTGGGTCTCCCCACCCCCTCCTCGTACAGGGCTGCTAATACTGGGTCTCCCCACCCCCTCCTCGTACAGGGGGCTAATACTGGGTCTCCCCACCCCCTCCTCGTACAGGGCGGCTAATACTGGGTCTCCCCACCTCCTCCTCGTACAGGGCGGCTAATACTGGGTCTCCAAACCCCCTCCTCGTACAGGGCGGCTAATACTGGGTCTCCCCACCCCCTCCCCGTACAGGGCTGCTAATACTGGGTCTCCCCACCCCCTCATCGTACAGGGCTGAAATACTGGGTCTCCCTACCCACCCACCCCCCCCCCCCCCGATATTTGTTCATAACTTGCATTATCCAAGGAAATATTTGCAACTGATAAAATACAACCTCTGACAAGCGCTTCTCCAAACGTATGGGCGTTTTGTCTGCTGCTGTTGGCAAAACCAGTACAAGTGTAGTGCGCGTCTACTATCATCATCGAGGCGAATAGATAAGTTATGGCGGGAATGTGTTGTTAATCTGTACATGTGTTGTCACAATAATTCAACTATTAACCACGAAACTGTTCATGAAAGTAAACACATTTATGGATTTTTGAGACATGATGTAAATAACAAGATATTTTCTTTTTGCTCTCGTAGTTTAAGTGAACAAAAAAATGTTGGTTATTGATTACAAGTACATGTGAACTCAATTGCAAAACTGTTCCATCCCTTTTCCGCCCCTCCCTGTAACTTCTTTACGTCCCCTCCCCTTTTCCCACCCCTACTTGTAACTTTGTTCGCCCTCCCCCCACCCCCCAACTCCCACACCCCAGTTGAATACCTCTGTCATGGAAGATGTGACGAGCAGTAAAAACTTGTCGCCATACCTGCTGTACCTCATGCTGCAGTAGATGTCATCTTCTATTGTCACATACTGTTCTCTAGTTTTGCTGGAAACCGCAATGAAAGCAGTTTAGAGGCCTCTCCTGGTGCCAGTGATGCGGACCTTCCGCCTTGCTTTGGCTTCGACAGTGGTATCCAGAAGCTGACTGTCTAGAAGGCAAAGCAAACTACTGGACGTAAATTTGCCTTGAAGAAAACCACAACAGTCACAAATTGCTGGTATTGGTTCTGCAACGTCATGTAAAGGACACGCAACTAACTTTAACCTGGTGTAATTAAGTTTCGCCGCTATAAAGAAGTTGCTGGTGAATACACAGAAATGATTTCTGCCTCATTCATATTTGTCCTTCATGTCAAGTGGGAACTGGGTTTAAATGTCGTTTGCCTGTTGTCTACTCGAGTGGCGGGTCTCTATTATTCTCTAAGTGACGTATGGTAGAGCTCAAGAGCCGGGTCTGAGCCGTTTCGGGTAAGATCTCAGAGATTGTCTCCATGGCTGTCATTGAGTCAATCACAATTTACTACCGTCCTCTCTGTGCAATATAATGTGTTTGTTTCGCTGTCACGATAAATATCCAACGTCAAAATTAGTTCTAATCCAACATGTGTAGCAGCTGATTGCCAGGTGTGATTGCAGCAGGTATCCAGTTACAGAGCCAGGCCAACAGCAGCGCCGTGGGTAGGTTCACCTCAAGTGTACACCGTTTTGTCACATGATACCTGATATATTCCGCACTGGGGACAGATATTTCTGGCAACCAGCTATGTTTCTCACGGTTGCAGGTGCCATTGTTGACGATGATTATAACTGGACCCTGTCTGTAGTCCAGTAGTTCTCTCTTGTCTGTAGTCCAGTAGTTTTATCTTGTCTGTAGTCCAGCAGTTTTATCTTGTCTGTAGTCCAGCATTTTTCCCTTGTCTGTAGTCCAGCAGTTTTCTCTTGTATGTAGTCCAGTAGTTTTCTCTTATCTGTAGTTCAGCAGTTTTACACTTGTCTGTAGTCTAGTAGTTTGTCTCTTGTCTGTTGTCCAGTAGTTCTCTCTTGTCTGTAGTCCAGCAGTTCTCTCGTGTGTGTAGTCCAGTAGTTCTCTCTTGTATGTAGTCCAGTAGTTCTCTTGACTGTAGTCCAGTAGTTCTCTCTTGTCTGTAGTCCAGCTGTTTTCTCTTGTCTGTAGTCTAGTAGCTCTCTCTTGTCTGTAGTCCAGCAGTTCTCTCTTGTCTGTAGTCCAGTAGTTCTCTCTTGTCTGTAGTCCAGCTGTTTTCTTTTGTCTGTAGTCCTGTAGTTCTCTCTTGTCAGTAGTCCAGCAGTTTTCTCTTGTCTGTTGTCTAGTAGTTCCTTCTTGTCTGTAGTCCAGTAGCTCTCTCTTGTCTGTAGTCCAGTAGTTCTCTCTTGTCTGTAGTCCAGTAGTTTTCTCTTGTCTGTTGTCTAGTAGTTCTCTAGTGTGTGTAGTCTATTAGTTCCTTCTTGTCTGTAGTCTAGTAGTTCCTTCTTGTCTGTAGTCCAGTAATTTTCACTTGTCTGTAGTACAGTAGTTTCTTTTTGTCTGTAGCCCAGTAGTTTTCTCTTATCTGTAGTTCAGCAGTTTTACACTTGTCTGTAGTCCAGTAGTTCTCTATTGTCTGTAGTCCAGTCGTTTTCTCTTGTCTGTAGTTCTCTCTTGTCTGTAGTTCTCTCTTGTCTGTAGCCCAGTAGTTCTCTCTTGTCTGTAGTCCAGTAATTTTGGCTTGTCTGTAGTCCAGTAGTTTTCTCTTATCTGTAGTAGTTCAGCAGCTTTACACTTGTCTGTATTCTAGTAGTTTGTCTCTTGTCTGTAGTCCAGTAGTTTGTCTGTTGTCCAGTAGTTGTTTCTTGTCTGTAGGCCAGTAGTTTTCTCTTGTATGTGGGCCAGTAGTTTTCTCTTGTGTTTAGCCATGTTTACAATTTTAGCCGGCAGGCGTTGACGCTTCTATCCGTCAGATTTAATTGTGAACAGTCATGAGACAGAACAACAACGAGCTGTGAAGTGAATTGGCATGATCAAACCTCCAGGTGGACCAACTATTAAAGACCTTTCTCAAGTTTTAAATGACAACAGATGCTCCCGTTGCGATCACTTGGACGCAGCGTCTGGTCATGGATCGGTGTCTGTGGGTCGCTAACCCACGCTGAACCAAATACCGCCAACAGATGTTGCCAACATGTTAATGAGCTTTTGCAGGAAGAAAATGTTTTCGCCTGCCGAAGTCGGCTTCATGATGCAACATTTAACTGGCACTCGGGCACAACACCAACACCAGCACCAGTACGTTGCTTGCCTGACTGCAACAGTCCATAAAGTCAGTTGCCTGACTGCAACAGTCCATAAAGTCAGTTGTCTGACTGCGACAGCCCATAAAGTCAGTTGCCTGACTGCGACAGCCCATAAAGTCAGTTGCCTGACTGCGACAGTCCATAAAGTCGGTTGTCTGACTGCAACAGTCCATAAAGTCAGTTGTCTGACTGCGACAGTCCATAAAGTCAGTTGTCTGACTGCGACAGTCCATAAAGTCAGTTGTCTGACTGCAACAGTCCATAAAGTCAGTTGCCTGACTGCGACAGCCCATAAAGTCAGTTGCCTGACTGCGACAGCCCATAAAGTCAGTTGCCTGACTGCGACAGCCCATAAAGTCAGTTGCCTGACTGCGACAGTCCATAAAGTCGGTTGTCTGACTGCAACAGTCCATAAAGTCAGTTGTCTGACTGCGACAGTCCATAAAGTCAGTTGTCTGACTGCGACAGTCCATAAAGTCGGTTGTCTGACTGCAACAGTCCATAAAGTCAGTTGCCTGACTGCGACAGCCCATAAAGTCAGTTGCCTGACTGCGACAGCCCATAAAGTCAGTTGCCTGACTGCGACAGCCCATAAAGTCAGTTGCCTGACTGCGACAGTCCATAAAGTCGGTTGTCTGACTGCAACAGTCCATAAAGTCAGTTGTCTGACTGCGACAGTCCATAAAGTCAGTTGTCTGACTGCGACAGTCCATAAAGTCAGTTGTCTGACTGCGACAGTCTGCAACAGTCCATAAAGTCAGTTGTCTGACTGCGACAGTCCATAAAGTCAGTTGTCTGACTGCGACAGTCTGCAACAGTCCATAAAGTCAGTTGTCTGACTGCAACAGTCCATAAAGTCAGTTGTCTGGCTGCGACAGTCCATAAAGTCCGTTGTCTGACTGCAACAGTCCATAAAGTCAGTTGTCTGACTGCGACAGTCTATAAAGTCAGTTGTCTGACTGCAACAGTCTATGAAGTCGGCCCTGTCACACAGATAGACGAGAGGCCACCACTCAGGTTCCTACAAGCCTTTACCGTTGGTCGAGGTCTGGCAGTCTTGCTATCATCTGTCAACGTCCAGGGTTCGAAACCAGTTCCTTTAACAAATGTTTGGCAAGGTCATGGAACTGTCTGTCTGTCAGTCTGTCTGTCTGTCTGTCTGTCTGCCTATTTATCAGTCAGTCTATCTATCTATCTATCTATCTATCTATCTATCTATCTATCTATCTATCTATCTATCTATCTATCTATCTATCTATCTATCTATCTATCTATCTATCTATCTATCTATCTATCTATCTATCTATCTATCTATCTATCTATCTATCTATCTATCTATCTATCTATCTATCTATCTATCTATCTATCTATCTATCTATCTATCTATCTATCTATCTATCTATCTATCTATCTATCTATCTATCTATCTATCTATCTATCTATCTATCTATCTATCTATCTATCTATCTATCTATCTATCTATCTATCTATCTATCTATCTATCTATCTATCTATCTATCTATCTATCTATCTATCTATCTATCTATCTATCTATCTATCTATCTATCTATCTATCTATCTATCTATCTATCTGTCTATCTGTCTATCTGTCTATCTGTCTATCTGTCTATCTGTCTGTCTGTCTGTCTGTCTGTCTGTCTGTCTGTCTGTCTGTCTGTCTGTCTGTCTGTCTGTCTGTCTGTCTGTCTGTCTGTCTGTCTGTCTGTCTGTCTGTCTGTCTGTCTGTCTGTCTGTCTGTCTGTCTGTCTGTCTGTCTGTCTGTCTGTCTGTCTGTCTGTCTGTCTGTCTGTCTGTTTTAATTATTTCTCTTTTCTTTCACTTTCGTTGTCGTTTCTTTCTTTCTTTCTTTCTTTCTTTCTTTCTTTCTTTCTTTCTTTCTTTCTTTCTTTCTTTCTTTCTTTCTTTCTTTCTTTCTTTCTTTCTTCTTTCTTTCTTTCTCTTTCTTTCTTTCTTTCTTTCTTTCTTTCTTTCTTTCTTTCTTTCTTTCTTTCTTTCTTTCTTTCTTTCTTTCTTTCTTTCTTTCTTTCTTTCTTTCTTTCTTTCTTTCTTTCTTTCTTTCTTTTTTTCTTTCTTTTTTTCTTTCTTTCTCTTTTTCTTTCTCTTTCATTCTCTTTCTTTCTCTCCCTCTCTCCCCTCTCATTCTCTTTATCTCTTTTGCTCTCTGTTTATCTCCCTTTCCTCTCACTTTCTCTCCCTATATCTGTCTTAAAATCTCTCTTCATCTATGTTTTTTCTTTATCTCTCTCACCATACAGATCGTGTACCTCTCGGCACATCACTCGTGTCTCTATACCTACATCTATTCTCTCCATACCCCCCTTTCTTTCCATATATCATTCTCTTTCCAAATAGCATTATCTCTCAAAACACCGCTCTTTCCACACACACATATATGTCCTGTCTCTACATACACCACTCTCTCCATACACATATATGTCCTGTCTCTACATACACCGCTCTCTCCATACACATATATGTCCTGTCTCTACATACACCACTCTCTCCATACACATATATGTCCTGTCTCTACATACACCACTCTCTCCATACACATAAATGTCCTGTCTCTACATACACCGCTCTCTCCACAAACATAAAAGGCCTGTCTCAACATACACCGCTCTCTCCAGATACATGTATGTCCTGTCTCTACATACACCGTTGTCTTCACATACATATATGTCCTGTCTCTACATACACCGTTGTCTTCACATAAATATATGTCCTGTCTCTACATACACCACTCTCGCCAGACACATGTATGCCCTGTCTCTACATACACTGCTCTCTCCACATACATAATTGTCCTGTCTCTACATAGACCGCTCTCTCCACATACATAAATGCCCTGTCTCTACATAGACCGCTCTCTCCACATACATAAATGTCCTGTCTCTACATACACTGCTCTCTCCACATACATAAATGACCTGTCTCTACATACATTGCTCTGTCCACAAACATATATGTCCTGTCTCTACATACATCGCTCTCTCCACAAACATATATGTCCTGCCTCTACATACACTGCTCTCTCCACATACATATATGTCCTGTATCTACATACACTGCTCTCTCCAGACACATGTATGTACTGTCTCTACATACACTGCTCTCTCCAGACACATGTATGTACTGTCTCTACATACACTGCTGTCTCCAGACACATGTATGTACTGTCTCTACATACACCGCTCTCTCCACATACATAAATGACCTGTCTCTACATAGACCGCTCTCTCCACATACATAAATGCCCTGTCTCTACATAGACCGCTCTCTCCACATACATAAATGTCCTGTCTCTACATACACTGCTCTCTCCACACACATAAATGACCTGTCTCTACATACATTGCTCTGTCCACAAACATATATGTCCTGTCTCTACATACATCGCTCTCTTCAAAAACATATATGTCCTGCCTCTACATACACTGCTCTCTCCACATACATATATGTCCTGTCTCTACATACACCGCTCTCTCCAGACACATGTATGTACTGTCTCTACATACACCGCTCTCTCCAGACACATGTATGTACTGTCTCTACATACACCGCTCTCTCCACATACATAAATGCCCTGTTTCTACATACACCGCTCTCTATAGATACATATATGTACTGTCTCTAAATACACCGCTCTCTATAGATACATATATGTCCTGTCTCTACATACACAGCCCTCACCCCTTTTCATGATTATTCCCTCTCCCGCCCCTACCCTCCATACAGACATTCTCTGTCTCTCTGTACGTCAGTCTCTCTCAAGGCACTACACAGATGTGGAGTTTGCTGTAACTCAAGAAGTGTATGGTCGAGTTTGTTCTATCAACTCAAGAAGTGTATGGTCGAGTTTGTTCTACCAACTCAAGAAGTATATGGTCGAGTTTGTTCTACCAACTCAAGAAGTGTATGGTCGAGTTTGTTCTACCAACTCAAGAAGTGTATGGTCGAGTTTGTTCTAACTCAAGAAGTGAATGGTCGAGTTTGTTCTAACAACTATTGAAGAGTGTGGTCGAGTTTGTTCTAACAACTATTGAAGAGTGTGGTCGAGTTTGTTCTAACAACTCAAAATGTATATGGTCGAGTTTGTTCTAACAACTCAAGAAGTGTATAGTCGAGTTTGTTCTAACAACTCAAGATGTGTGTACTCGAGTTTGTTCTAACAACTCCAGAAGTGTTTGGTCGAGTTTGTTCTAACAAATCAAGAGGTGTTTAGTACAGTTTGCCGTAGCAACCAAAGATGTGTGTGGTCGAGTTTGTTATAAATACTCAAGAGGTGTGTGGTCGAGTTTGCTGTAACTACTCAAGGGGTGTGTGGTCGAGTTTGCTGTAAAAAGTCAAGAGAGATGCGGTCACTGCTGTGGTCACACCTAATAGTCCTTGAACAGCACAGACAGATGTGCTTCAAGCTCTCAGATTTGTATTTGAGGGATCAGTTGTTCCCCAGGAGACTCGACTGGCCTGGATCGCCGGCAGTGGAAGATAACCGGGGACACGCAGGTCAACTCATAGTGACAACTCTCAAACAGTGGAAACCGACCGCTTGTTCTGCCTCATTAAGTTAGCCTGCCCTGGTTGGGTCTGCCTCTGATTTGCTCCCATGTTGTGACCCAGCCAATCTGGGGCCAATTTTGCTTGAGTAAATAATCGTGTAATGAGAAAGTGCCCATTAGACACCAATCCCTGGAGAGGTGTCTGTTACCCGCACATAGTCGGCAGCCATTCAGCGGCCCCTAATTTTCCAGTTAACAAATGAAACTCGCTGACTGTTCTAGAGACCAAAAAGTGGCGCCATCGGTTACCGTCGAACTCGGCAAGTGTTCTGGCTCATCAGTTGCGGCAGAAGTGGACAAGTGTCGCTCTCTAATGGGTCACAGCCACAACCCCATCTAGTGAATATTGTCCATTGCTCTTCAATTAGCCTTGAACTGTGGGCGTTCCCACCACGGGAAGGGGTGACAGGGTATAACGTGTCTCATTGTCTTCACTAATCTGCCTGTGGTTTAGTCAGTCCTAAGATGAGTCTATACCCCCCCCTAAACTCGTATTCTATTGCTCCTGTGAGCAATGAAAACCTCAGATGTATAGGGTTTCTGAGAAATGAAAACACGCACTGTATTCTCTAGCAGCTGACGCTGAACTGCTTGTGAATAAATACAAGCAGACAGAGGCAGAAGAATTAAATGACAATTGGAAAACCTTGTCACAATTCTCCGAATGCCGTAATAGATGGAATGGATAAAACAAGCATGCCATGAAGCAACAGATCCTTATTGCCAAAAATCCACTTGAGTCTTTGGTAATCAATTTAATAAATATGATTTCAAAGTCAGGAGTCTGTGTGCAGATACAGTTATTATACCCATAGGAAACAACAGAAACGTCAGCGAAGTCCATGTCCAGATCCATGTTATTGCCATAGGAAACAACGGAAACGTCGTCGAAGTCTGTGTGCAAATACAGGTTACAGTTATAGGAAACAACAGAAACGTCAGCGAAGTCTGTGTGCAAATACAGGTTACAGTTATAGGAAACAACAGAAACGTCAGCGAAGTCTGTGTCTTAGGAGGTAATGATGGATCTGCAGAACTAGCAGAAGAGCTACTTCTCAGTAAAAGCCGAGACATTCAAGGTGGAATACTTTCTTCTCTATTCTGGGCATTCCAATCTTTTATTTTACATTAAGGGCTAATTCACAGTGGCATTTTTGTTTACAACCCCCCCCCCCCCCTTTTTTCCCCTCCTCTCGGCTCCACCCAGTGAAATATAAACCGTTACTTCAGATGCACTGATGAAAAAGTGTGAACATCCGGTTAATTCGTATCACAAATATCCGAAAAAAATGTGAATTTCTAAAGTTCTACATGGCTGTTAATGAACAATTGTGAGACTCTGTCTGTCACTGGCTGTTAATGGTCTATCACTGACTCACGTGCATGGAAAAACTGACTCACGTGCATGGAAAATGTCACTGACTCACGTGCATGGAAAATATCACTGACTCGCGTTCATGGAAAATATCACTGACTCACGTGCATGGAAAATATCACTGACTCACGTGCATAGAAAATGTCACTGACTCACATGCATGGAAAATATCACTGACTCGCGTACATGGAAAATATCACTGACTCACGTGCATGAAAAATATCACTGACTCACGTGCATAAAAATGTCACTGACTCACGTGCATGGAAAATATCACTGACTCACGTGCGTGGAAAATGTCACTGACTCACGTGCATAGAAAATATCACTGACTCACGTGCGTGGAAAATATCACTGACTCAGGTGCATGGAAAATGTCGCTGACTCACGTGCATGGAAAATGTCACTGCACTGACTCACGTGCATATAAAATTATAGTTTGAAGACCACTGACCCCAAGCCAATAATAAAGCCATTCTATTAGAAGTAACGCCACAAATGATTGTGTTATAATGGGAAGTTTGTAGCAAGTTCAAACTGTTTAACAGCAGCAGCAGCAGCAGATGAGGAAGAACAAGCAGAAGGAAGTACTGTCCACAAACACACACACACGTACGCGCGCGCGCGCACGCACACACATACACACACAAAGGGAAAAGAAAAGAAAAGCATAGTTACTGAAAGGAACATACATACTTACAATTATGACTTTCTGCATCTTTGTACTGCGGTAAGTAAAATTACTCAAATTTCACACAAGAAAACCTTAATTTTTAGGCATACGGCCTTTCCCGTTGGTATGGTGTGTGGCCTTCTCTTGCATGGATCAGTGACTGGCATCTCTTGGGCATAGATGCGATCCGATGTTTGATGTGGTCCTGTGGAATAGATGCGCACTCTTCCTGGAGTGCCTGCAACAGATCACGACCATTGGCTGGAGCAACGTCTCGGCGACAAACATGTCTTTGCAGATCATCCCACAGGTGCTGTCGGACTTATGTTTGCCGACATGGATGACCAGGGAGGAGTTCTAATGTTATTGGCAGGCAGGAGCTGCTTGTGCAGCCGTGCAGAATAGGGTCTGGCGTTGTCCTGTGAAAAAATGCTCTCTGTTGGCATCTAAAAATGGAAAGACATGTGGTCGAAGAATTTACCTGACGTATCGTTGCACGTTCAATCTCTCTCCCATCGAGGGCTCGGGCATACTTCAAGATAAGCTCAGATCTGAAGAACCGTTTGCACCACATGGTCTTCAAGAAAAATGGCAATTGGCGTAAAAGGGGCAAATGTCAGAACCCTGTGAGTAAAGACATGTGGCGGAGTAGACCACAGAATTGGTGTACCGTGTTCAGGGTACACCCCAGAGTTGACACAACGGTCAGTGGCGCGACTGGCCAAGTATATGCTGTTTGCGACGGCGAAACTTGTGCTCAGTAGAGACCACTTGAAGACTACAAGTAAGAGATAATTCTTTTCCTAACAAGTTCGCAACATGATTGTCCCATGACTTACTGAGCAGGTTAACGGGTCAAAAGGCACGAGGTGAGAGAACATAGGGATTATTTGAGGTGCAGTGTTCGGACCGAGTGGACGTGTTAGCGAAACAGAGATAGAACGTTAGAGTTAGGATATTTCTTTAGTGACTGAGTAGATGATTTACAGTGTTAGGTTACAATAGAAAAGTCTTTTTGTGCTGTGTATTTAAATGGTATAATGTATTGTGTTGTTTCACAATAAGTAAGTAGTGTCCATTTATTTCTGACCAGTTAAATCAGATGCATGTGATGTGAGCTAATGGCTAATCTTGTCAGGCTGACCCTGCGCTCGACTGAAGCTCTGACATCTTGGTGAACTCGGGTGACAAGGTACAGAAACATACACCGCAGAGGTGTGCTTTGTGCACCTGGGATTGCCTGTGATAACAATAGGAATAATCTCACAGGGAGCAAGTACAGCAGGGATTTACCAGTCGTCAGTAGAAATTATCCTCGTCAACGAGCGTTTCGGCCCACGATTCCTAGACGCTTTCGGGGGTGGGCCCACCTGAGTTCATGAAGCTCAGGACTGGTACCATGCTGCACGAGATTACCGGATGGTGTTTTTCTTTCGGATAGGGACAAGACGACTTGGTGGTTTCGCAGAAGGTACTGTGAGATAAGAAGTCGTTGCGGCAGCCTAATTAGAACAGTCAGCGTGCCTGGACTACCGAGCGACAAGCTTACGTTTGGTTTACCGGACACATGTTGGACTTTTGTTAGCAGGTGGCAGAGGAACACTGGCAGACAATTCGGACACGATGGACTTACAAGGGGTGAGAAACTCTTTTCCACTAGACACCCGGACCAGCTCACCGAGGCCCGTCCCCTACGTTGTTGCGTTGCGTCCAAAGCCAGCTAGAGGCCCTTTTGGCTACCTCTCCCAACTTCGACGGCAAATACCCGTACCGTGTACGCCTCGTTTCTCCTCAGACCAGCAGCTAAATCACTGTATTTCTAGAGCTTATACAGGTGATTTTTATCCATACGCGACTCATACGGGACGGTCAACTCTATCAGGATGAGCTGCCGTTTTTGCGCAGAGTGGAGGACTATGTCAGGTCGCAGACCGGTCTTCCGGATCAACTCGGGGTACCGTTCATGGCCTGGCAGATCAACCGCCAGTAACCAGTCCCTCGCAGAGTCTAGCACAGATGGAGCGAATGCGTTTCGGTTGACCTTACCTTTTTGAACCTGCCCAGCCTTGAGGAAACGAATGGGGACGATGCTAGAACTGGCCCTTGCGTTGGCCCTCATTCTAGCCTGGTCAACAACGGCTGCTAACTCTTTTAGCACCTTGTTGTGTCACCAGGTTTATCGGCCTTGAACTAGGGCTTTCCTGCACGCGGACAGGACGTGTTCTAGAGTCTGCTTCGATTTACACAACGGGCAAGTCGGATCGTTGGTCGCAGACCATTTAACCATGTTAACACCGGACGGTAATACATCGTACGCCGAACGAAGGATAAAGCTCAGTCGCAGCGGGGTCATCCGCCAGATCTCACCCCATGTGAGTATTCTTGGCAATGCGCTCTCCAGGCTGACCCAATGGCCCTGCTGCGACTGCTGGGCTGCTTTCTGAACCCGAACATCGTTTTCGTTGTTCCTCACTTGTTGTTTTACCATGTTTCGACGCTCTTTGGCTGAGGCCTTTGACGACCAATTGGCCTTTCCGTGCCCTAGGCCTCGACGGTCGGTTTGAGTGTATCCCATTATCTCCTTCAATTTTAGTGCGTTCTAGGCAGATTCTATCGCATCGAGGACTCTCCACTTTTGGCCGGTCTTTAGAGCGGGCTGGACAGCGATGACATTTGGGTCTGAAGACTCGCGCAAGAGCATGGCGAGTCTTACCTTGCCGAGCTTTGGAATCAACATGAATTGGAGACACCATACCTTGAATTTCCCGATCAGCCTGCATCGCTCGATCGCGAGCAGGCCTGTAGCCAGTGACTCGTGTATTCGCCGGACTTCCGCTCTATCAGATAACTTCGAATCGTAAACGCGACCAAGGCTCTTCACCGGTTCCTCCAGAACCGTGGGGATCTTGTTCCTTGCCACCGTAAATCTGGTTGCCGACACCTTGCCCTTAAGGATTGACAGACTCCTCGACTTCTGCGCTTTGAACTGCATTCCGCTCCATTGGATAACCGTGTCCAATCTTTTCAGGATCGTGAGGGCAGATTCCTCGCTGCCCGTTATAATAGTCGTGTCATCCATAAATGCGCGTAGTGGCGGCATCCAGTGGTCCCCAATTTGAAGGCCCTGACCGTAGCCGGCCGCCCCGTCTAACATGATCTGCATTGCCATGACAAACAGTATGGGTGAGATCGTACAGCTCATAGCTATCCCAATCTGCAACTCAGTCCACCTCGTGGTAAACGTCGAGGTAGAGAAGCGCAAAGCGAACTTAGAGAAATATTGCTCGATCATTTGATTGATCTGTGCCGGTACGTGAAACATGCGAAGGGCTCGCCACAGTAGCCTATGGGGGACTGCCCCGTAGGCGTTGGCTAAGTCCAACCATATTACGTGCAATTGTGTTCTCTCATGCTTGGCTCTCTGGATAGCCTCCCAAATCATGGTCGCGTGTTCAAGGCACCCAGGAACGCCTGGAATACCACCCTTCTGAACACTCGTATCGATGTACTTGTTAGCCATCAGATACTGTGTGAGCCGGCGAGCCATGACCGAGAAGAATATCTTACCCTCGACATTCAACAGCGAGATGGGCCTGAATTGGGAAAGACTCTTCGAGTCCTGCTCTTTGGGAATGTAGACCCCATTTGCCTTTGACCACTCTGGACATATGTGATTGCGGATCCACGCTTGTCTCAACAAGACGTGAAGCATTTTTAATATTTTCGGGCAGCGCTTGTAAAAAACGTACGGAACACCGTTAGGACCTGGGGCAGACTTGCCGCTGGCCTTTTTCACAACTTCCTCAACCTCAGACCAAAGAGGAGGTACCATTTTAAATGGTACCTTCGGCACCGAAGGCTGTTTAAGACCGCTAAGGATCTCTGGATTGACATCGAGAGGCTCTCTCCTCTTTTTGTCAGAGTACATCTTGCGTAGATGTAACTCAAGTTCTTCCTGACTGACAACCAGAGTCCCAGACTTCGGTTGCTCGAATAGAC
This sequence comes from Candidula unifasciata, assembly GCA_905116865.2. Classification (NCBI taxonomy): domain Eukaryota; kingdom Metazoa; phylum Mollusca; class Gastropoda; order Stylommatophora; family Geomitridae; genus Candidula; species Candidula unifasciata. The sequence goes on from CAJHNH020002746.1 coordinate 749,399, forward strand.
CTCGAGCAAACTGATACGGGTCCCTAAAGAATTTCTCTCGCTCCCTTTTGGTTCTTCGTCTGTTGGCACAGAAACGCTCAGCGCGACAGAGGGCACTGTGTTTGTTCTTTAAATGCAACCAAACTTTGTACAGCCCCTCCCGTTCGCTGCCTGTAGCGGCTTTGAACCGTTTTCTGAGGGCATTCTTGTCTGCCCGACCCTTCAGAATGTCCCTCTGCCTCCTGCTAGTATTCTGCTTGGCACCCGGCTGTGCCTTCTGCACTGTCCCGAACTCGCGGGAGCAGTGTTCATATATAACATCACCAAATTTCGTAAGCTTGTCGCCTAACGACTTCTTGTTTAGATCTTGCTTAAGTACCTCACATAATGTAGCCTCCAACTTACACCACAACACCTTATCGCTTGCAGGTGGAAACCTGATCCTGGAACGCACTTCCTCAGAAATCATCAAATGTGCTCCTCCGCAGTCGACGTCATGGGCCTCTCCGGGCGAGTGGGGTTCACCCTGCCCGTCGTTCCCTGACAACTCAGAAACTACCACAGGAGTAGTAGTTTTGCGACGGCGTTTACTGTGTGGAGCACTCTCGCATTTCATTCTTCCGGCATGCGTTCTCAGTCCATGCAACCCCGTGAAGCTCTTTCCATATGTATAGAGCCAGCCCGGACGTTGGGCGAGTATCTGAGTCCGGGGGCTAAAATAGTCGTCACCGAGAGTATCAACTTGATTGGGCCCTTCATTCTCCGCCCCCCCCCCCCTTTCGGAGGACCCTGGGGGCATATTTCTATGTGGTTGTACGAAATCGAAGTTATTATACTGTGTTAGGGGTGATCAACCCGGTCCACAGTCGACATCTGTCTCCAGATATCAGTTTATCCCCCCGGCGATACCGGGGGGGGGGGGGAAAGTCTTTCCATAGGTGTCACAAGGTCTTTACCGAGAGTCACCAGTCTTTCCTGGTAGTCTTGTGGGCTAGCCATGTACAATAGGAATAAACTCACAGGGAGCAAGTACAGCAGGGATCTACCAGTCGTCAGTAGAAATTATCCTCGTCAACGAGCGTTTCGGCCCACGATTCCTAGACGCTTTCGGGGGTGGGCCCACCTGAGTTCATGAAGCTCAGGGCTGGTACCCTGCTGCACGAGATTACCGTATGGTGTTTTTCTTTCGGATAGGGACAAGACAACTTGGTGGTTTCGCAGAAGGTACTGTGAGATAAGAAGTAGTTGCGGCAGCCTAATTAGAACAGTCAGCGTGCCTGGACGACCGAGCGACAAGCTTACGTTTGGTTTACCGGACACATGTTGGACTTTTGTTAACAGGTGGAGGAGGAACACTGGCAGACAATTCGGACACGATGGACTTTCAAGGGGTGAGAAACCCTTTTCCACAGACTGGAGAGCAAGTGATTGTGAAGCTGGCTCGGCCAGTGTTCCAGGTAACAGGTGGCTATACAACGGGAAGTAAACTTTCCCTTGTAATATCTGTACTTACAATAAACACTGTCATGTGTGTTGTGTGTGCGTTCGGGTTCAGTTTGTGTCAAGGTTAGTTAGTCAGAGGCCCACACACGAGCCATGGACCATCAAGGTCACCCAGAGGTCTGTGACTGCAAATCATGGCTGGGTAGGGCAGAGGATGACATCATGCAGGTTTGCAGCCTTACAGACATACATCCAGGTGAGGAGTGGATACCAGAGTCTAAAGTGCCCAATCTAACATTCTCCTCAGTCGTGACGCTCGATAGGAATTGTCGGGAGCAGAATCCAGCTGCTGTCGATACTGGCGAATGCGCGCTTATCAGGGACAAGTCAGATGAGACAGATGTGGTGATCTTTACAGACGGATCCGTTATACGAGGACATAAAAGTGCATGGGCATTTACAGCTCGCTCTTCAGGCAGAACAGTTCAGTGAGCCAGCGGTGCCTTCTCCATCAGAGCTGATAGTCTGGCAGGTGCTGCATTAATTGACGATGGCCGGCCCATGGATCACGCAGACATTGTCATTGACCTTAGAGAGATAGGACGTTCTGAGGATTTTGGAAGCAACGTGTCCACATCACTGCTCAGAATACGCGAATTGGAAGAGAAGATCGGCACAGCCAAGCATGAGAAGTACACCGGACGCACACGAAGTCTTGTTACCCAAAATAGGACTGATACTATTAACTGCACGATGCTGATGAAAATGTTGAGAGGGGAATTTGAGCGCCTGTGGATGTTTCTGGAGTGCTGTGAAGATAATCTAACTCAAAACCCATAACTCATTCAAACTTCCTTCAGTGAACATCAATTAACTCCTTCCCTTGTAACTGACTATTCCCCACACCATTAGACTTTCCCACCGTGCAGCAGAGCTTCATCAACACAGTTGTGGGCTAAACCTTCATTTCGTCTACGGTAGACCCTACGACGTCTATCATGACGCTGCAACAAAAAGAAAGATTCCTTGCTGAACCAAAAACGTCTCCACTGACTGTCACTTGCACAGGGACGATTTTGGTTGGCCTAAAGAAGTCGATTTTGGCGGTGGCGACTCGAAAGGACAGGTCCTCGGTGCGGCCATTGAGGTATTTTCCTTGGTCGCCCAAACAGTACAATCAACTGCATGCACGCTGTTGGAGACAGCGCTACCTGCCTGTCTGACCATGTTTAAACATGACTGGCCCACAAGCACCCACCTTTAACGCCCCGGAGCACCACCCGCCTGTCTGACCATGTTTAAACAAGACTGGCCCACAAGTCCCCACCTTCAACGCCCCGGGGCGCCACCCGCCTGTCTGACCATGTTTAAACAAGACTGGCCCACAAGTCCCCACCTTCAACGCCCCGGGGCGCCACCCGCCTGTCTGACCATGTTTAAACAAGACTGGCCCACAAGCCCCCACCTTCAACGCCCCGGAGCGCCACCCGCCTGTCCGACCATGTTTAAACAAGGCTGGCCCACAAGCCCCCACCTTTAACGCCCCGGGGCACCACCCGCCTGTCTGACCATGTTTAAACAAGACTGGCGCACAAGTCCCCGGGTGAACTGTTATCCTGCTCTCTCTACGTCGTTCCGGAAATCCGTGTCAGACAAATTATGGTATACGGTTTTGTCATATGCGCCAGTTTCGGTGAAGCCAACGAAGTGCAAGGTGTGAAATCATTAACAAGGTATTCCTTCTGTGCAGCCACATATCACAACATGTTTATGGCGCTGTTCGAGACAAGACACGGTTCCCTTTTGAAACTCGAGCCGGAGAGGGAATAATTGCTGGATGTTTAAAAATGAATGAGTCCCTGGTTTGGTGTAATTGGGGAGAAAGCCACCAGAGACGGACCAAGTCAAGTTGCTGCCACAACCAGATCTGGCACGGATTCCATTGGCGCGCTTGCTGACTGACACAAACGTGTATCTAGCTGACATTAGCACGGCCAATTAACTGGCGAATCCATCTCTTTAGGTCAAGACACGTTGTCAACCGTGGAAGAGAGCTGATCAAATATTTACAACTCTCAGACTACAAGCTTCCAGAGAACGATCAATTTGTCTCTACCATTCGTGTCCTTCGTGGATCTGCTTTCTGACTCCAGGCCCAGCTCAACAACTTGATCACTGCTACCCACTGTCTCCTAACATACGGATGTAGCATTAGGGCATGAAGGCCGGTACCTGAGCGGCAAACGCACCTACATGCCGGCTCAGAGATGCCAGGAATAATTCCGCGTGCAGGCACCGAGTGTTTCATTAGACAGCTAGTCTGAACTTCAAAGCTGATGTGGCCTCAACTATATACTAATGAATGTCATGGGAAGTAAAGACGGCCGGTGACAAATATTAACATCCTGTCGACTAATCCACCGGCGCCACATACAAACATACTGTCGACTGATCTACCGACGCCACATACCAACATAGTGTCGACTGATCTACCCACGCACATACCAACATAGTGTCAACTGATCTACCGACACCACACACCAACATACTGTCGACTAATCTACCCACGAAACATACCAACATAGTGTCAACTGATCTACCGACGCCACATACCAACATAATGTCGACTGATCTACCGGTGCCACATACCAACATACTGTCGACTGATCTACCCACGCACATACCAACATAGTGTCAACTGATCTACCGACGCCACATACCAACATAGTGTCAACTGATCTACCGACGCCACATACCAACATAGTGTCGACTGATCTACCGGTGCCACATACCAACATAGTGTCAACTGATCTTAATATTGGCCAGGTTACACCAGGAGCTAGGTCATCCTCAAACATCACATCCTCCCCTCAGTCTAAACCCCAGCTCTCCCCTCCCCTCAGTCTAAACCCCAGCTCTCCCCTCCCCTCAGTCTAAACCCCAGCTCTCCCCCTGCCCTCAGTCTAAACCCCAGCTCTCCCCCTGCCCTCAGTCTAAACCCCAGCTCTCCCCTCCCCTCAGTCTAAACCCCAGCTCTCCCCCTCCCCTCAGTCTAAACCCCAGCTCTCCCCCTCCCCTCAGTCTAAACCCCAGCTCTCCCCCCCCCCTCCCTCAGTCTAAACCCCAACTCTCCCCTCCCCTCAGTCTAAAACCCAGCTCTCCCCCTCCCCTCAGTCTAAACCCTAGCTCTCCCCTCCCTCAGTCTAAACCCCAGCTCTCCCCTTCCCCTCAGTCTAAACCCCAGCTCTGCCCCTCCCCTCAGTCTAAACCCCAGCTCTCCCCCTACCCTCAGTCTAAACCCCAGCTCGCACCCTTTCCTCAGTCTAAACCCTAGCTCTCCCCCTCCCCTCAGTCTAAACCTCTGATGTGCCTGGTGTGCCTCTAGTTTTTGCTATGCAGTTCTTAACTCCTAAGTCTATCATTTTGGCTAGTGATGTAGATTAACTGCCCCTCCCCAAGTCTATCATTCTGGCTAGTGATGTAGATTAATCTATCAGCTCTCTCAGTTGCATCAGTTGACTTCTGTATTGATTCAAGCCCTTGTCTTCGCACCGAACCTGCCTGAACCCTCCGGATCATATTTATTGAATCATTGAGTTTACATACGCAGGTGTAGTTGTGTGTTTCGAGCCACATAAACGCTTACGTTATTGTCATCTCCTCTGTCATCATGCTGCTGGTTCTGTACGTTACTGCCATCTCCTCCGTCGTCATGCTGCTGGTCCTGTACGTTACTGCCATCTCCTCCGTCGTCATGCTGCTGGTTCTGTACGTTACTGCCATCTCCTCCGTCGTCATGCTGCTGGTTCTGTACGTTACTGCCATCTCCTCCGTCGTCATGCTGCTGGTTCTGTACGTTACTGCCATCTCATCTATCGTCATGCTGCTGGTTCTGTACGTTACTGCCATCACCTCTATCGTCATGTTGCTGGTTCTGTACGTTACTGCCATCACCTCTATCGTCATGTTGCTGGTTCTGTACGTTACTGCCATCACATCTATCGTCATGCTGCTGGTTCTGTACGTTACTGCCATCTCCTCCGTCGTCATGTTGCTGGTTCTGTACGTTACTGCCATCTCCTCTATCGTCATGTTGCTGGTTCTGTACGTTACTGCCATCTCCTCCGTCGTCATGTTGCTGGTTCTGTACGTTACTGCCATCTCCTCCGTCGTCATGCTGCTGGTTCTGTACGTTACTGCCATCTCCTCCGTCGTCATGTTGCTGGTCCTGTACGTTACTGCCATCACCTCTATCGTCATGTTGCTGGTCCTGTACGTTACTGCCATCTCCTCCATCGTCATGCTGCTGGTCCTGTACGTTACTGCCATCTCCTCCGTCGTCATGTTGCTGGTCCTGTACGTTACTGCCATCACCTCTATCGTCATGCTGCTGGTTCTGTACGTTACTGCCATCAACTCTATCGTCATGTTGCTGCTTCTGTACGTTACTGCCATCTCCTCCGTCGTCATGTTGCTGGTCCTGTACGCTACTGCCATCACCTCTATCGTCATGTTGCTGGTCCTGTACGTTACTGCCATCACATCTATCGTCATGCTGCTGGTTCTGTACGTTACTGCCATCTCCTCCGTCGTCATGCTGCTGGTTCTGTACGTTACTGCCATCTCATCCGTCGTCATGTTGCTGGTCCTGTACGTTACTGCCATCACATCTATCGTCATGTTGCTGGTTCTGTACGTTACTGCCATCACCTCCATCGTCATGTTGCTGGTTCTGTACGTTACTGCCATCACATCTATCGTCATGTTGCTGGTTCTGTACGTTACTGCCATCACATCTATCGTCATGCTGCTGGTCCTGTACGTTACTGCCATCTCCTCCGTCGTCATGCTGCTGGTCCTGTACGTTATTGCCATCACATCTATCGTCATGTTGCTGGTTCTGTACGTTACTGCCATCACCTCTATCGTCATGTTGCTGGTTCTGTACGTTATTGCCATCACATCTATCGTCATGTTGCTGGTTCTGTACGTTATTGCCATCACATCTATCGTCATGTTGCTGGTTCTGTACGTTACTGCCATCACCTCTATCGTCATGCTGCTGGTTCTGTACGTTACTGCCATCACCTCCATCGTCATGTTGCTGGTTCTGTACGTTACTGCCATCACATCTATCGTCATGTTGCTGGTTCTGTACGTTACTGCCATCACCTCTATCGTCATGTTGCTGGTTTTGTACGTTACTGCCATCAACTCTATCGTCATGTTGCTGGTTCTGTACGTTACTGCCATCACATCTATCGTCATGTTGCTGGTTCTGTACGTTACTGCCATCACATCTATCGTCATGTTGCTGGTTCTGTACGTTACTGCCATCACATCTATCGTCATGTTGCTGGTTCTGTACGTTACTGCCATCAACTCTATCGTCATGTTGCTGGTTCTGTACGTTACTGCCATCAACTCTATCGTCATGTTGCTGGTTCTGTACGTTACTGCCATCAACTCTATCGTCATGTTGCTGGTTCTGTACGTTACTGCCATCAACTCTATCGTCATGTTGCTGGTTCTGTACGTTACTGCCATCACATCTATCGTCATGTTGCTGGTTCTGTACGTTACTGCCATAACATCTATCGTCATGTTGCTGGTTCTGTACGTTACTGCCATCAACTCTATCGTCATGTTGCTGGTTCTGTACGTTACTGCCATCAACTCTATCGTCATGTTGCTGGTTCTGTATTGTCATGGAGCAGGAGTTAGTGGTTGTAGTGGGTAGGGAGTTGTGTTTTTTTTTTCATGGAGCAAGAGTAGGTGGTGGTGGTGAGTATGTGTGAGGGGGTTGGGGGGGGGGGGGGGGGGACACGGTCCTGTCTTGTCATTGTGCAGTAGTGGGGTCATTAACCGTCTTGCTATCTTCTTCTTCTTCTTCTTCTTAAAGTTTATGCCATGTCGACTTGGTAATCATGTCTATCCACAACCTTCTGTCTTGTGTACTTTCAGCCAACTCTGACACAGATGATCCTCCATGCCATGTGGCGTTGGTTGTCATGTCTATCCACAACCTTCTGTCTTGTGTACTTTCAGTTAACTCTGACACTGATGATCCTCAATGCCATGATGTCAAAATGTCCAGCATCTTTTCTCTCGGTCTCCCTCTGCCTCTCCTCCTCTCCAGCTTTTCCACTAATATGATGTACTTCAGTTTTCCTCTTTCCATCACATGACCAAAGAATGTAGATTGTCTCCGGCAGTCATCTCTCTTCGTCAGTCAGTTTCTTTTCAAATGTCTTCAACAATCTTTTCATCTGTCCAGGGTATTCTCATCATTCGTCTATAAAACCACGTCTCCGCAGCTTTTAAATACGTTTTCACTAATCTACTAACTGTGTATGATTCCTTTCCGCATATTAAGATAGGATTTATGTAGCTTTTGAATTATTTTTGTCGTGTCAATAGACAAAGAAAGATTGCATAACACATTCTTAGGCTATATTCCTAATAACGGTCCTAAATTATCAACGCAGAAAATGAACCCCAACAGAGCCTCATTACGTCATGCATACATAGATTTAAAAGTTGTAACTCGGAAAATATAAGGAGCGAAAAGTATGAGGAAAAGGGGGAGGTCTGCTACTTACCGGTAATTAAATCATTTTTAATGATTTTAGAAATTATAAGAATTGAGGAAACATTAAACAGGGATGTATACTACCATCCGGTTTATTCAATTTGTAGAGTGAAATAATAATTAGATCCATACATGGTATGCCAGAAATGTCAGGCTGGTCGGCATTTTGTGAACAACGTGCTGACCATAGTTATGATCGCTGGAAATGAAACATACCTGCAAGAAATCATGCATATAATTGTAACGGAAAGTGAAAAGGGGTCTTAGTTTGAACAGCAGAAAAACAGAAATAATGGGGGCAGAAAAACAGAAATAATGGGGGCAGAAAAACAGAAATAATGGGGGCAGAAAAACAGAAATAATGGGGGCAGAAAAACAGAAATAATGGGGGATTACAAAGAAAACGTATCCTTAACAATGCAACATCAAATTGAATGGGAAAAACCTCAAGCAAGTCTATTCAAGTTGATACATAAGGTGAAAAATATATTTTAAAAGTTAAATGTCGAATAGCTCTAAAAATTTAAAATTTTACAAATTGAAGAGTGGGCTATCCTCCGAATAAAGGTCCTAAATTATCATGGAACAGGGAAGGGTGGGGGTGTTGGTCCATTCCTGTCTTGTCATCTAGTCATGGAACAGGGAAGGGTGGGGGTGTTGGTCCATTCCGGTCTAGTCTTCTAGTCATGGAACAGGGAAGGGTGGGGGTGTTGGTCCATTCCTGTCTAGTCATCTAGTCATGGAACAGGGAAGGGTGGGGGTGTTGGTCCATTCCTGTCTTGTCATCTAGTCATGGAACAGGAAAGGGAATATACGGAAAATTAGTATACAGAAACATGTTAGACAGAAAAAAAAGCATCAACCCTGAAACAGGTTTGAAGTGACCCCGACCCGACCAGGCAAGAGCAGTAGCGGATATTTCTTCAAAACAATCAAATGTCTGTTCTCGCAGAGGCTTTCCGCCTGATGGCCCAATGATCCTTGTGTCATGACACCCGGGAGGGGGTATATCGCTGGCTTGTCCACATTCATTTGTCAGTTTCGCTTCATTGTCAAATCTCTGGAAAATGGCCCCAACGTCTGCCTGTTTACACTTTTGTAACAAAACAAACAAACAACCCCCCCCCCCCCCCCCCCTTTCCAAATACGGAAAATAACACACAAATGACAGAATAAACTAATGAAAAGAAAGATTTCCTATTTTCGGTTACCCATGAGTGGAGTTCAGAAGTCAGAGGTCAGAGTGATAGCCTGGTCTGCTCATAAAGAATGCAGGCTAGAAATGGGATGTCTTGTAGAAACTGAGCAGGTCAAGGCTCCTTTATTCCCCAAACAACCCTTTATCATGTCACTGTGAGGATCGCTGGTAGTGGACTCAACAACATGTTAGCTGCAACACTGGGTAACCGTAACGTCGAGTGTAAGGACCGATAACATGTTAGCTGCAACACTGGGTAACCGTAACGTCGAGTGTAAGGACCGATAACATGTTAGCTGCAACATTGGGTAACCGAAACGTCGAGTGTAAGGACCGATAACATGTTAGCTGCAACACTGGGTAACCGTAACGTCGAGTGTAAGGACCCACAACACTCAGCATGTCCGCAAACCATGCACCTAAGCATTGCACGTCAACCAGACCTTGCACGCAGCAGCCACAAACATAACAGCCACAGACACAGTAGCCACAGACACAGCAGCCACAGACTCAGCAGCTACAGACACAGCAGCCACAGACACAACAGCCACAGACACAACAGCCACAGACACAACAGCCACAGACAAAATAGTTACAAACACAACAGCGACAGACACAATAGCCACAGACACAACAGCTACAGACACAACAGTCACAGACACAACAGCCACAGACACAACAGCTACAGACACAACAGCCACAAACACAACAGCCACAGACACAACAGCCACAGACACAACAGCCACAAACACAACAGCCACAGAAACAACAGCCACAGACACAACAGCCACAGACACAGCAGCCACAGACACAGCAGCCACAGACACAACAGAAACAGACACAGCAGCTGTCGTGAAGTGAGCAGCCAACCCTACACGATGGACGAGTCGCGACTCTGACTTCCTTACGCAGACAGTCGAATTTCAAACTTAAACTCGTCCGGAAGGGTATTTAGTCCCTTATATCGATATATACCTTTATCTGGTAAAATAGTCATATCTAGACCCTCTAGTTGCTTTGATAAATCTTAATTTTCAAACTTGCAACTGTAGCTTGAAGATTTCTGGTATTTTATTCAGAAATTCCTGTAAGCCGGTTTACTACTTAGGCATGAATACAGTGGACTTCTTTCCTAGAGACGCTAAGTTTGGTTTTGAGAAAGCATTCTATCGCCTGATTCCTAAGTGTCATGACTTGTATACAGTCTATGTAGAAATTGGCGCACTCAAAGTTCCAGTTCTATCTTGGAAGAATTCCTAAGCTTGGGTAAGTTGATTATAGTTTACGGGTACCATAATATATGTCTTTTTAAAGTGGCCACTGCTGCAGAGAGGGAAGATTCAGCTGTGTGATCGCACAGAGTTGGGCCGTTCTTGATGTCCAGAGATCAGGCTCTGAACATTAAACCTTTCCCTGTGCGGACTAATTAGTTTGTTCTCTACATAACCCACACCATTTGTAAAGATATTAAACCCTGCAAGTAATTATTCTCTGACCAGACAAACGGAATTTTGTGCCTCCTAGCCGAGATAAAGAATCTGGGTCATCTTTTAAATTAACGGCTGTGACGCTCTGAGTCGAAAGTGTGTTTGACACAGATTCAGAGGGTGTGTAGTGAACGGCCTGTGGAGACGTGACATTTATATAGGTACTAACTGTGTACATTGTATGCCTGCGAGTGCAGATGAGAGGGTGGAGAGAGGATGATCTATGTGTGGTAGTTTCTATCTATCTCCACTATATACCTTGTTTTCTATCTGTTGCACTAATTTACAGACAGAGTAATGAAAGGGGACATGGTCTCCAGTTCTTGAAAGTATACTCTGAGTGACTAGAAGAGTAGCAGAAGATAGTTGAGCTGGTGTGTGTGCATCTTAAGATGATTACTAATTCTGTTTGTTTTTTCTGATAGGGCGAAATCTCCTTAGAAGTCAGGCATACGAATCACAGTCCATAACCAGCAATCACCAACCCTATAACAAGCAATCACCATCCCATACCATTCCTATCACAAATCCCACCCAAAAACCCTACTTATTGTAGGCAGAACATCAACATGGCAGGAATTTGTGTGTGAGTTCCAGTACAGCTGTAACAGCTAAGTCAGACACAACCAGCTACAGACACAACAGCCACAGACACAACAGCTACAGACAAATAGTAGTGGGGGTGTCAGCCAGCCTAGGAATATTAGATATTCTGTAGTGCTAGAGCTTGAGTTGCCTTACTCCTGAAATAAGTTGGGCGTATATTGGCCACGGGGTATCCCTTAGACCAATACGAGCCAACGACTCAACATAATTATTTCTGAGTGCTCTTGGTTCTTAAGGAGAAATCCTTAAATCAGGCACGTGACAGGAGCGGTATGTGACAGCAGCTACAGACACAGCAGCTACAGACACAACAGCCACAGACGCAACAGCTACAGACACAGCAGCTACAGACACAACAGCCACATACACAGCAGCCACAGACACAACAGCCACAGACACAACAGCCACAGACAGAGCAGCCACAGACAGAACAGCCACGGACACAACAGCCACAGACACAGCAACAACAGACACAACAGCCACAGACACAACAGCCACAGACACAGCAACCACAGACACAGCAACCACAGACACAACAGCCACAGACACAACAGACACAGCAACCACAGACACAACAGCCACAGACACAACAGCCACAGACAAAACAGCTACAGACACAGTAACCACAGACACAACAGCCACAGACACAACAGCCACAGACAAAACAGCTACAGACACAGTAACCACAGACACAACAGCCACAGACAGAGCAGCTACAGACACAACAGCCACATACTTAACAGCCACAGACACAGCAGCTACATACTTAACAGCGACAGACACAGCAGCTACAGACTCAACAGCCACAGACACAGCAGCTACAGACACAACAGCCCTAGACACAACAGCAACAAACACAACAGCCACCGACCAGCAGCCACAAACACAATAGTCACAAACACAACAGCCACAAACACAACAGCAACAGAAACAGACACAACAGCCACAGACACAACAGCCACAGACACAACAGCCACAGACACAACAGCCACAGACACAACAGACAAAACAGTCACAGACACAGCATCCACAGACACAGCAGCCACTGAATAAGCCTCCACAGACGCAACAGCCGCAGACGCAACAGCACGGACACAACAGCCTCAGCATCCACAGACACAGCAGCCACAGACACAGCAGCCACAGACACAGCAGCCAAACACACAGAAGCCGCAGCAGCCACAGTCACAGCAGCCACAGACGCAGCAGCACAGACACAACAGCCACAGACACAGCAGCACATACACAACAGCCACAGTAGTCACAGACATAGCAGCCACAGACATAGCAGCCACAGAAACAACAGCCACAGACACAGCAGCCACAGACACATTGGAGACGGCAGAGAAAAAAAAAAGATTGCAAGAAAAAGTCAATGGTGTTATTAAATGATTAAATGGTTTGTTTTTATAGTTAATACTAGCCAAACAGCAAGCGTGGTATTTAACTATAGAAGACAACGCTACTATGACAGTGATACTGTTATCATTATAATCAAAGACCAATCTAGAGAGTAACGAGTTAACGATTTCTATGAATGAATTCAAATGAACAGCTGAATTTAGTCAAACATATTGATATAAGAGTAGTCAAATGTAAACTAATTAGCAGCTTTAAAGGATAATTCAAGGCAATGGATGGGGATCTCATCAAGCCAGTCTCGTACAATTGTAGAAAGCTCTCCTGGGAGGGAAACTAGAATATGGAAGTATTGTTTGTGACTCAGCAACTGATTGCACAAAAAGTAAACTAGATAGTATACAGTGCCAAGCACTGGCCACCATCATGTGTGCAGATAAAGACACACCAAGCGAACCAATGGAAGTAGCGCTAGGTACTGCATTGTTCAATCTGAGAAGGAAGCAATTAGTATACAATTACTGGCCTCAGACCGCACACAATCATGAGCATCCAGCTTGTGACGCTTTTAACAATCATTACCCCAAAAAAAAAAAAAAAAAAATTCTCAAGCCAGTAGAATGGGATGCTGCAGTAGAAATGAAAACTAATAAAGAACTAAAAAAAAAAGGACACTTAAATTGAGTAAGGGATATAAGCCTCAAATACATACCACTATAGGAATTGAAACCACCATTTTTAGACATGAGCCTGGCCAAACAGATTTAAGAAAACACTGATCCACTGCAAGTAAGGATCATAGCAGAGAAACACATGAGAAACATTGAAACCGATAACCTGATAATCTTCAATGATCCGGAAGGGTGTCTCTCTTTCAGTGACCCCTCGGTCTATGAATCCCAGTCACACGAAGGCACAGTTAAAAACAAGAAAATAGTAAAAAGTACTATCACCACATAGATCAAGGACGATCTTCTATCTGCCCAAGCCACACTTGACAACTCATGCTTTTGTGTTCTTTTATAATATTCATAATATGCATATCATCATATGATCATAACATGCTGTATTAGTAAAATACAACTGCTGTGCAAAAGATGGTTGACTGGAAGGGCCGAATGTAAGACGGGCCTGCGTGCCCAATTTGTGACACTTTGAAAATAAAGTTCATTCGTTCGTTCGTTCTTTATTTGTCGAGGATATCTGTCTGGAAAAGCCTGGCTTCTCTATGCTTCTCAAGATACATAAACCTGACAACCCAGGCAGACAGATCGTGTCCGCCTGCACTTGTCTCACGGAACTCACATCCGGGTTCCTTGACCGTATCCTGCAGCCCTTGGTCGTTGATCTTAGGCTCTTATTGCGCCTTTGATACGTCTGGCGGACTCTTTTAATGGTCACTACTTTAACCAGGTCAGCGGCGTCGCTATAGGCACCAAGATGGGGCCTAGTTATGCCTGCGTCTTCATGGGACACCTCGAGCATCGGATTTGTCATGTTTATGCTGGTAGGCTCCTGGAGCTCTGATTGCATCGCTGTCACCAATATGTCCCTACCGGAATTGCTAAACTTCATTCATTTGTTCTCCAACCTCCATCCCAGCAGCCGCTACACTTTCAGCATTTCACCTTCGTCGCTACATTTTCTAGATCTCACTGTCACCGTGGACTCTAATGGGATCAGCACCTTGGTATTCTATAAGCCTACTGATTCCAACGATTTTCTTCTTTACACGTCCTCGCATCCCTCTTCCTGCAAAGACTCCATTCCTTTCTCCCAGCTTCTACGTCTCCGCAGACTATGCCACGACACAAGACAAGAGCAGTGTCCTACAAAGATCAGAAGAGCGTGTCCAGAGACAGTAAAGACGTGCAGCGGAGCATCAAGGGCCACAAACCTAATCCAGTCCATTCCAACAGCAGAATAGCGAGGGAGCCAGCACCAGGACCAAGAAAAAAGAATTAACTCATTATATTGTTTACATTGATTCATTACATGCTTTCTTTTTTCTCGTTTCAGGTTCTTTGATTGTGATATTCTATTATTCTATTTAAGTAAAATAGATAATTTTTTTTTTTTTTTTTTTTTTTTTTTTTTTTTGGTTTTTATTTAATTATAAAAGTTAATAGGGGATAGAATTAAATTGCAATTATTTAGTTAAAAATGGGTATTAAATAAATAATACGGGATTTGTTTTAAATTTAAACAGTTTCAAAAGTAGTAAGTTACATCAATCAGTTTTAAAATGTCAAACCTAGCAGAATACATAAATCTGGGAAAACAGTTAGGGTTATCAGGAGAGGAATTGAGAAAGTTCTGTGAAGGAAGAGAACAGGAGGACAAAGAACGCGACCGGGAGCTTAAAGAAGCACAAAGGGTCCAACAACATTTGGATCGAGAAGAACGGGCATTATCACGCGCCCACGAGGCAGCACTGAGAGATAAACAGTTACAAGAGGCAGCAATGAAAGATAAGCAATTACAAAAAGAAGCAGAACTGAGAGAAAAAACAATTACAGCAAGAAGCAGAACTGAAAAAAAAATTACAACAAGAAGCAGAATTGAAAGATAAACAATTACAACAAGAAGCAGCACTGAAAGATAAACAGTTACAGCATGAAGCAGCAATGAAACAACAGCAATTAGACCATGAGAAAGAAATCGAATTACATGAATTAAAACTTGAACAGGAGCGGTTGGCAGCACAAATAAATGCAGACTGAGAAAAGATTGAAGCACAGATAATAACAAAAGAAATGAATAATGAATCCAAAGCAGAACTGGCAGCACAAAGGGAAAGAGCTAAAGAAGAAGAACATAAATTTACAAAATACAAAAGATTAATAAAGAATTTTGGTGAAAAGGATGACATTGGATCATGGATTTCAGCATTTTTACTACAAGTTCGGTTTCACAAAATTCCAAAAGAAGATTGGGCAATACTGTTCCAAAGACACCTTGGAGGAGAACCGTTGAAAATACTGGAGACAGTGCCAGAAAATTTACGACTTGATTTTGAGTATATTAAAGACCGGATAATGAGACACTATGACCTACAAGAAGCAGGATACAGATTTCAATTCATTGATTTAAAACCAAAATCAACTCAAACTTTTGTCGATTATATGTCCGAAGTTCAGACAACTTTTCAGAAATGGGTAGATTCAGCCAAAATTAACAACGACTATGATCTGTTAGTTGATTTACTATTAAGAAGTAAATTGCTAGAATCATTACCAAAACCTATGACCACATTTCTGAAGGAACACAAACCTACTTCGTTAAAACATCTTGAACAGCTAGGAGAAAAATATTATGCAGCACATCGTGATATCTTTCTCATACCACAAAACACTGATATATACTCAGGAGCCAGTGCCGAAGGACAAAAGACATATGAAGCAGGATATAATAGATCAGCAAATCCGTCCAGAAAAAGATTTGATGGAGGAAGAAAAATAACAACAATAGATTGTGACAAGTGCAAAAAACGTCATGGTAATGAAACGATATGCGATGCAGATGAAATGTATGAACAAGAAGTCAGAAAGAAAATTGAAAATAGGAGGAAAAAGGTAAAGAGATATGATAGTTCAAGTAAATGCTGGGCTTGTGGATTCTATGGACACACACGTCAATATTGCAAATATAAGAAAGAATTCAAGGCAGCAGCAGTATGTGAAACATCAGACTCCGATTCAGAAAGTGATTTATCAGAAACAAATGCAGCAGTGCTACTAGAAGAAAACAAATGCACAATATGTGAAACGTTTCAAGAATATGGAGACTTACCATGTGGGCATAAGATACCGGTGCACAATGCAAATTCTGTGAAAGACTGTGGGAAATTAAATCTACATAAAGGAATAGTTGGTAATCGAATCGTCTCAATTTTAAGAGACACAGGGGCGACGATCTCAGGTATACATAAGTCATTAGTGAAACCAGAGGATATGACTGATATAATTGTTAGATGTAGAACATTCGGAGGTAGAATAGAAAAATTTAGAATAGCATCAGTATGGGTCAAAACGCCTTATACCACTAAGAAGATGGACATGGCTGTATTAGGTTCACCGTGTGCAGAACTTATCATTGGAAACCAACCAGGGCTGAAAGAGATGACAGATCATGAAATAAAACAGTGGGAGAAAGAAAACATACCTGAGACAGCAGAAGAATTGGTGCTAACCACGCAGAGGCATGAGACAAATACGATCATGGAAGATAAAAGTGACAGTGTAAATCTGCAAGAAATAGAAAATGTTGCAGCAGTCACAAGAAGTGTAACAAAAAAGCAACAAACTCAAGAACACTCCGTAAGTAACTCTAGAACTGGAGAAAAGTAAAGATTGGAGAGACATCAAAATAAACTCACAATTAAATGAACAAGATAAAAAACAGTGCAAAACATCATTTCAAAATTCAAAGAGATATTTACTACAAAACCTGGACGAACAAATTTGATAGAGTATGAACTTCAGTTAAAGACAGATATCCCAGTTAGATCACGGAATTATACGATACCTCTGCATTATTTGGACAAGGTCACAAACGAAATTAAACAACTCCAAAAAGACAAAATAATTAGAGATTCAACTTCTCCATATAGCTCACCATTGGTGATAGTAAAAAAGAAAGATCAGTCACTTAGATTATGTGTAGATTACAGGAAACTCAATAGCATCACAGAATTGGATTCAGAACCAATTCCAAGCACAGAAGATATTCTCCAGAGTTTATATAAATCAAAAAATTTTTCAAAACTTTTTTTATGTAAAGGTTACTGGCAAATACCAATGGCAGAGACATCAATACAATATACCAGCTTTCAATCACCGTTAGGCTTAAAAGAATGGTTACGAGTTCCTTTTGGAATTTTAAATGCGCCAAAAATATTCACCAAAATGATAAGAAAACTGTTAAACAACGTTGAAAACGTAGTAGCATACATGGATGATATCTGTATTCATACTGACAATATGCCAAAACATCTCCAAACGTTAGAGAAAGTATTTCAGAGAATTCAAGAAGCAAATCTTACAGTAAATCCAACCAAAACTGAAATTGCGTTCACAACTATCGAATTTTTGGGACATAAAGTGTATGATAACAAAATACAGACAGACGATAAGATAGAATAAAAAATATTAAAGATTGAAAAACCAAAAAATAGAAAACAACAACTGTCGTTGTTAGGTCTAATTAACTATTATGGCAAGTTTATCCCCAATCTGGCAGACCTAACCTTTCCGTTATTTGAACTGTTAAAAAAGGGACAACCAACAAAACTAAAATGGGATCAACAATATAAGGAACTGTTACAACAAAATTAAAGAAACTTTTTCCACATTCCCAATTCTCAGACAGCCAGACATATCAAAATGATTTTATCTGCAGTCTGATGCAAGTTTGCTTACCATAAGTTCAATGCTAGCTCAGTTACATTATAATGTTTTATTACCTGTATATTAGTTAGTTAGTCTTTCCTCTTGTGTCGAGTGCGGCACATAGGGCAGAGGTCATGACTCTCCATGCATGGCGGTTCGTTGCAATCCGTTGTAGGTCTTGGATGTTTGAGTGGCCCATGAGCGAGCCTTCCCTGATGATAGTTCTACGATAGTTCTACGTAGGGTTTCCCTTGGTCTTCCACGAGATCTTTTCCCCTGTGGTGTCCAAATGAGGGCTTGGTAAGGAAGTCTTGATTTATCCATTCTAAGGGGGTGGCTTACATAGCTCCAGCGGCGTTTTCGTATAAAATTAGACACATACTCTTGCCTGGATTCTTGCATTATTTGTGTATTTGAAATCTGACCATTTGAAATTTAGTATTCTTCTAAGGCATTTATTTTCAAAACTGTCTAATTTTGTGTCTAGAGTTTTCGCTGATTTCCAGCTCTCGCATCCATAGGTTAGTACTGGAATCACACAAGAATTGAAGATCTTAAGTTTTTTGTGTTTGCTAAGTGTCTTTGATTTCCAGATTTTAGACAGTTAATTGAAGGCACTAGATACCAGTGCTATTCTAAATGGTATTTCTTGTGCGGTATCTCCTGTAGATGAAATCTTGCTCCCTAGATAAGTGAAACTGTTGACTTTTTCAAGGCTGTTGTTCAGCGTGATATCAATTAAACTGTTGGTAAAGTCTAGAATTTTTGTTTTTGCGGTGTTAATTTGGAGTCCAATGTGTTCTGAGAATTTCTGGAGTCGATTGATTTTTTCTTGGGCGTCTGTGTGTTCTGATCTCAGGAGTGCTATGTCGTCGGCGAAGTCTAGGTCTTCCAAAATTTTGTCAACCCATGTAATGCCTAAATTTGCGTTATTTATGCACTTGCGCATGACCCAGTCGATTGCTATACCAAAAAGCATCGGCGAGGACACAGCCTTGCTTCACTCCTGTTTCCACCGGGAACCAGTCAGAATTGCCGGAATCAGTTCTTACACAGCATCGTGTTTCATTATAAAAAGATTTTATGATGTTGATATATTTGATGGGGAAACCATAGATGTTAAGCAATTTCCAGAGTGTTGGACGATGGATACTGTCGAAGGCTTTTTGAAAGTCGACAAAGTTGATCAATAATTTCGACTGGAATTCTGTAGAATCTTCAACAATTATTCTAAGAGTAAAGATGTGGTCTATGCATGACCGCTTGGATCTAAAACCGGCCTGTTCTTCCCTTAATCTTTCATCTATGGATTTTTTCAATCTTTCTAGTAGCATACTACAAAATAGTTTCCCTGGTATCGAAAGCAGGGTGATGCCTCTCCAGTTGTTACAATCGGATAAATCACCTTTTTTAGGTAATTTGAAGATTACACCATCTTTCCATTGTTGTGGTGGGTATTCGTTTAGCCAGACTTCATCCATCAGCTGGAGCAAATGTTGCAGGGTGTTTTTATCCGCTGCTTTGAGCATTTCCCCTGAGATGTTGTCCTCTCCGGTAGCTTTGTTTATTCTTAATTTTCTAATAGCTGTTTTAATCTCCTCTATTGTGAATGACTCGCTGGAGGCAACTAGTGTTGGTGTAATAATTTCTTCTTCCAGATTGGGAATGATGTCAGGATTTGGCCTATTTAATATTTCCTTGAAATGTTCTGCCCATCGCTTTGTTTGTTGATCGTCGGATATCAGTAGTTTACCCTGCTTGTCTTTAATGGGTGTATTTAGTGTAGGTGAGTGATTGCACAGTTGTTTCATAATATGGAATAAGGCTTTGTTGTTTCCAATCTTGGCAGCTGTTTCAGCATCGGAGGCGAGATCGTGTATGAAGTCCTGCTTGTCTTTCCTTGCATTTGATTTCACTTCTTTGTCTAGCGTGCTGTATTTTTCGTATGAAGATGTGTCTTTTTTGGATAAAAGTGTTAATTTTGCTTGTTTCCTTTCTTGGATTTTTGACCAAGTGTTGTCGCTTAGCCACTTCTTCTTCTGCTTTTGTACATAACCAACTGTGTTTACTGCAGCGTTCGTCAGTGTGTTCTTGAAAAAGTCCCAATTTTTGTCTATGTTATTTGTAGTATCCACATTATTAGTTTTGGTTACATAGGTGGTGAGTATCTCTGCATTAAATGCGCTTTGATGATCTTTTGACAAAAGGGCTTGTGAGTTTATTTTCTTATTTCTGGGTGGTTTAAGTAGAGACTTGAGTTTAATTTTTAGTTTGGCAATACAAAGATTATGATCACTGCCAATATCAGCTCCCCTGTAGGCTCTAACGTCTTGCACTGATGTACGGAATTTGGCGCTGATGCAAAAATGATCTGTCTTGTTTTTTGTTATATTGTTTATTTTGTTGTATATTATATGTCACAAAAACTCACCCAAGAAATATAGTGCGTTCGAGCGAGAGGCATTAGCTATTGTGATCAGTTTGAAAAAATTTCAAAAATTCCTAATCGGCAAAGAATTTACAATCATCACAGATAATCTTGCATTGGTAAAACTGCAGAACATAGATGCTAATAAAAACGCTAGAGTTTACCGCTGGGCATTGTTACTGCAACAGTTTAAATTTGACATTATGCATGTAAAAGGGGTTGACAACCACATTTCAGATATTATGTCTAGGTTATAAAGATAATAAGCAGAAATAATTACAAGGGGAGTTAAATAGAAAGGGGAGATAATTATAGGTAACAGTCAAACATTACTAACAAATGTTCAATAAACGTGTTGTTACTAACAATTACTATTCAAATAAAATAAATGTTGTATGATGTGATGATATGAAAGTTATGATGTGAAAGTGATAATGAGAAATGGTGTATGAATTTAAAAATAAAACTGAGAGATGGTGTATGAGTTCATAATAAAACAACAGACACATTAGGTTATAATAGAAATTTTATTAACAGGCAATTACAGATCTTGCATTGAAACATGGAAATTTGGAAATATCTATTATATAGTGTTCAAACAGAAAATGAAATTGCCACAATGCTAAAATGAGGAAATTCTGGCAAAGCTTTTGGTATAAACCATGGTGAATGACGAAGACCAACAAGGAGTAGCAATCACTTTGAATAAACTGTCAACAGGAACTTGGTTCTATGGGGGACATACAGAACTGTGTGATTTATAAGTCTGGTTTTGGAGCCATTTTTGGACTTCCGCGTTGTTGAGGAACGCTTTGGGGTGTTGTTCAGTCTTCTTTAGGTAGACTGACTTCAGGACTTGATAAGTACTTCACAGAGCCTATAAGGTCATCCGCGTTGTTTGAGGAACGCTTTGGGGAGTTGATTCTGTTAGCATTTTGCCAAGAACTGTCAAGGGGAGTGACAAGAGATGCTACACATGTTGTACAAGTCAGAGAACCGATTCCAGCCAACAGTCAAAGAATATTAGTAAAATAAGGCAATATATTCTTATATGAAAATTTATATAGGTTTATGGAAAAAAAAAATATTGCATATTTTTTTGTTTAAGGGGAGAAGAGATGTAATGATGCTATTAACAGGGATAACGTCAGGGGATGACTGACATAATTGGGGAAGTAACTGAGAGCATGGGTTTCACGGAGATATGGTGAAACGACAGGAAAGAGTGAGTCACGTGTGATTGGTGAGATCTGGGGGATTGAGAATCAGGCGGTCATTCTGTAACTGGGCCCCAGAGAGGAAGGATGTAAGACTGAATCGGTGAAGATGAATAAAGAATGAAGAGCACGTGGATCGTCTGAAGCATGCCTGAAGCATTAATGCGTGAGCAAGTCGAGATTGCCCGAATGGTGTAAGTGGACATCGTTGTTGATTCGTGTATTGTGCTACCGTGATAATAAACTAATGAAATGTATCAGCTGGTGTCAACCATCGTTAGAAGTAGTGTGACCGATGAGAGCAGTGCAGTCTTGTTAGATTAAGCTGTGACCTAACCTCTAGACACAAGTACAATCATCACAGTGATTCATTACAGTGATTCATTACAGTGATTCATTTCAGTGATTCATTACAGTGATTCATTACAGTGATTCATTACAGTGATTCATTACACATGTCTTCTGTCTCGTGTACATCCGTTGGTAGTCATGTCTTCTGTCTCGTGTTCATCCGTTGGTAGTTATGTCTTCTGTCTCGTGTACATGCGTTGGTAGTTATGTCTTCTGTCTGGTGTTCATCCGTTGGTAGTTATGTCTTCTGTCTCGTGTTCATCCGTTGGTAGTTATGTCTTCTGTCTCGTGTACATCCGTTGGTAGTTATGTCTTCTGTCTCGTGTACATCCGTTGGTAGTTATGTCTTCTGTCTCGTGTACATCCGTTGGTAGTTATGTCTTCTGTCTCGTGTTCATCTGTTGGTAGTTATGTGTTCTGTCTCGTGTTCATCCGTTGGTAGTTATGTGTTCTGTCTCGTGTTCATCCGTTGGTAGTTATGTGTTCTGTCTCGTGTACATCTGTTGGTAGTTATGTCTTCTGTCTCGTGTACATCCGTTGGTAGTTATGTCTTGTGTCTCGTGTTCATGTAGTCAGCTCTAACACAGATGATCCTCAATGTCATTGTGTCAAAATGTCAAGCATCTGTTCTCCCGCTCTCCCTGTGCCGCTCCTTCTCTCCAAATATCTTACTGTCATGTTGTACTCCAGTTTTCTCCTCCTCATCACATGATCACAGAATGTGGATTGTCTCCTTCTCATCACATGATCACAGAATGTGGATTGTCTCCTTCTCATCACATGATCACAGAATGTGGATTGTCTCCTCCTCATCACATGATCACAGAATGTGGATTGTCTCCTTCTCATCACATGACCACAGAATGTGGATTGTCTCCTTCTCATCACATGACCACAGAATGTGGATTGTCTCCTTCTCATGTTAGCAATCCGTTTTTATGTGTATGAGTCAGTTTCTTTCCAGACATCTTCATTACTCTTGTTCGCTGTCCACGGTATTCTCATCACTCGTCTATAAAACCACATCCCCGCAGCTTCCACATCAGTTTCCATTAATTTACATCAAGATGCTATTCCAATTCCAATTCCAATTCGTCCAACAAAAATTTCAAATTTGATCCTCTTTCAGCCGCCCGAGGGCCTGCTATATCCAAGAAGGGTCCTTTGCTGTCTTATATGGTTTCCTTTTATTTGTGGTGTGAAGACACACCTGATATTATGGTTGTTTGCTTCCTTGCTGTGCTGCGGTGATTGTAGTTTTTGGGTTCTGGTGTGGTCCAGATCTCTTTGCGATGATATTGATGGGTACTAGCTGACTGTTGCTGGTGCTTGGCTTGCCTCGTGCTGGTCGCTGTGCTGGTGCCCTGTTGCTGCTTGGTTGCCGATCTGTAAGCCGCCGGAAAAAGCCAAACATCCGTTGCGCCGTTATGAACAATGTTCCTTTTCAGGACAAACAGGGCCGTCACAATCTGTTGTTGTGATCGGCCCGGGATTTTTTTTTTTTTTTCCACGGAGTGTGGAGAAGTAGTGGAGGTAAGATAGACTGCAAATGAGAGATCAGTTTGCCCGAATGTGCCAGTAGATGTGATAGTGAGGTCGGGAGAGTGAGAGTGACAGATAGATTGAGAGATGTGGCTTCTCGTCGCTGGAACTTCTCGTGGGTTGAGATCCAGTGGCCTGAAATAAAACTAGAGGCATTGTCAATGTTCATGTGATTGGGGGGGGGGGGCGGCTTAAGAGAGTCTGGAGTTACCGAGTGCTGGTCCCCTTTGGTGCAATGTCTTCAGCGGTTTGCTTCAGAACGTCGGGTGGCCTTTGGTGGTTTCCGTTGTCAACTTCTGCCTGAAAGAATGTTAGTTAAAGTTTTTGTAGTCGCTTAGGCCTTCACGCTGGTATTCGGCCTTAGGGCAGGGTCTGAAATGGGACTGAAAGGCATTGTTTTAGATACATTTAGGGTGGCGTAAGTTAGACTGGAATTCCCTGGTGCTGGTCCCCTTTGGTGCAATGCCCTTGGCTAGCTGCTTCAGAGCGTCGGGTGGCCTTTGGTGGGTTCCGCTTGTCTACTTCCACCTGAAAATATACTAATTAAAGATCTGTGTTACAACTCTGGCATTTACGATGTTATTCGCCAGCGGACAGGTAGAGGCAGTGGTAGTGGCATAGGTGTAGAGTGCTGGAATGCTTCAGAGGACATAAAGCGAGGTCGGAAGAGTGAGAGGAAGGATAGTCTGTCCTGACAGGTGCCGCTGGTAATCGCAGGATCTGATCAGGTCCCGTCGGGTTGTACAGCTCTGGGTTGAGGGATGGCTTCTCAGATCGCTTTCCCCGTTCTTCAAATAAACTGCTTGACGAGTCGCTGGACCTGGTCCTCAGCGCTCACGCTGAGGCAGTTTTCGACAGTCATTGGTTCGTTTCTTGCTCTAAAGTGTAACACAAGATCTTGTCTTTCAGGTTCGTAGGTTTTGCAGTTCAGCAGGAAGTGTTTCATAGAGTTGTTGGCCCTGTATTCCTGACATACAGGCGTGCGGAATCGGTCTGTCCAACACCCTAGTCGCATCTTCCACAGCTTGCGGATGCTATTTATAGAACTTATCAGAAATCTCTTTCTCATCTCAACTGACAAAGAAAGATTGCATAAAATATTTTACATTTTGTAAAATGCTGCCTCAGCTTGAGCTATTCGACATTTAACTTCTCCAATACATCTTCCATCTGACGTTATCAGGGTACCCAAGTACTTAAACATATCAGCTTTCTTTCATCTGACGTTATCAGGGTACCCAAGTACTTAAACATATCAGCTTTCTTCCATCTGACGTTATCAGGGTACCCAAGTACTTAAACATATCAGCTTTCTTTTATCTGATGTTATCAGGGTACCCAAGTACTTAAACATATCAGCTTTCTTCCATCTGACGTTATCAGGGTACCTAAGTACTTAAACATATCAGCTTTCTTCCATCTGACGTTATCAAGGTACCCAAGTACTTAAACATATCAGCTTTCTTCCATCTGATATTATCAGGGTACCCAAGTACTTAAACATATCAGCTTTCTTCCATCTGACGTTATCAGGGTATCCAAGTACTTAAACATATCAGCTTTCTTCCATCTGACGTTATCAGGGTACCCAAGTACTTAAACATATCAGCTTTCTTCCATCTGATGTTATCAGGGTACCCAAGTATTTAAACATATCAGCTTTCTTCCATCTGATGTTATCAGGGTACCTAAGTACTTAAACATATCAGCTTTCTTCCATCTGACGTTATCAGGGTACCCAAGTACTTAAACATATCAGCTTTCTTCCATCTGACGTTATCAGGGTACCCAAGTACTTAAACATATCAGCTTTCTTCCATCTGATGTTATCAGGGTACCCAAGTACTTAAGCATTTCAGCTTTCTTCCATCTGATGTTATCAGGGTACACAAGTACTTAAACAAACCAAATTGCTTGAGGTTTGTCCTATTTACTTTGATATTGCATTTTGTTTGGTCAATCTTCTTTTTAATTCTCATTACTTCGGTTTTTCTGCAGTTCAAACTAAGACCCTTGTTTTCACTTTACGTTACAATTATTTCCATTATTTCTTGAAGTTATTTATTTTTTTTTTCTTTTCTTTCCAGCGATTAAAATTATATTGTTAGTCAATTTGCGTGTCGTTGACAATATGTCCACTAACCGATATTCCTGGCATATCATGTATGGATCGAATTATTTTTTCTGTACAAATTGAATAAATCGGGTGATAGTAAACATCCCCGTCTAATGCCGTGTTTGTTGTTTTGAAAAGTCCAACTTGTTTGTTGCCTTATGGCTGCTTCTTGTTGCCAGTATGTGTGTTTTTAAAAATTAATCACCTAGATTTATCTAATTATTGATTTGTTGTATTTTACTAAATACGAGTCCAGCCAAATATACCAGTGATGTTGCCAGTTTTTAATATTGTTTATAGTGTAACTTATCTAGGCCTAGCACCCTATACCACTAATTGTCCAAACGCCAACTATCATGGCTTGGTTAGCATCTACACTGAAGAAAATATCCTACTACAACACTTCTCACTACGACCTTCATTGGTCACCAGAAAGCCCTTGTTGGCTACCGACCCCTTCTGTAATTACAAATTCAACTATTACGTCTCAGTATCTCCTTGTTTAACCCCCCAAAAATATATATTATTTATAAATGCGTAATAGTCTGGGGCAATAGGTTGTTACTAGGTGGTTAGCCTATTACAATAATTTCGGTTTGGCTACACTTGGAGGACTTTACCTGGCAGGTTTGCAGATGATATCTCTGCCAAAGTGGCTAATGAGTGGACAAGTTGATATAAGGCCTGGCGAAGGAGATGATTTTCTCTTAGTTTGGCAGCGGTGAGACTAGAAACATTGACTCCTGACTTGGTTTCGTATTTTGGCGCTGCGTTCTTTAGATAGAATGTGTTCGATTTTGATTTCCATTGTGCATCCTTGTTGCGTGTCGATTCGGGGATACCAACACTGTACATGTTAATTCTAGTACAGGCTTGATTGGTCGGTAGATCTACGAGGGGTCAATATTTCGAGTCTGTATTGACTTAGGACCGGAGTTGACCAGTGGACTCACCAGGTGTCAATATTTGGAGTCTGTATTGACTTAGGACCGGAGTTGACCAGTGGACTCACCAGGTGTCAATATTTCGAGTCTGTATTGACTTAGGACCGGAGTTGACCAGTGGACTCACCAGGTGTCAATATTTCGAGCCTGTATTGACTTAGGACCGGAGTTGACCAGTGGACTCACCAGGTGCCAATATTTGGAGTCTGTATTGACTTAGGACCGGAGTTGACCAGTGGACTCACCAGGTGTCAATATTTGGAGTCTGTATTGACTTAGGACCGGAGTTGACCAGTGGACTCACCAGGTGTCAATATTTGGAGTCTGTATTGACTTAGGACCGGAGTTGACCAGTGGACTCACCAGGTGTCAATATTTGGAGTCTGTATTGACTTAGGACCGGAGTTGACCAGTGGACTCACCAGGTGTCAATATTTGGAGTCTGTATTGACTTAGGACCGGAGTTGACCAGTGGACTCACCAGGTGTCAATATTTGGAGTCTGTATTGACTTAGGACCGGAGTTGACCAGTGGACTCACCAGGTGTCAATATTTGGAGTCTGTATTGACTTAGGACCGGAGTTGACCAGTGGACTCACCAGGTGTCAATATTTCGAGTCTGTATTGACTTAGGACCGGAGTTGACCAGTGGACTCACCAGGTGTCAATATTTCGAGTCTGTATTGACTTAGGACCGGAGTTGACCAGTGGACTCACCAGGTGTCAATATTTCGAGTCTGTATTGACTTAGGACCGGAGTTGACCAGTGGACTCACCAGGTGTCAATATTTCGAGTCTGTATTGACTTAGGACCGGAGTTGACCAGTGGACTCACCAGGTGTCAATATTTCGAGTCTGTATTGACTTAGGACCGGAGTTGACCAGTGGACTCACCAGGTGTCAATATTTGGAGTCTGTATTGACTTAGGACCGGAGTTGACCAGTGGACTCACCAGGTGTCAATATTTGGAGTCTGTATTGACTTAGGACCGGAGTTGACCAGTGGACTCACCAGGTGTCAATATTTGGAGTCTGTATTGACTTAGGACCGGAGTTGACCAGTGGACTCACCAGGTGTCAATATTTGGAGTCTGTATTGACTTAGGACCTGAGTTGACCAGTGGACTCACCAGGTGTCAATATGTGGAGTCTGTATTGACTTAGGACCGGAGTTGACCAGTGGACTCACCAGGTGTCAATATTTGGAGTCTGTATTGACTTAGGACCGGAGTTGACCAGTGGACTCACCAGGTGTCAATATTTGGAGTCTGTATTGACTTAGGACCGGAGTTGACCAGTGGACTCACCAGGTGTCAATATTTGGAGTCTGTATTGACTTAGGACCGGAGTTGACCAGTGGACTCACCAGGTGTCAATATTTGGAGTCTGTATTGACTTAGGACCGGAGTTGACCAGTGGACTCACCAGGTGTCAATATTTGGAGTCTGTATTGACTTAGGACCGGAGTTGACCAGTGGACTCACCAGGTGTCAATATTTGGAGTCTGTATTGACTTAGGACCGGAGTTGACCAGTGGACTCACCAGGTGTCAATATTTGGAGTCTGTATTGACTTAGGACCGGAGTTGACCAGTGGACTCACCAGGTGTCAATATTTGGAGTCTGTATTGACTTAGGACCGGAGTTGACCAGTGGACTCACCAGGTGTCAATCGGCCGGGTAAATAGTCATACCTAGTTCGTGCCGAGCAAATCTGGAATGAGGGGAAACGTGCATGAGAGTGGGAGCCTCAGTTATCATGGAGGACTTACAGAGAACGCACGCAAGTATACACTGGAAGGGACAGAACAGAGCAGAGCAGTGCAGAGAGCAGTCCAGGGTTGACCAGGGCTGAGGACAGAAGTGAGAAGAGTCAAGGAGAGAGAGAGAGTGAGAGAGAGAGAGAGAGAGAGAGAGAGAGAGAGAGAGAGAGAGAGAGAGAGAGAGAGAGAGAGAGAGAGAGAGATTTAATGTGTGCGGTTTTGTAGATCTGAACTTTCTTGGGAATAAATACATGACGGACAACCGTTGTGGGGTTTTCCTGACTGTACGAGTTTGGCGGAGTTCGAGCGCTAATCAAAACCTGGACACTAGACCAAATGTTCGTATGCTGTCACTTCATAATCAGCACAAACAAATCCTGGAACCGAGATTGTGGTGGTAGGCAGAGAAGGGGAATCCTCATATTTATGGAGTGATGAGTACATGGTCCGTTCGAACACGCTGGTGATTGTTAATGTATCGATATCTGCCAAGCAGGCTAGTTTTGTGTTCAGTATATAAAACAGATGTTGAATTTGATAATTATATTCCATTTGTTTGATTCAGAATATGACTTGTAGTTCGTGCGCGTGGTCTGTCCCGGCAATGCCTTTGTAGTTACATGTTATAGTTGTTGTTGTGTCATTCATTATTCGCATATACATCACCTGAGCCCTGAGTAAAATATCATAAAGATCACTGGTCATTTCTGTACTTTTCCTGTTTATGCGGTTCAGCGAGGAACCAATTATTGCCCTAACCGCATTTCTTTCTTTGTTTCCCTCCTTCTTTTCTCTTGTTGGCTTTCCGCTAGCTCACATGTCTGCTCATATGTCTGCTCATATGTCTGCTCATATGTCTGCTCATATGTCTGCTCATATGTCTGCTCATATGTCTGCTCATATGTCTGCTCATATGTCTGCTCATATGTCTGCTCATATGTCTGCTCATATGTCTGCTCACATGTCTGCTCATATGTCTGCTCAAATGTCTGCTCACATGTCTGCTCATATGTCTGCTCATATGTCTGCTCATATGTCTGCTCATATGTCTGCTCATATGTCTGCTCATATGTCTGCTCATATGTCTGCTCATATGTCTGCTCATATGTCTGCTCATATGTCTGCTCGTATGTCTGCTCATATGTCTGCTCATATGTCTGCTCATATGTCTGCTCAAATGTCTGCTCATATGTCTGCTCATATGTCTGCTCACATGTCTGCTCATATGTCTGCTCATATGTCTGCTCATATGTCTGCTCATATGTCTGCTCGTATGTCTGCTCATATGTCTGCTCATATGTCTGCTCATATGTCTGCTCACATGTCTGCTCATATGTCTGCTCGTATGTCTGCTCATATGTCTGCTCGTATGTCTGCTCATATGTCTGCTCGTATGTCTGCTCATATGTCTGGTCATATGTCTGCTCATATGTCTGCTCACATGTCTGCTCATAAGTCTGCTCGTATGTCTGCTCGTATGTCTGCTCATATGTCTGCTCACATGTCTGCTCATATGTCTTCTCGTATGTCTGCTCGTATGTCTGCTCACATGTCTGCTCATATGTCTGCTCAAATGTCTGCTCGTATGTCTGCTCAAATGTCTGCTTATATCTGCTTGTGGGGACATAGATTAGAGAACAACGGGGAAAAAAAGAATTCTTTGCCCTCCGAACTTACCTAGCATAGGGTCGTAATACGATAGACGAAGAACTGCATACAGTTAGTTAATAATCACTATTACCCCGCTTATCAACATAGTAAATCAGTATCCGACAAAACTATGATGCAGAAGTTCAAGCCGTCAAAAAAAAACAGCAGAGAAACTGTTAAATATACGTCATATTTCACAACCCATGGTATTTCTGAGAGATGCAAGAGCGGTGCTTCAGGCACTCCAGTCTGGAAAACTATCTGGTATACGAACACTACTCTCCAAACTAGGCAGCCGGTGTAAGGTAACTATGCAATGGATACCAATCCACTGTGGAGTCCCCGGAAATGAAAGAGCTGATAAACTAGCTAAGGAAGGTGACAATGAAGAACAACCTGACGTACCAGTCTTTTATCAACAAAAGAAGAGAATAATCAAATCAATCAGAAAGCAACCAAGACCGGCACAAGACGATGAACATTTGATGGACAGACCAGAGCAAGTTTTTATTCTACGCCTTAGAACAGGACACAGTCTACTTCGCAGCCACCTGTACCCAATTTAAAATCGGCGAATCATCCATGTGCACTTGTGGATTGGCACCCGAGACAACAGATCATGTCCTCCAAGACTGTCCCAAACACAACATATCAAGGCAAAACTTTTGGCCAAGAGAAACATCGGTGCAAGTCAAACTTTACGGGTCGCTGAGTGAATGACCAAAGACAGTGAAGTTCACACTAGAGACAACATAGCAGATATAGAAAATCTATTTCAAGCGAACGAAAGAAGAAGAGGAAGAAGAAGAATATCCGACAGCATGACAACAAGCGTTCTACAAAAATTCTAATTATCGATGTTCATATTTTCCTATAAACCAATCACTCACCCCCAGTGCATCCCCAGTGCATCCCTAGTGCATCCCCAGTGCATCCCATATATAAAAGTCACGCACCTCCAGTGCACCCTCAGTGCATCCCCAGTGTGCCGCCTACATAAAAGTCACGCACCTCCAGTGCATCCCCAGAGTGCCGCCTATATAAAAGTCACCCACCCCCAGTGCATCCCCAGTGTGCCGCCTATATAAAAGTCACGCACCTCTAGTGCATCCCCTATATAAAAGTCACGCACCTCCAGTGCACCCTCTATATAAAAGTCACGCACCCCCAGTGCACCCCCAGTGCACCGCCTATATAAAAGTCATGCACCCCAGTGCACACCCTATATAAAAGTCCCGCACCCCCAGTGCACCCCTTATATAAAAGTCACGCACCTCCAGTGCACCCCTATATAAAAGTCACGCACCTCCAGTGCACCCCCTATATAAAAGTCACGCACCCCCAGTGCACCGCCTATAAAAAAGTCACGCACCTCCAGTGCACCCCCTATATAAAAGTCACGCACCTCCAGTGCACCCCCTATATAAAAGTCACGCACCCCCAGTGCACCGCCTATATAAAAGTCACGCACCTCCAGTGCACCGCCTATTTAAAAGTCACGCACCTCCAGTGCACCCCCAGAGTGCGTCCTATATAAAAGTCATGCACCTCTAGTGCATCCCCTATATAAAAGTCACGCACCTCCAGTGCACCCTCTATATAAAAGTCACGCACCCCCAGTGCACCCCCAGTGCACCGCCTATATAAAAGTCATGCACCCCAGTGCACACCCTATATAAAAGTCACGCACCCCCAGTGCACCCCTTATATAAAAGTCACGCACCTCCAGTGCACCCCTATATAAAAGTCACGCACCTCCAGTGCACCCCCTATATAAAAGTCACGCACCCCCAGTGCACCGCCTATATAAAAGTCACGCACCTCCAGTGCACCCCCTATATAAAAGTCACGCACCTCCAGTGCACCCCCTATATAAAAGTCACGCACCCCCAGTGCACCGCCTATATAAAAGTCACGCACCTCCAGTGCACCGCCTATTTAAAAGTCACGCACCTCCAGTGCACCCCCAGAGTGCGTCCTATATAAAACTCCCGCGTCCATGTTGCTCCTTCACCGTCCCCAATTATCCCCGTGTCCATGCTGCGCGATTCCCCCCCCCCCCCCCCCAGACTTCCGCAGCGACCAAGTTGCTCTTCCAAACATCCCTGTAATAATTCATGAATCGCTGGCCGACTGTCACACGCCATCACTTGCCGCAGTAGGCTTCTAATCCAATCAAGGCAAACATGGATGGGGCTTCCATCGCTGGCTGACTAACAGAGAGCCTCATAAACCAGCGCTGGCCAGGCTGCCAGCACACTGCCCTGGGTGGTGGGGCGGCCCGGATCCATCTGCAGGCCCAAATTAGGCCCGACCTGTAACTGCAATGAAAGCGGTCGTTAATCAGACTGGGAACCTGCTGCCATGTTAGGGGACCAGCATCTAGTGCCGCAGTGAGCCTGGATCACAGCTCTTACTGTATTCAAGTGCATATAAGCTAGTGTTTGTACTCTCTCGCCCTCTCTCTCCCTCTCTCGCCCTCTCTCTCCCTCTCTCTCCCTCTCTCTTCATTCATCTTTTCCAGTCTCTCGCTCTGTATGTCTGAGATCGCGGCTGTATTTTCTCCCACCAACCCACATCCTCCCCCACCCCCCCCCCCCCACCCCGCCCGCTCTCATTCCCCGTTTTGTAGCAGATCTCTACACACGACGCCTGGCAGGTTGTATAGACTAGGCTGCTGTTATATAACCAGCGGCATAATCACCGATGAGATGCATCCTTTGTCAGCCGTCTCTGTCATGTGTGAAGATTGAGGTCTCTTTCATATGTAAAGATTGAGGTCTCTTTCATGTGTAAAGATTGAGGTCTCTTTCATGTGTAAAGATTGAGTCTCTTTCATATGTAAAGATTGAGGTCTCTTTCATGTGTAAAGATTGAGGTCTCTTTCATGTGTAAAGATTGAGGTCTCTTTCATGTGTAAAGATTGAGGTCTCTTTCATGTGTAAAGATTGAGGTCTCTTTCATGTGTAAAGATTGAGGTCTCTTTCATGTGTAAAGATTGAGGTCTCTGTCATGTGTGAAGATTGAGGTCTCTGTCATGTGTGAAGATTGAGGTCTCTTTCACGTGTAAAGATTGAGGTCTCTTTCATGTGTAAAGATTGAGGTCTCTTTCATGTGTAAAGATTGAGTCTCTTTCATGTGTAAAGATTGAGGTCTCTCTCAAGTGTAAAGATTGAGGTCTCTTTCATGTGTAAAGATTGAGGTCTCTGTCATGGGTAAAGATTGAGGTCTCTGTCATGTGTAAAGATTGAGGTCTCTTTCATGTGTGAAGATTGAGGTCTGTGTCATGTGTGAAGATTGAGGTCTCTGTCATGTGTGTGAAAATTGAGGTCTCTGTCATGTGTGTGAAGATTAAGGTCTCTGTCATGTGTGAAGATTGAGGTCTCTGTCATGTGTGAAGATTGAGGTCTCTGTCATGTGTGAAGATTGAGGTCTCTGTCATGCGTGAAGATTGAGGTCTCTTGTCATGTGTGAAGATTGAGGTCTCTGTCATGTGTGAAGATTGAAGTCTCTTTCATGTGTAAATATTGAGGTATCTTTCATATGTAAAGATTGAGGTCTCTGTCATATGTGTGAAGATTGAGGTCTCCTTCATGTGTAAAGATTGAGGTCGCTGTGTGAAGATTGAGGTCTCTGTCATGTGTGAAGAATGAGGTCTCTTTCATGTGTGTGAATACTGAGGCCTCTTTAATGTGTAAAGATTGATGTTTCTGTCATATGTGTGAAGATTTAGGTCTGTGTCATATGTGTGAAGACTGTGGTCAATTTCATGTGTAAAGATTGATGTCTCTGTCATATGCGTGAAGACTGAGGTCTCTGTCGTGTGTGAAGATTGAGGTCTCTGTCATGTGTGAAGATTGAGGTCTCTGTCATGTGTGAAGATTGAGGTCTCTGTCATGTGTGAAGATTGAGGTCTCTGTCATGTGTGAAGATTGAGGTATCTTTCATGTGTGAAGATTGAGGTCTCTGTCATGTGTGAAGATTGAGGTCTCTGTCATGTGTGAAGATTGAGGTCTCTGTCATGTGTGAAGATTGAAGTCTCTTTCATGTGTAAATATTGAGGTATCTTTCATATGTAAAGATTGAGGTCTCTGTCATATGTGTGAAGATTGAGGTCTCCTTCATGTGTGAAGATTGAGGTCGCTGTGTGAAGATTGAGGTCTCTGTCATGTGTGAAGATTGAGGTATCTTTCATGTGTGTGAACACTGAGGCCTCTTTAATGTGTAAAGATTGATGTCTCTGTCATATGTGTGAAGACTTAGGTCTGTGTCATGTGAAAAGATTGATTTCTCTTTCATATGTGTGAAGACTGAGGTCTCTTTCATATGTGTGAAGATTGAGGTCTCTATCATGTGTGAAGATTGAGGTCTCTTTCATGTGTGTGAAGATAGAGGTCTCTTTCATATGTGTGAAGATTGAGGTCTTTGTCATGTGTGAAGATTGAGGTCTCGTTCATGTGTGAAGATTGAGGTCTCTGTCATGTGTGAAGACTGTGGTCTCTTTCATGTGTGAAGATTGAGGTCTCTGTCATGTGTGAAGACTGTGGTCTCTTTCATGTGTGAAGATTGAGGTCGCTTTTATGTGTGAAGACTGAGGTCTCTGTCATGTGTGAAAACTGAGGTCTCTGTCATGTGTGAAGACTGAGGTCTCTGTCATGTGTGAAGATTGAGGTCTCTGTCATGTGTGAAGATTGATGTCTCTTTCATATGTGTGAAGACTGAGGTCTGCTTCATGTGTAAAGATTGAGGTCTCTGTTATGTGTGTGAAGACTGAAATCTCTTTCATATGTGTGAAGATTGAGGTCTCTTTCATATGTGTGAAGATTGAGGTCTCTGTCATGTGTGATGATTGAGGTCTCTGTCATGTGTGAAGATTGAGGTCACTTTCATGTGTGAAGATTGAGGTCTCTTTCACGTGTGTGAAAATTGGGGTTTCTTTCATGTGTGAAGATTGAGGTCTCTTTCATGTGTTAAGATTGAGGTCTTTTTCATGTGTG
This sequence comes from Candidula unifasciata, assembly GCA_905116865.2. NCBI lineage: Eukaryota > Metazoa > Mollusca > Gastropoda > Stylommatophora > Geomitridae > Candidula > Candidula unifasciata. Next base: position 784,460 of record CAJHNH020002746.1, read on the forward strand.
AAGATTGAGGTCTCTTTCATGTGTGAAAATTGAGGTCTCTGTAAGTGTGAAGTTTGAGGTCCCTTTCATGTGTGAAGATTGAGGTTTATGTAAGTGTGAAGATTGAGGTCACTTTCATGTGTGAAGATTGAGGTCTCTGTAAGTGTGAAGATTGAGGTCACTTTCATGTGTGAAGATTGAGGTCTCTGTAAGTGTAAAGTTTGAGGTCCCTTTCATGTGTGAAGATTGAGGTCTCTGTCATGTGTAAAGATTGAGGTCACTTTCATGTGTGAAGATCGAGGTCTCTGTAAGTGTGAAGATTGAAGTCGCTTTCATGTGTGAAGACTGAGGTCTCTGTCTTGTGTAAAGATTGAGGTCGCTTTCATAAGTAAAGATTGATGTCTCTGTCATGTGTGAAGACTGAGACACTCGCTGTTATAGGTAGAGATATCAGTTATAGGTAGAGATATCTGTTATAGGTAGAGATATAGGTAGAGATATCTGTTATAGGTAAAGATATCTGTTACAGGTAGAGATTTATGTTATAGGTAGAAATATCTGTTACACGCAGAGATAACTGTTATAGGTAGAAATATCTGTTACAGGTAGAGATATCTGTTATAGGGAGAGATCTCTGTTATAGGTAGAGATATCTGTTATAGGTTGAGATATATGTTATAGTTAGAGATATCTGTTATAGGTAGAGATATCCGTCATAGGTGGAGATATCTGTTATAGGTAGAGATATCTGTTACAGGTAGAGATATATGTAATAGGTAGAGATAACTGCTATAGGTAGAGATATCTGTTTTAGGTAGAGATATATGTTATAGGTAAAGATATCTGTTATAGGTAGAGATATATGTTATAGGTAGAGATATATGTTGTTATGGGTAGAGATATATGTTGTTATAGGTAGAGATGTTATAGGTAGAGATATATGTTATAGGTAGAGATATATGTTGTTATGGGTAGAGATATATGTTGTTATAGGTAGAGATGTTATAGGTAGAGATATATGTTATGGGTAGAGATATATGTTGTTATAAGTAGAGATATATGTTAAAGGTAGAGATATCTGTTGTTATAGGTAGAGATATATGTTATAAGTAGAGATATCTGTTATAGGTAGAGGTATGTGTTATAGGTAAAGATATCTGTTATAGGTGGAGATATATGTTATAGGTAAAGATATCTGTTATAGGTGGAGATATATGTTATGGGTAGAGATATCTGTTATAGGTGGAGATATATGTTATAGGTAGAGATATCTGTTGTAGGTGGAGATATATGTTATAGGTAGAGATATCTGTTATAGGTAGAGATATCTGTTATAGGTAGAGATATATGTTATAGGTAGAGATATCTGTTATAGGTAGAGATATGTTATAGGTAGAGATATCTGCTATAGGTAGAGGTATATGATATAGGTAGAGATATCTGTTATAGGTAGAGATATCTGTTACAGGTAGAGATATCTGTTATAGGTAGAGATATCTGTTATAGGTAGAGATATCTGTTATAAGTAGAGATAACTGTTATAGGTAGAGGTATATGTTATATGTAGAGATATCTGTTATAGGTAGAGGTATGTGTTATAGGTAGAGATATCTGTTATAGGTAGAGATATCTGTTATAGGTAGAGATATCTGTTATAGGTAGAGGTATGTGTTATAGGTAGTGATATCTGTTATAGGTAGAGGTATGTGTTATAGGTAGAGGTATATGTTATAGGTAGAGATATCTGTTATAGGTAGAGGTATTTGTTATAGGTAGAGATATCTGTTATAGGTAGAGATATATGTTATAGGTAGAGATATCTGTTATAGGTAGAGATATCTGTTATAGGTAGAGATGTCTTTTATAGGTAGAGATATCTGTTATAGGTAGAGATATCTGTTATAGGTAGAGATATCTGTTATAGGTAGAGATATCTGTTATAGGTAGAGATATCTGTTATAGGTAGAGGTATATGTTAGAGGTAGAGGTATGTGTTTAAGTGACTCGCTGGCGGATTCAAAGGGCGTGGGTTCAGGTCCTGACGGAGCAGAAACATGAGCTTGGGGTGACAGGTCGAGGAAGCGTCAATCTGGGAAGTCAAGGTGGTCGGTGTGATGTGGACACATAGTTCCCATTGGACTATACAATATAGACATAGCCCCATATATATAAATGCGTCTGAAAAAAATGTTTTTTATTTTACTTTTTTACTTTCATATAGTTCTATTTCATGTCATCATCATCATCAAGTGCCCTCCTAACTTGCGAGGGCGCTCATGCGTCTCCACAGATCACGACCCCTGGCTGCTTGGCGGTGCTGCTGCTTCTGTAGAGATATCCCTCTATGCCATCGTCTCAGCCCATCCAGCTTCATCTCTCCTGGTCTACCTCTACCCCCTTTTGCCACTGATATTTTCATTTGTCACCATGTTCTCCAACGTCAAAATGTGGCCTAAAAAAGGGAGCTTGTCTTTTTCCTATTGTTGTGAGAAGAGTAATGTCGCTTTCTTATTGTTGTGAGAAGACTAATGTCTCTTTCTTATTGTTGTGAGAAGAGTAATGTCGCTTTCTTATTGTTGTGAGAAGATAATGTCTCTTTCTTATTGTTGTGAGAAGATAATGTCTCTTTCTTATTGTTGTATGAAGACTAATGTCTCTTTCTTATTGTTGTCAGAAGACTAATGTCTCTTTCTTATTGTTGTGAGAAGACTAATGTCTCTTTCTTATTGTTGCCAGAAGACTAATGTCACTTTCTTATTGTTGTGAGAAGACTAATGTCTCTTTCTTATTGTTGTCAGAAGAGTAATGTCTCTTTCTTATTGTTGTGATTAGAACTAATGTCTCTTTCTTATTGTTGTGAGAAGACTAATGTCACTTTCTTATTGTTGTGAGAAGACTAATGTCTCTTTCTTATTGTTGTGAGAAGACTAATGTCTCTTTCTTATTGTTGTGAGAAGACTAATGTCGCTTTCTTATTGTTGTGAGAAGACTAATGTCACTTTCTTATTGTTGTGAGAAGACTAATGTCTCTTTCTTATTGTTGTGAGAAGACTAATGTCACTTTCTTATTGTTGTGAGAAGACTAATGTCGCTTTCGTGTGTGAGGATTGAGGTGTATGTCGCGTGTGCAGACTGAGGTGGCTGTCATGCGTAAAGACTGATCTTTTAATGTGTGAAGATTGAGGTCGCTCGAATTTATGAAGATCAGGGTGTATGTCGCGTGAGAAGATGGAGGTGTGTGTCACATGTGAAGATGGAGGTGTATTTACGTCACGTATCAAGATGGAGGTGTATGTACGTCACGTATCAAGATGGAGGTGTATGTACGTCACGTATCAAGATGGAGGTGTATGTACGTCACGTATCAAGATGGAGGTGTATGTACGTCACGTATCAAGATGGAGGTGTATGTACGTCACATATCAAGATGGAGGTGTATGTACGTCACGTATCAAGATGGAGGTGTATGTTCCACATGAAGATTCATGTCGCTTTTATGGGTGAAGACAGGAGTTTCTTTAATATGTGAAGATTGAGGTCAGTGCAGCCATGTGTGTTCCAGAGAGAGAGAGAGAGAGAGAGAGACGATGAGATGACGCCTCAAGGTCAATGCAGCCAGGTGTGATTCGGTGATAGAGAAGAGACGTAACGCCTTAACGTCCAGACGCCATGTATGTTCCAATGCTAGAGAAGATAAAGTCATAACTCAAGGTTAGGGCAACCAGGTGTGTTCCACTAAGGGATACAAAGACGTGACGCCTCACGGTAAAGACAGTCAGGTGTGTTCCGGTGCTAGAAAAGATGGGGCGATACCTGAAGGTTTGGGCAGCCAGGTGTGTTCCAGTGAGAGAGAAGATGAGGTGATACCTCAAGGTTAGGGCAGCCAGGTGTGTTCCAGTGAGAGAGAAAATGGGGCGATACCTGAAGGTTAAGGCAGCCAGGTGTGTTCCAGTGAGAGAGAAAATGGAGCGATACCTCATTTTAGGGCAGCCAGGTGTGTTCCAGTGGGAGAGAAGATGGGGCGAAACCTCAAGGTTAAGGCAGCCAGGTGTGTTCCAGTGAGAGAGAAGATGGGGCGATACCTCAAGGTTAGGGCAGCCAGGTGTGTTCCAGTGAGAGAGAAGATGTGGTGATACCTGAAGGTTAGGGCAGCCAGGTGTGTTCCAGTGAGAGAGAAGATGTGGTGATACCTCAAGGTTAGGGCAGCCAGGTGTGTTCCAGTGAGAGAGAAGATGGGGCGATACCTCAAGGTTAGGGCAGCCAGGTGTGTTCCAGTGAGAGAGAAGATGGGGCGATACCTCAAGGTTAAGGCAGCCAGGTGTGTTCCAGTGAGAGAGAAGATGGGGCGATACCTCAAGGTTAAGGCAGCCAGGTGTGTTCCAGTGAGAGAGAAGATGGGGCGATACCTCAAGGTTAGGGCAGCCAGGTGTGTTCCAGTGAGAGAGAAGATGTGGTGATACCTCAAGGTTAAGGCAGCCAGGTGTGTTCCAGTGAGAGAGAAGATGTGGTGATACCTCAAGGTTAGGGCAGCCAGGTGTGTTCCAGTGAGAGAGAAGATGGGGCGATACCTCAAGGTTAAGGCAGCCAGGTGTGTTCCAGTGAGAGAGAAGATGGGGCGATACCTCAAGGTTAGGGCAGCCAGGTGTGTTCCAGTGAGAGAGAAGATGGGGCGATACCTCAAGGTTAGGGCAGCCAGGTGTGTTCCAGTGAGAGAGAAGATGGGGCGATACCTCAAGGTTAAGGCAGCCAGGTGTGTTCCAGTGAGAGAGAAGATGGGGCGATACCTCAAGGTTAGGGCAGCCAGGTGTGTTCCAGTGAGAGAGAAGATGGGGCGATACCTCAAGGTTACGGCAGCCAGGTGTGTTCCTGTGAACGAACGAACGAACGAACTTTATTTTCAATAGGTCACAAATTGGGCACGCAGGCCCGTCTTACATTCGACCCTTCCAGTCAACCATCTTTCGCACAGCAGTTGTATTTTACTAATAAAGCATGTTATGATCATAAGATGATTTGATTTTTATAAATATTATAAAAGAACACAAAAGCATGAGTTGTAAAGTGCATGCAAAAACCCTCGCTTGCATACATACACCCACATACACACGCTCACCCACTCACTTACACACACATACATACATGCATACATTACATACATACAGGCATACATACATACACACATGCATACAAACATGCATACAGGCATACACACATACACACAGGCATACATACATACACACAAACATACATACATAGATAAAAACATACAAGCACACATACATACATACATTCATACATACATACTTAATACAGGCATACACACATACAAACATACAGTCATAAATACAGTCATGCATGGAGACACACACATGCACACACGGACGCTCCCACAGAGACACACACACTCACTTAGACAAAAATTCAGACACACACACAGACATTTACATATAAACACACACAGGGAAACACACAGCACACATATTTACATTCGTGCTCACACACTGACACACACACACACACATACGCAGATAAACATGCAGACACATACATACAGCCACATATAAACACGCAGTCAAACACACACACACACACACACAAATACAGACAAACAGGCAGACAAACACACACTGACACCCACACAGACAAACACGCAGAAATGCATACACATACAAACACATAGAAATACACACGCAGACACATATATTCAGCACGCACAGTCATATACTCTGGCACGCAGACACATACACACAACAAAGGGGCACACACAACACACACAGAGAAACACACATAGACATGCACAGACAGACAGACACATGCTGACACATACACTTACGCAGACAGACATACAGACACCCACACACACAGATACATACATACAGCCTCATAGACACACCCGCAGACAAAACACATAAACATACACAGGCAAACATGCAGACAAAAACATACGGAGACACACACAGACACACACGAAGATAAACACACAGTCACATCAAATATGCAGAAAAACACCGAGACACACACACATGCAGACAAACCTAGAGACACACACACAGACACATATACACAGTCACATATACACAGCTACATGTATTCAATCGCACACACACACACATACACAACAAAGAGGCACATTTAAACACACAGAAACACACACAGACCAATTCACACTGAAACATACACGTGGACATACTCGCGAACACACACACACATTCGCACACATACACAAGGACATAGACGCATACATTCGCAGACACACCCGTAGATACACAAGCAGACAAATAACATACTCAGAATCATGTGTATACAAAAACGCCTACACATACATACATACATATCACACACACGCGCGCGCGCGCAAACATACATATCATACACACCTTGTTTAATAATAAATTGATAATGCAATATTGCAATATGGGTTACATTACATTCAAGGTGGCATATAATCGCTTGTAAGTATGAATTGAAAAAGTTTACGGTTAAATGAATAGGGACTTTTAGAATTTTTAAGGTCTAGTGGAAGTTGGTTCCACAAATGAGCAGCGGAGTACGCTAAACTTGTTTTATATAAATCTATTCTAGGTTTAGGTAAATGTAATAAATTTAGTCGCTTGCTATTTATAGGATTTGATTAAATTAATCGGAAAAGGTAGTTTGGAGTATTTTGAGATAACATTTTATGAATAAATTTGGCCTTGTAAAAATTAAACGTTTGCTAAATGGCAATAGTCTTAGATGGTTGTAGAGATTATTTTTTACGATATGTTTATTATCTGAATCCAGGCGTAAAGCACGGTTTTAAAGAGAACTTAGTCTTTTAACATTGGATTTGGCGCAACCATCCCAGACTGTGGAACAATAGTCGACATGTGTTTGGATGTAAGACGTGTAGAATACTTTTCTTGCATCTTCGTCTAGAAAGTGCTGAATTTTGGCAAGCTGATACACTTTTTGTGCTATTTTCTTAGTTATGACAGAAACATGAGAATTTCAGGTTAAATGGTTGTCAATTGTAAGGCCTAAAGTTTTGTGTTCCGTTACATTAACAATAGGTAATTTATCAATGTAGAGCTCGAGTGTTGGCTTGTGCAATACTAATGTTTGCAACTTTTGTCTGGTTGTTATAAGCATAGACTTCGTTTTATTTATGTTAATTTGCATGCGATTGCTGTTGCTCCATTTACAAAGATTGTGTACTTCTTTCTGTAAAGATATTTCTAACTCATTACGATTCTCATTACTAGTATATATTGTACAGTCATCAGCAAATAAATCTCATGTTTATCATGTAGTGTAAGGTCGTTAATATACGTGGCAAATAGTAGTGGACCTAGAATCGACCCCTGTGGTACGCCTATATTTAACTGAGTGAATTCTGACAGGCGGTTGTTGAAGGATACTACTTGCTGTCTATCAGATAAAAATGACCGCATTATTTCGATTAAATTATCTTTAGTTTTTAATATTTTTAATTTATTAATTAGAATATCATGATCAACCATATCCAAGGCTTTCTTAAAATCTACGAAAACTGCACCGCAAATTTTGCCTTTGTTGATGTTAAAGTGCCAGTTGTCTGTCATTTTTGTCATCGCAGTATGGCAAGAGTGCATAGGTCTGAACCCTGATTGGCTATCAACTATCAGATTGTTGTTATTTAAATGCTGAAACGTGTTTCTATGTATGTGTTTCTCCAATGGTTTGGATAGCGAGGACAGTAGAGAAATGGGTCTATAACTGCCAAGAGAACTGTTGTCAGCTGAGCCAGGTTTGAGTAGAGGATACACTTTGGCAATTTTAAATGCTGATGGAAAGTAGTTTTTACAAAGGCACTGATTATATATGAATGTTAGGGAGTCACTAATGACTGGTGCAGCACATCGAAGAATTCGATTACTGATTCCATCTAAACCAGAGGAGTTTGTTTGCTTGAGGTTGGAGAGATATTTATACACTTCAGCAACAGACAGAAGTGGGATCTCTGGAGAAATAGTCGTGGTGCATTTTTCCTCACAGAATGATGCTAGTAGGCTCAAGTCACACTGTGAATCTGGTATTGATGACTTTAAATACTCAACTTCTGATTTGAAGAAGGAACTGAACGTTTCACATGTTAGCGAATTAGGTATTGCCTGGTCTGAACAATGTTTCTTATTGGTTAGCGTATTAATAGCTTTCCAGATATCGGCACCGTTTGTTTCATCTTTAATTAATCTATTAAAGTGATCTTTCTTCATTTTACGAATTTCATATTGCACTTTATTTCTTAATTTGCGATAAGCAGTAAAGTTTTTATTTTTATGTGTTGTATCCCGCTCTCTCATAATTTCTAGAACTGCACTAGTTATCCACGGTGATTTAGTTTAGCTTTTTACTCTAATAACTTCCTTAACTGGTACATGTTTATCAAAAACACGGTAGACTGTCTTAGTCCAGTAGGCTATAGCGTCGTCAGGTTCAGGAAGTTGATAAACATGTTCGAGCTGTACATTTTGCAAGTCGCGTAAAAATAAATCCGGATTGAAGGTTTTGAAACATCTAAATTTGATAGTCAAATGCTTATATTTAGGAGCTCTAAATTTACCTTTTGACCAGGTAATGCAGACGGGATAATGGTCGCTGACTGCACTAGCAGGAACAGTACATTCAATAATATTTGACAAGACACATAGATGTGATCTAGTATAGTTGAGGTGGTTTCTGTCACTCTTGTGGGCCGGTTGATTAGTTGTTTAAAGTTATAGGATAGAATGATATCTCGCCATGTTTGGCTTGGTTTCTTTGCATCAATGTTGAAATCTCCTAGAAGAATAATTTCTTTTCCTAAGCTAAAAACTCTATCCAGCACAGAAGTGAAGTCGACATACCAATTGTTTCCTGCACACGGATTTCGATATAGGTAACCAATGAAAAGCGATTGCTGGTTTGACGACTTGACTTCCAGCCAGACACACTCTACTTCTAAGGATTTGAGATGTAAACAATTATACCTGTTTCTTTTTTTCTCACTGCGTCTTTGCGAATAACGTTGAACCCGTTGATTTTAATTTCATTATTAGTAATTTTGTTGTTTAGCCGACTTTCGGTAATTCCAAAAAGATGAAACTGACTGTTAATCCTAACTGATAGCTCAGGTAGTTTGCCTAACAAATGATAAATGTTTAGGTGACCTATTCAGAGGCCACCTTTGTTTAACCACTGATTACGACTGGCTGAGATTGTATTTGGTATAAGGGAATTTATATTTCTTGGCACTGACTTTTTTTCAAGATGTACTCACTGGGTTGTACTGGCATGTGATAGGGTAGGGTACCGTCTCTGCTGGAGTGACATCATGAAAGCCTGGTGCAGAGCTGCCGGATTAAACTGCATGAGATGCTCGACATCTCGATTCCAGCGGTAAGCAGGATGTACGTTAGTGTACAGTGAGGGGTGGTTAACGTGAGTACCACCAGCAGGTCCTACATTGGAGACTGACATCTAGGGCATAGCGCTTTTATTTAAGGGTGCTTCTGTAGATCTGCACTATGGAGACTGCTTAACAGGCAAGGAAGGAAACAGTTCATCAAAAGTCTCAGTCTGAGAAATAAGACATGGTTTGTGCTGCACCGGAATGTGCACTTGGGTTGAAGAAAAGTTTAAAGCTGCACTAGAGGATGTTTTATCATTACAATCATTCCGAGTGTGGGCCACAGATGTTCGTTCAGGGCATTTTATATTTTTGGCAAAAATACTAGTTCCTAATTTTGAGCAGTGTATTTGGTCTCTATACATGCTTTTCTTGGGCGCACCGGATAAGGAAGCAAAAAAAAAAGGAGTATTATTTATAAATCTAACATCATGTTCTGAGCAAAATTTGCGTAGTGTCAGATTGCCCAAGTCGGCCTTGCCACGTTGAACTCCATAGCTTGGGGTTATCATAGAACTTATGAACACAGAAGATCTAGGAAACTTTACACGTATAATTTTCAACAATGAAGACAGTTTTGAACTACTGATCAGTTGATCGTTCATAATGACATTAATTTGAATATGAACTGTCGTTCGCAGCACATTAGAACTGATGTTAGATCGGTTCAGTGTCGCTTTCAGTTTATTAAAGTCTGCGCCGGGTAGTGGATAGACAGCTACTGTCTCACTGGCTGATGATGCCATGCGGTCACAATAAATTCCCTTCATCAGGGAATCGCCAACAATTACATGTGTGACGCTAGAGTCTATATGGAGTACATGGGGTTGTCGGGTCCGTCTGGATCGGTGCTGATCTTGCCACTGGTGGCTGCCATTTTCATTGCGGCCAGTATCTATACATGGTATATGCGACGACTGTTGGTTTGTGGTGGGGGGGGGGGGGGGGATTATGAGAAGGCAAGTCCTGCATTTCATCTAGAGCCTGAAATCTGTTGCTCGTATGCACCCCAATTGGGTAGATACAAGGTGTTCACTCGACAGGTGAGGTGGTTTCCTTGGATTCTTCTTGGTCTTCGTTGTCAACATCGTTGTTAGCTTCTTTGTTAGCTTCTTTTTAGTCACAGCAAAACATCAACAATAAAAATAATGATAGCAACAATAATCATAACATCAGAAAGCAAGTGTTTTTAGTCAAAATGCAATATCAACAATAACAAGAAAAAACATGTACATGATTTATTGTTGTGTAACAACAAGTTGCACTTGAGCTCTGGTATTGGCCTTAGCTGTCCCGCGAACACGTCACTGTGGGGCTGCATGATGTGTTTTGTAGTCTCACTACGTTCATCTGTCTTGCCAGTTCCATGATATTGTTTGTAGTCTCACTACGTTCATCTGTCTTGCCAGTTCCATGATGTTGTTTGTAGTTTCACTAGGTTCATCTGTCTTGCCAGTTCCATGATATTGTTTGTAGTCTCATTACGTTCATTCGTCTTGCCAGTTTAGTGAGCTGTTTTGTAGTCTCACTACGTTCATCTTTCTTGCCAGTTCCATGATATTGTTTGTAGTCTCACTACGTTTATCTGTCTTGCCAGTTCCATGATATTGTTAGTAGTCTCAATACGTTCATCTGTCTTGCCAGTTCCATGATATTGTTTGTAGTCTCACTACGTTCATCTGCCTTGCCAGTTCCATGATATTGTTTGTAGTCTCACTACGTTCATCTGTCTTGCCAGTTCCATGATATTGTTTGTAGTCTCACTACGTTCATCTGCCTTGCCAGTTCCGTGATATTGTTTGTAGTCTCACTACGTTCATCTGTCTTGCCAGTTCCATGATATTGTTTGTAGTCTCACTACGTTCATCTGTCTTGCCAGTTCTAGGGACACCATAATGGGCTGGAATTCACCGCTGAACTTGTTCTGTTCTTGTGCACAGCATTCTGGTGTTTCTGTTTCTTTCATAGATGATGATGATGTCCTGTTTGAAGTGTGAGATGTCCTGTTTGAAGCATGAAATGTCCTGTTTGAAGCATGAGATGTCCTGTTTGAAGCATGAGATGTCCTTTGTCAAGCATGAGATGTCCTGTCTGAAGCATGAGATGTCCTGTTTGAAGCATGAGATGTCCTGTTTGAAGAATGAGATGTCCTGATTGAATCATGAGATGTCCTGTCTGAAGCATGAGATGTCCTGTCTGAAGCATGAGATGTCCTGGAGGACCAAGTACCTGAATATGGTAACTGTTGATTTAGCCTAACTTGACAATGAGAGTCTGCACAGATGAAAGCAGGTTTGCGGCCTCTGCTCTCAAGTTGATGCACACTTCCTATGCCGATAGTGGGTTTGTCTTTGTGTTGCCATTAGGTCGCCTAATATAGGTCCATACGCTGACTTCCCGTTTTTCTCCAAAGTTTATGGTTTCTTTGAACTGCGTGCTCAAATATTGAAAGGATACTGATTCCCGAGCTCCGTGTGTGAGTTCCTGGGTCCCATAGTGGGAGGCGGTGGGAGGGGGGGGGGGGGAGACTCACTGACTCCCCAAAAAGTAGGAGTATACTAACTTGGGACTTCCTTGGAAGTCGCAGTCCACCTGCCGAGCGGTGAGCGACAACCAACTGCACACAAATGAGCCAGCAAAACAAAAATGTTCATGCAAAACTCAGGCCCTTGCAGAAAGCCAAAGTTTAAATGAAGGAACAACCATAACTTTCCGCCGGAGTTTATACCTGGTGTACACAGAAGATGAAGAAGATTATGGAGTCTTCAAAGTGAAAGAGTTCTTTTCTCTCACTCCAGAAATGTATTGGATCAGTTCTGACAACGAAAACTCTCTTCAAATCTATAGTTCAGTAAACGGTTTGGGAGCTTGTCTGGATCGTTTAACTAATCAAGAGTTGTATTCTCTCTACGAAATCCATCGAGTTCCAAGACAGCTGCCATGTTTGTTTTAGCTACAGAGGGAAATGTCTGAGCTACTTTATATCGGTATATGGCAATAATATCTTTGTAGACGCCGAATGTTGGGCGGCGTATACCTAACCAGGCATCCCATATTGTGGCAACGAGTTCTGGCGAAAGATCACATTAGGTGGAGACTAGCCTGACTTATGCTAGGACCAGGAGATGCAATGTTTTGGCAGGACAGACAGCCGATAGCCTTGGCTGGCCGCTGGTCTGTGGGGAAAGCTGCGACATGAGGCAAACATAGCACTGTTCTTCTGACCCGGCAGCTTGACTTGGTTCCACAAGTGTTAGCACACAAGCCAGGTCCAGATGGGGTCATGCATGGACAACACATGGTCTCTACCATACAACGAAGGCTTGCTGCTATAGAGATGTTCAGCTGCATTGCTGACCTTTATCATCTGTGGTTGCTGTTCTTTTCTAGAACACAATACAACACCGACGTCGCCAATTACTTTCTTCACTGACTTTTGAAGTGACCAGGAGGCTGTTGACGTGTTTTCAGTTCAATTTTTTGACATAGCTCTCATACATATAGGCTATCACATAGCTCTCATACATATAGGCTATCACATAGCTCCCATACATATAGGCTATCACATAGCTCTCATACACATAGGCTATCACATAGCTCTCATACACATAAGCTATCACATAGCTCTCATACACATAGGCTATCACATAGCTCTCACACACATGGGCTATCACATAGCTCTCATACACATAGGCTATCACATAGCTCTCACACACATAGGCTATCACATAGCTCTCATACACTTAGGCTATCACATAGCTCTCTTACACTTAGGCGATCACATAGCTCTCATACACATAGGCTATCACATAGCTCTCTTACACTTAGGCTATCACATAGCTCTCATACACTTAGGCTATCACATAGCTCTCATACACTTAGGCTATCACATAGCTCTCATACACTTAGGCTATCACATAGCTCTCATACACTTAGGCTATCATATAGCTCTCATACACATAGGCTATCACATAGCTCTCAAAAAATAGGCTATCACATAGCTCTCATACACATAGGCTATCACATAGCTCTCACACACATAGGCTATCACATAGCTCTCATACACATAGGCTATCACATAGCTGTCACACACATAGGCTATCACATAGCTCTCACACACATAGGCTATCACATAGCTCTCATATACATAGGCTATCACATAGCTCTCATACACATAGGCTATCACATAGCTCTCATACACATAGGCTATCACATAGCTCTCATACACATAGGCTATCACATAGCTCTCATACACATAGGCTATCACATAGCTCTCATACACATAGGCTATCACATAGCTCTCATACACATAGGCTATCACATAGCTCTCATACACATGGGCTATCACATAGCTCTCATACACATAGGCTATCACATAGCTCTCATACACATATAGGCTATCACATAGCTCTCATACACATATAGGCTATCACATAGCTCTCATATACATAGGCTATCACATAGCTCTCACACACATATAGGCTATCACATAGCTCTCATACACATATGCTATCACATAGCTCTCACACACATAGGCTATCACATAGCTCTCATATACATAGGCTATCACATAGCTCTCATACACATAGGCTATCACATAGCTCTCATACACATAGGCTATCACATAGCTCTCATACACATAGGCTATCACATAGCTCTCATACACATAGGCTATCACATAGCTCTCATACACATAGGCTATCACATAGCTCTCATACACATAGGCTATCACATAGCTCTCATACACATGGGCTATCACATAGCTCTCATACACATAGACTATCACATAGCTCTCATACACATATAGGCTATCACATAGCTCTCATATACATAGGCTATCACATAGCTCTCACACACATATAGGCTATCACATAGCTCTCATACACATAGGCTATCACATAGCTCTCATACACATAGGCTTTCACATAGCTCTCATACACATGGGCTATCACATAGCTCTCATACAAATAGCCAATCACATAGCTCTCATACACATATAGGCTATCACATAGCTCTCATATACATAGGCTATCACATAGCTCTCACACACATATAGGCTATCACATAGCTCTCATACACATATGCTATCACATAGCTCTCACACACATAGGCTATCACATAGCTCTCATATACATAGGCTATCACATAACTCTCACACACATAGGCTATCACATAGCTCTCATACACATAGGCTATCACATAGCTCTCATACATATAGGCTATCACATAGCTCTCATACATATAGGCTATCACATAGCTCTCATATACATAGGCTATCAAATAGCTTTCATACATATAGGCTATCACATAGCTCTCATATACATGGGCTATCACATAGCTCTCATACATATAGGCTATCACATAGCTCTCATACACATAGGCTATCACATAGCTCTCATTCACATGGGCTATCACATAGCTCTCATACACATAGGCTATCACATAGCTCTCACACACATAGGCTATCACATAGCTCTCACACACATAGGCTATCACATAGCTCTCACACACATAGGCTATCACATAGCTCTCATACACATAGGCTATCACATAGCTCTCACACACATAGGCTATCACATAGCTCTCATATACATAGGCTATCACATAGCTCTCATACATATATATATATATATATATATATATGTGTGTGTGTGTATGAGTGTGCTTCTGTCCGTGTACGTATAGGCATGCAAGAGTATATGTGTACGTGTAAAACTGGAGACTGTATGATTGGGTTTACATGATGTGTGTATGATTGGGTTTACATGATGTGTGTATGATTGAGTTTACGTGATGTGTGTATGATTGGGTTTACATGATGTGTGTGATTGGGTTTATATGATGTGTGTATGATTGGGTTTACATGATGTGTGTATGATTGGGTTTACATGATGTGTGTATGATTGGGTTTACATGATGTGTGTGATTGGGTTTATATGATGTGTCTATGATTGGGTTTACATGATGTGTGTGTATGATTGGGTTTACATGATGTGTATGATTGGGTTTATATAATGTGTGTATGGTTGGGTTAACATGATGTGTGTATGCATTATTTCCCTATGTATATTTCTATACAAAAATAACATGCAGTATAGATCACAAACAATTGTCCTCTGGAAAATGTCTGTTTGGAAGGGCAGACAGGCTCGTGAGCTCTATTTGTAACCCTTTAACAATAAAGTTTGTTCGTTCGTTCGTTCGTTCTGTCTCCCCTATGCTTTTTATTTATTACTCCACTAACCGCGCCTGAGGTTACCGCCCTCTGGATCATCCCAGCGCCCCGCCCCCTCCGGAAGCGATAACGCCCACTTTTGGAAACATTGAACTAGACTGATTCCGGCCCATGATGGCAGCCACATAGAAAACGGTTTCTAGCAGAGACTTTCTGGCAAATGCTCTAGGAGCATTTCTGGAAACAACAAAGCAACAATGGCTTTTGTGTGTTTCTAGTGGTCAGCTAAACGACAGCCGTCCTCGCATGTAACAGATTGTCAAACTGCAAACTTGATGCCTGTAAGATAAACTCTCTGCTCCCTTAAACTGTCTATGTCGTTGTCTGTTCTTGTCAATGATTGTCTATGTTTACGAGTGGCCGGTATCTTCTATTTTGATAGCCGTCCCATCCGCTGACGAGATTTCGCTGCACTGCAAGAGATCAAGTGATTGTGTGTGTAGATGTGTCTCACTGTTGCCTCGATAAGGACAATGTATCGTCGTCTGATGATGCTCGTCTATGAACAGGTTGTCGCCTTTATCGTCTTCTTCTTCATCCTTAAGATCGTCACAAGAACATGGCTCCCTCGTCTGTTCCGTTTTCCCGCCACTAACTGTGACAGTATCGACTCCATCCCCGGCTGCCGCCTGGCAAGGACTGGATCCCGGCACTGGTTGGGACCCGGGATCTACTTCTGCCCGGTAGCTACTGGGGTCTGGTGTGGAACTTACATCCTGTGGATCCTCAGTGACACTGACCACAGATGCAGGTGACAGCCGGGTGCTGCTGCTGTTGTAGCTGCTACCGTCTCTTGGTGAATCTCTCTGGACTGTGGTCAGTCCTGGGCTCAGGTAGGGGTCGGGGACACTCTTGTGTACAGGCAGCTTCTTGGCAGCGCTGACGTCATTCTTTAGCTCCTCCAGGTCTCGCTTGAGCTTGGCCCTTCTGTTCTGAAACCAAGTGATCACCTGGGCATTGGTCAATCCCAGACTGGCGGCGATCTCGTCTCTGTCTGCCGGGGTCAGGTATTTTTGGTAGAGGAATCGCTTCTCTAGCTCGTAGATCTGCTGGTTGGTGAAGGCGGTTCGAGACTTGCGCCGTTTCTTGGAGGATTGCTGCTTCCCGAACAGCAGAGTCTTCTCTCGGTGGCTGGTATCTGGGGACACAGATGTGTTACACTTTAGTGTGTTAAACATGTGATGTGAGGACACGGGGGGGGGGGGGGGGGACAGACAGATGTGTTACACTTTAGTGTGTTAAACATGTGATGTGGGGACACAGTGGAGGGGGGGGAGAGGTAGACAGATGTGTTACACTTTAGTGTGTTAAACATGTGATGTGGGGACACGGGGGATGGGGGGGGGGAGGGAGAAAGATGTGTTACACTTTAGTGTGTTAAACATGTGATGTGGGGACACAGATGTGTTACACTTTAGTGTGTTAAACATGTGATGTAGGGACACAGATGTGTTACACTTTAGTGTGTTAAACATGTGATGTGAGGACACAGATGTGTTACACTTTAGTGTGTTAAACATGTGATGTGGGGACACAGATGTGTTACACTTTAGTGTGTTAAACATGTGATGTGGGGACACAGATGTGTTACACTTTAGTGTGTCAAACATGTGATGTGAGGACACAGATGTGTTACACTTTAGTGTGTTAAACATGTGATGTGGGGACACGGGGGGGGGGGGAGGGAGACAGATGTGTTACACTTTAGTGTGTTAAACATGTGATGTGGGGACACGGGGGGGGGGGGGGGTAGGGAGACAGATGTGTTACACTTTAGTGTGTTAAACATGTGATGTGGGGACACAGATGTGTTACACTTTAGTGTGTTAAACATGTGATGTGGGGACACAGATGTGTTACACTTTAGTGTGTTAAACATGTGATGTGAGGACACAGATGTGTTACACTTTAGTGTGTTAAACATGTGATGTGGGGACACAGATGTGTTACACTTTAGTGTGTTAAACATGTGATGTGGGGACACAGATGTGTTACACTTTAGTGTGTCAAACATGTGATGTGAGGACACAGATGTGTTACACTTTAGTGTGTTAAACATGTGATGTGGGGACACGGGGGGGGGGGGAGAGGGAGACAGATGTGTTACACTTTTAGTGTGTTAAAATGTGATGTGGGGACACGAGAAACGGGGGGGGGGGAGGTACAGATGTGTTACACTTTAGTGTGTTAAAAATGTGATGTGGGGAACATGGGGGGGGGGAGGGGAGACAGATGTGTTACACTTTAGTGTGTTAAACATGTGATGTGGGGACACGGGGAAGGGGGGGGGAGGAGGAGACAGATGTGTTACACTTTATTGTTTTAACATGTGATGGTGGGGACACAGATGTGTTACACTTTAGTGTGATTAAAACATGTGATGTGGGGACACAGATGTGTTACACCTTTAGTGTGTTAAACATGTGATGTGAGGACAGACAGATGTGTTACACTTTAGTGTGTTAAAAACATGTGATGTGGGGACAGACAGATGTGTTACACTTTTAGTGTGTTAAACATGTGATGTGTGGGGACACAGATGTGTTACACTTTTAAAGTGTGTCAAACATGTGATGTGAGGACACAGATGTGTTACACTTTAGTGTGTTAAAAACATGTGATGTGGGGACACGGGGGCGGGGGGAGAGGGAGGAACAGATGTGTTAACACTTTAGTGTGTTAAACATGTGATGTGGGGACACGGGGGGGGGGAGACAGATGTGTTACACTTTAGTGTGTTAAACATGTGATGTGGGGACACAGTGGAGGGCGGGAGAGGGAGACAGATGTGTTACACTTTAGTGTGTTAAACATGTGATGTGGGGACACAGTGGAGGGCGGGAGAGGGAGACAGATGTGTTACACTTTAGTGTGTTAGACATGTGATGTGGGGACACAGTGGAGGGCGGGAGAGGGAGACAGATGTGTTACACTTTAGTGTGTTAAACATGTGATGTGGGGACACAGTGGAGGGCGGGAGAGGGAGACAGATGTGTTACACTTTAGTGTGTTAAACATGTGATGTGGGGACACAGTGGAGGGCGGGAGATGGAGACAGATGTGTTTACACTTTTAGTGTGTTAAACATGTGATGTGGGGACACAGTGGAGGGCGGGAGAGGGAGACAGATGTGTTACACCTTAGTGTGTTAAACATGTGATGTGGGGACACGGAGGGGGGGGGGAGGGGGAGACAGATGTGTTACACTTTAGTGTGTTAAAAATGTGATGTGGGGACACGGGGGGGGGGGGGGGAGACAGATGTGTTACACTTTAGTGTGTTAAACATGTGATGTGGGGTCACAGTGGAGGGCGGGAGAGGGACACAGATGTGTTACACTTTAGTGTGTTAAACATGTGATGTGGAAACACTGAGAGACTGAGATGGACAGATGAATGCAAACACAGAGAGACTGAAATGGACAAATAGATAGAAACACAGAGAGATCGAGATGGACAGATAGATGGAAAAACGAAGAAATCGCAATGGACAGATAGATGGTAACACAGAGAGACTGAGATGGACAGACAGATGAAACACAGAGAGACTGATATGAACAGATAGATAGAACACAGAGAGGCTGAGATAGACAGATGTATGGGAGCACGGAGAGACTGAGATGGACAGACAGATGGAACACAGAGAGATCGAAATGGACAGATAGATGAAACACAGAGAGATCGAAATGGACAGATAGATGGAAACACAGAGAGATCGAGATAGACAGATGGATGGAAACACACAGAGAGAGAGAGAGGGACACAGATGTGTTACACTTTAGTGTGTCAAACATGTGATGTGAGGACACAGATGTGTTACACTTTAGTGTGTTCACTTTTAGTGTGTTTAAACATGTGATGTGGTGGGGACACGGGGGGGGGGGGGATACAGAGGGAGACAAATGTGTTACACTTTAGTGTGTTAATGGACATGTGGATGTGGTGGTGACAGAAACCAACGGGGGGGGGGGAAGGCACAGATGTGTTGCAACTTTAGTGTGTTAAAACATGTGATGTGGGGGACACAGTGGAGGGCGGGAGAGGGAGACAGATGTGTTACACTTTTAGTGGTGTTAAACATGTGGATGATTTGACACAGTGGAGGGCGGGAGAGGGAGACAGATGTGTTACACTTTAGTTGTAGTGTGTTAGGCGGGAGAGTAGACATGTGTTACCCTTTTAGTGTGTTATGTGGGGACACAGTGGAGGGCGGGGAGAGGGAGACAGATGTGTTACACTTTAGTGTGTTAAAATACATGTGATGTGGGACCAGTGGGCCACAGTGGAGGGCTGGAGAGGGAGACAGATGTGTTCACCTCTAGTGTGTTAAACATGTGTGTGGGGAACAGTGGACGGGCGGGAGAGGGAGGACCGATGATGTGGGACACAGTGGATGGCGGGAGAGGAGACAGACGTGTTACACTTT